>JAUTXW010002097.1:0-250000 GCA_030620095.1 Kuschelorhynchus macadamiae
CCAAAAAAAAAAAAAAAAAAAAAAAAAAAAAAAAAAAAAAAAAAAAAAAAAAAAAAGAAAAAAAAAAAAAAAATTGCTGTAGCTGGGTGGCCATCTTGTTGAAAAAAACATTTTGACGGTTATCTAAGGGTATACTATCTAATAGTTGTACATCACAGAGGTTAACATTTCCAACATTTGTTCTGATCCATATTTTCATAAAAAATAGGAACCAATAATCCCTAAATTCCACACCAAACATTGACTCCTGCAATTAATACGAAAATCTGGATTTTTCGGTACTTCAGAAACGTACATTTTGGGAACTAACTGCTCCATTTGTGCGTTTTATGTAAATTATCATACGTTTATAGTATAATATAATATAATAATAATAACAATAATTCGTATTATTTTAAATAAATAATACAATTTTTAGAAATTATGACGCGTTATAATAAATTTATAAAATTATTCGGTTTTCAATGCTCAGAGCCAAGCAGATGTTTTTATAAGGAACTACTTTTTATGCTTACTCCACAAATACAAAAGTTCCTCTCCTTCCGAAGTTAATCCGGAATTGTTCCATCAGCCTTATTCAAATATCTATCTTGAAATGTTAATACTTTATCAAAAAGGTTTTATGATTCAAAAATACAGATTTGGATAAGATATTACTTATCTAGTGATAGACGGTTTTACGAAAAATGACCTGATGTTCATAGACAAAAAGAGTAGAATCCAATGTTTCAAAAAATATGCTGTTTGGCAGCGTACTTAACATTAAATGAAAAAATCTGCTCTAGCCAAGAATAAAATGCTGTTGTAGCCAGCGCAATGTAATCAGCGCCTTATCAAAAAAAATATTTGACAAAGAACAAGTAAAATTAGCAATGTTGGTCAACTGGATTTGCAGGTGATTTATAAAGCAAATGTATCCATACACTGGAAGGGGGTGGTAAGGCCAAGAGATTTGACTCTTATTTATGGTTCAAAATCGTAGTTTCTCGAAAAATATCACATTTATTAGACAAAAATATCTTTACCACAAAGGGGGCAGTTAGTTCACAAAATGTACTTTAGTGAGTTTTGTTTTAATTTTAGGAGCAAAAATATCTGAATCGTATGAGTCTTCAAGTTACTCATGTTCTGATTCTTTAAAGAAAATATGAAAAAGAATACATATTTGGTATCGTTAAATTCTATAATGCTAGACTATTTACACAGTAAGTATACCCCTTAATACCCGACAAAATGCATTTTTCCAGCAAGATATCCACCCAGCAAACGATTTAGTTATTGTTGGGGAATGGTTTAGATACATTTTCCTGAACATTGAAGACACCACAGACACTCTGATATTACGATAAAGGATTTTTATTTTTGGGGAAATTTAAAGAAGAAAGTATATGTGAATCCCCTGGTTTAAAAAGACCATATTCGTAAAACGATTGAAATTATTCCAATCAGAAAATTCACAAAGTTATAAGGCTTTCATTGAAATAGTAGAAAAGTGTGCAAAAGTAGGTCGTATTACTTTAAAATAATTTACTTGCCCAATTTTATGGTTCTTTTCATAATTCATTAAATTAAACAATTTAATATTTAAAAAAATGTTAGTTTCCCATTTCTAACCCTTAAACAATTTCTTTGCCAGCCCTGTATATTATGTTGAATAAATAATACTGTTTTTGAAAGTTTTTAAATGTATTCATCATAAAATTTTAAATAAGTTAAGTTTATAGCGGGTAAAATCGCGATATTATAGCAATTTATAGAAAAAATAGGATATAATAAAGTTTATTTCGGTAAAATACGCGCAAGCTTCATTTTTATGCAACAAAAGGAAGAGAATCTGGAACGCTAATTTTTTCATAATACACGGACCGTTGATTTTATTGTCGAAGGGGAAACTTTTGTGACATTGCGAAGTTAACCCCCATATCTTAAATGGAAGAGGAGTTCAGTCGAACCTGGTTTGAAAGACATTTTAGTTTATTTTACAACAATACATTTATATTTATACAATAATTATCGAGTAAAAGTAAAATAGTTACTAAGCTGCTAAGTTATTAAGCTCTTTTATTATTGGATAATAAAAATTATGAAAACTGAAACTCCCTAAATCATAATTATTGTTGAGTGAATCATCGCCGCTTTGCGGATGATATTGTACTTATCAGCCAAAATATCAGCGAACTTCAGGACATGTTACAAAAATTAAAAATAAAATCCGCAAAAATTGGACTATCAATGAATTCGAGCAAAACAAAGATCATGTCACCGGAGAATCAGATCGTAGAATATGTTGACGAATACATGTACCTGGGACATATGATCAAATTAGGCAACGAAAATCAAACAGCCGAGGAGAAGGCGTGTTCGATTAACATGGGCTGCCACGGGACAACTATCAAATGTCCTTAAATATAGAAACATCCCAATCAACCTAAAAAGAAAGGTGTTTGACACATGTGTACTTCCCGTGATAACATATGCTATGGAAACCATGTCGCTCACAATTAAATCGGCTAATCACCTCAGAACAATTCAGAGGGACATAGAGCGGACGATCTTGGGAGTAAGTCTCAGAGATCATGTCACAAACGAGGAAATCAGACGAAGAACTAAGGTTGAAGATGTCATGAACCGAATTGCGAAAGAGAAATGGAGCTGGGCCGGGCATGTAGCGAGACAATCCAACCATCGATGGACAAAGCAAATAATACAGTGCAGACCCCACCTTCATAAACGGAGTGTTGGTAGACCTCAAACACGGTGGATCGATGACATTAAGAACAAAGCGGGAAGTAACTGGTACCAGAAAGCTAGAGATAAAAAGTCATGGAAAAAGCTAGGGAAGGCCTATGTCCAGGAGTGGACTACCAAGGGCTGCTAAAAGAAGAAAAAGAAGTTGAGTGATTTAAATATTTGACCAAATATTATGAACAGTACACAACCGGTTTGCTTAGAAAGGAATGTTTTAATGTTTAAATTCAATTATTCCTATTAGAGATAATTTATAAATCACAAAAAGAATTTCTTGTTTAAAATTTTGAACATTCTTTCTCTTTTCTGAAAGATACATAGGTAAATAAGTACATCGAAATACTGTCAATCGCGACAACTGCCGCTATTGGTCCGATACGAATTCTAGAGTTTATCGTGAAGTGGACACACAGCAACCTCACAAATTCAATATTTGGGCAGGCATTTTTGGAAATAATCTCATCGGGTTTTTTTTCTTAAATGATAATCTGATTGTGGTAATGTAATTGCATGAATTAGAAAACGCCATTGATTCAGCTTTAACTGAAATTGAAAATCATTGGATGTTTCCACAAGATGACGCACTTCCGCATTATGTAATGGCCTTAAGACAGTATTTGGATCAAATATTTCCAGGGCAATGGATTGAAAAGAGAAGAGGTAGTTGAGTTGCCTCCACAGTAGTTATAATGGGGGAGCGCCTCCTCCTCCTCCTCTTCCTCTCTCTCTCATGTCCCTCATTCTTAACTTCCTCCCCTTTTATTCTCATTCGCATCATATTTTTAATTTTTTCTCTTTGTTCTCCCACATTTGATTTTGCATTCTTAAGTCTTATAAATAGGTGCATCAAGATCATTTTAGTATGTTAAGGTACGAGTGACTGTTAAAAGAAAAAAATCTGTTGAATAAATCTATTAATAATAATATTAAAATAAAATGAGTGAATCAGTTGGAGAAAGAAATCGATCCATTCCGCTTCAGACAATTAGCCTCGAAAAAATTATACCAGGAGTTCAAGAAGAAAATATACCATTAGTTCGAGAAGAAAATAATGGGATTGTTTTAAAAAATTTGAACAAAACTGAGAGTGAAGAGAAAAAAGTGTTTTGTGCTATTTGTTTTGAAATAATCGAATATTATGATTCATGTAGACCAAATACATGTTCCCACATTTTTTGTTTAAAATGTATTTTAAGATGGAATGATGAAAATGGTTGTTCTATAATGGTAAACAATTGTCCTGTATGTCGCACTAGATATTACTATTTGGTACAAATCTTCAAAGATGTAATTAAACATCATTTTGTTGTAATTTTAAAAAGAGGATAATATTTTTTTTATAATTTGTGTTTGTGAAAACTCTGGTAACAAATAATTTTGTAAAAAAAGTAAATGTAAATATATATATAATAATTGACACACATTTTTTCCTTTTCCTATATTGAAACGACAACAATGATCTAACAAGTTTTTTAATACATACTAATTTTCACATTACATAACAAAACAATTGTTATGGGTTTACACAAAAAGTGCCACGCCCTAAAATGGCACCACTTTTGCAAATGGAAGCTTAAATTTTTTTATGGGAATTTACATGTAAAAATGACGGTTTTGATTGTCGGACCGGCATAGCCTAATCTACTACTTTTTAATTATACTAATAATATTAATATAATTTGTATCAAGTAAGAGAAAACTCAATTGAATACAGAAACAAGCGTTAACAAAATGTTATATGAGTGCTTCTAGTGGCAGTTGACATAATCGACACTTTTTTTTACATATGATTAGCTATTTCATTTACAAATACAGTGTCACATGTTAGAATAAAAAGAAGTATTTTGCATATAGCACTGAAAATATATAACCGCTTATAGTAACAGTTGACATTTTTTAAAATTAATATTGTTGACGTATTCTACTTATTATCTTTACAATTTATGTTTAAAATTAATATTTTTGACATTATCTACCCATTACGTTTATAACCTATATTTAAAATTAATATTGTTGAAATAATCTACACATCACCTTTACAAACTATGTTTATTATTAATATTTAACAACATAATCTTCTATCTCTTTTAGTAAAAGCAAGCATGTTCAGGAATTAGTAGAAAAAGATGTATCCTACAAATAGCACAATGTAAATCAGAAGCACTAACAACATAAGCTCTTTTGTAGTGGCAGCTCACATGATCGGACTCCCCTCTCCGTAAATATCTCATGTGAATTGCACTACAAGGAAGGCAAATAGCAAATGTTCCTAGTCTTCGACTTTCAATTTTAGTGCAGCTTTGTATAACACATACATCTTTTTCTTCAAAATTATTAAATAATTCACTAGCCCTAAACTTGCTTACTTTTACGTCAGCCTCGGTTCCTAAATTTAGCAGTTGTCCATCCATGTCCACTCCTTCGTCAATTTCCTGATCATCTTCCTCCATCTCTTCTTCTTCCTCCTCAATATAATTAATGTCGATGTTAAACAAGAATGATCTTCTAACAAGCCTAGATGATTTGTTCAAAAATGAATGTTTATAAGTGATGGAATCGCCTTCCAAGTTAATAAAAATTTCTTCTCTTTCTTCAATTTGAGCGGCGTTCTCCACATTATTTTCTTCAATTTGGTCAGCGTTTCCAATCATATATTCTGCCATCGTTAGGAGCTTTAGATTTAGATAGATATATTTGATAAAAAACAATTTTGGTTATAGGTTATAAATAATATCGACAACTGATATTACAGCGAATGATACTGTATGATCGTCGAGTGGATGTTCTTAAGTATATATCCCATCGACCACCACTTTTACTACCTGCAATACTTAAGTTTTTTTTTTCCCGCTGTCGGGGCGGGGGGGAGGGGGGGCGGCAAGGGGGGGCGCTCCGCCAACCCCCCATAAGGGGGGAGACCTCCCTTAACCCCCCCTCACCTTATCTTCTTTCTCTCCCTTACTTCTTTCTCTTTTTTATATGTTTCTCCTTTTTCCTTCCTTCTCCTTTTTCCTTCCTTCTCCTTTTTCCTTCCTTCTTCTTTTTCTTTCCTTCTCCTTTTTTCTTTTCTTCTTTTTTAATCTAACCTAACCTAACCTAACCTAACCTAACATAACCTAACCTAACTTAACTTAACCTGAAGAGGGTAGCCCGAAATTGGGGAGCCGGGATTTGAGTCTCGGAAATTCAGGGGTCCGGGGGGGGAGGGGGAGGGGGGAGGGGGTAAGGTTGTTGATCGGCTTGGGAAAGTGGTTTTTAGAGATTGTCGTTCAACTTTAAGTAGGACACATGTGAATAACTTTTGCATATAAAATCGCCTCAGTGAAGAGACGAATGCAATTGATTTCTGCATTCACACTGTGCAGAGCTCGCGAGTTTTCTGGTGTTTACATTGTGTCTATTTGGTAATTTTTTAATTTTTATTTTTATTTCTAACATTTTTATTTGGCAAGATTTAATTCTTATATATATTGGTGACATTTTTATGTACATTTGTGGCATTTTTATTTGTTATTACGATTTTTTTCATAATGGACAATTTTTTGGCATCGAGTAGCAAAATAATTGACAATGACTTTGACTTATACACATGTACTCAAATGCAAAATTTTGCAAACCAACAAAACAATGAAACAGACGTATTTACAACTAGTCAACAACAAACTATTCAGGACTTGAATGAAATTATTTACAATAGCCAAGTTCAGAATAATGCCAACAAACACAACAACGAAAAATATTTATTTACAGCTACTCAACAACAAACTCTTGACGATCTTAATGACACTATTGACAACAAAACGGACTTAATTACAACAAAAACTAAACAAACTCTTGAAGAACTGAATGACATGAATGACATGAAAATGAATTAACATTAAAATCGCCAATTAATTCTCCGAGACCAATTTGCTCTCCCTTTTTGTTTAGTGAAAATTTTGATTCGGAAGAAGAACAAATTGATCAAAATTTAAGTTTGGCTATTTGTTCTATTAATTCACCATATGATATTGTAAATTCTGATTCGCAAGAAAAACAAATTGATCAAAATTTAAGTTCGGCTATATCTTCTATTAATTCACCATATGCTATTGTAAATTCTGATTCGCAAGAAAAACAAATTGAAGCAAATTTAACTTCGGATATTTCTCCTAATAATTCACCAGTTGAACAAAATTCAATTTCGAAACCATCATTTATCATTAAAAAAAAATATAAAATTAATAAAGAAAATAAAAAACAAATAGCAAACCTTAAGTGTCTGGGTTTCGCTATTCAAAATTTAACTAATTTGATCACAATTAAAAAGGGAGACGAAAGTACGGTGAATTATGTTAAACAGGCCTTTGACAAATTAGTTGACTCATTTGAAGAAATGGATTCATAAAGTCAATTAATTTCTATTGCTTTTTTCAAAATTTGACTATAACTAAATAAAAATGCACAATATTAATTTTATTATTATACAAAGAACTTCAAAAATGCAATTGCTTTTTTCAAAATTTGACTATAACTAAATAGAATTGCACAATATTAATTTTATTATTATTATGCAGAAAACTTCAGAAATGCATAAGTGTGTAACATGTAATAAAGTCTTCACTAGAAAGGATAATTTACTGCGACATATTAAAAAACATGTTAACGGAAATTCCACAAAACTCAACAGTTGGTTGAAAAAACCAAAGCTTGTTAAAGGTAAGAACATTTTATTTTTCATGTTATATTTTGTAAAATATTTTTTTCTTAATTTATAGATTCTACAAATATTGTAAAATATTGTAAAGAATGCAAGAAAAATATAAACCAAAATCTATGGGGTGGACATCTTCGATCTAGTGTGCACAAGAACAATTCCAAAATATGCTTGGAGGAAGGTGTTGAAATTATCAAGTCAGCATTCAGGGAACGAATAATATCTTATAGGATTTCTTCACACCAAAACTTCATAAATGTGAAAGAATATTTTCAACATTTGGAATACAAAATTGCACATCTTATAGATCAAGAACTGCAGAAACATAAATGTATCAAGCTAAATATGGAACTGTTCGGTTTCTATTTTAACCCCAGCAGCGACAGCTATGATGTCAAATCTTTTAATGCGCCGTTCCAAGTCATTTGCCAGGGATATCAGAAAAAAGAACTGTTAGAGCAAATCTGCACCATTATTGACCAGAAAGCTGACGAGTTTGCAGAAAGAGATTCAGGTAAAGAATTTATTTTCGATTTTACAACAGCAACAAAAAAAGTAATTTTTTAATTTTTACGTTGCAGGATGGTCTTTGATGAATTTACTTCATTTGGAAGTTAATGTTAACAAGCACAATCCGCTGAGAGCCTCATCTTTTATCGAACTTCCTCAAGAGATCAAGAGACGTCAAGCTGTGATCAACATTAGGAATGATGACAACTTTTGCTTCGCCTGGGCAGTTGTGTCTGCTCTTCACCAACCACGCGGATTAGATTTTGAAACTTCATCCTACCCACACTACTCTTCTGTTTTGGATATGTCAGGTATAGAATTTCCAATGTTGCTAAAGAACATTAAGATTTTTGAAGAAAAAAATAACATTTCTATTAATGTATATGGATTAGAAATTATAAATCCTAAAAAGGGGTATGAAGTAATTGGTCCACTTTATTATTCATCGAATAAAAAAAATCAACATGTCAATTTATTGTTAATAAGTGATGATGAAAAAACTTTTCATTATTGCTATATTAAAGATTTATCAAAACTAGTTTCTGCACAAATTTCTAAACATCACGGAAAAAAATATATTTGCGATGGTTGTTTACAATATTTCCCTACAGAAGAAAATTTATTACAACACAATAGCTATGATTGTGATCATTTACGAATTAACCTACCTTCTAAAGAATTAATAAAAGATAAGTTTGGAAACTATTCATATGATAATATTTTGAAATTTGTAAATTATCATAAACAAATGAAAGTTCCTTTCGTGGTGTATGCAGATTTTGAATGCATTTTAAAGCCTTTAAATAATGACAATGTTGATAAAAATCCTGATACTTCATACACCTTAAAACAATATGAACATATTCCACATTCATTTGCCTATTACATTAAATGTTCCTTCGACGATAATTATTCTAAATTTGAAAAATATAGAGGTCAAAATTGTGATACATTATTTATAAATTCTTTAGAAAGAGATGTGTATAACATATACAATAAATATTTAAAGGCTCCTAAAAAAAATGATCCCTTTGAACGAACTGGACAAAATTTATCATAACTATGAAAAAGTTTGTCATATTTGTAATAAACCTCTTTTAAATGACAGGGTTGCAGATCATTGTCATATAACCGGTCTTTATAGAGGTCCAGCTCATTCACTCTGCAACATAAATTACAGAATACCTAACTTTATTCCAGTTATATTGCATAATTTGCGTAATTATGATTCTCATCTATTTCTTAAAAAATTATGCTTAAACAAAGAACAACTAACAGTTATCGCACAAAACAAGGAAAAATATATTTCATTTGAAAAGCTTATTCATGTGGATAACTATTTTGATAAAAAGACATAAAAGGCTAAGAAAAAAAATATATCATTAAGGTTTATTGATTCTTTTCAATTTCTATCCCATTCTTTATCAAAACTCTCTGAAAGCTTAAAAGATGAACAATGTAAGGAAATAAAAAAATTTTCAATGATGAAGAAAGATTTAAACTTATTCGACAAAAAGGTGTATTTCCTTACAGTTATATTGATGATTATTTAAAATTAGAAGAAACAACTTTACCTCAGAAAGACCAATTTTATAATACTTTAAAGGATGAGCACATCAGTGATGCAGAATACCAAAGAGCTGTAAAGGTTTGGCAATTGTTTAAATGTGAATCTCTTGGTCGTTTACTTACTCTCTGATACTTTACTTTTGGCAGATATTTTTGAAAATTTTAGAAGCACTTGTTTATCCACATATAAGCTCGATCCAGCTCATTTTTACACTTTTCCAGGTTTATCCTGGGAGGCGTGTTTGCGTTATACTGGAATAGAGTTAGAATTGTTAACTGATCCAGATATGATACACTTTTTCAAAAAAAGCGTTCGCGGTGGTGTGAGCTCTTGCATTTGTAGAAAATCTGAAGCTAATAACCCATTTCTTTTAAATTTTAATCCTTTAAAGCCAACTAAATACATAATTTATTATGATGCAACAAATTTGTATGGTTATGCAATGTCACAGCACATTCCAACGGGAGATTTTGTTTGGTTAACAGATAAAGAAATCAATGATTTAAATATTAAGAATATTTCTAAAAAATCTAATAAGGGATATGTTTTAGAAGTTGATTTAGAATATCCTACAAGTCTACATTCCTATCATAAGGATTTTCCGTTTTGTCCAGAAAACTTTAAACCGCCAAATTCTAAATGCATAAAATTAATACCCAATTTAAATGATAAATCAAAATATGTTATTCACTATCAATTATTAATACAATGTTTGGAACATGGACTCAAGTTAACTAAAGTTCATAGAGTTTTACAGTTTTCTCAATCTGATTGGTTGAAAAAATATATAGACTTGAATTCAAGATTAAGAAATGATTCAAAGAATGAATTTGATCGTAATACTTACAAGTTGGCAAATAATAGTA
This sequence comes from Kuschelorhynchus macadamiae, assembly GCA_030620095.1. NCBI lineage: Eukaryota > Metazoa > Arthropoda > Insecta > Coleoptera > Curculionidae > Kuschelorhynchus > Kuschelorhynchus macadamiae. Next base: position 10,391 of record JAUTXW010002097.1, read on the forward strand.
TTTATGGCAAGACTATGGAAAATGTTGATAGGAGAATTGACGTAAGACTTGTTACAGAGTGGGAAAAAAATAGAAGAAAAGATGGTGCTGAGAATTTAATTGCAAAACCATATTTCAAGGACTTAACAATATTTTCTGAAAACTTGGTAGCTATTCAAATGCAAAAGATTCAAGTTACTTACAATAAACCAATATATGTAGGCTTCTCAATATTAGATATATCTAAAACTGTTATGTATGATTTCTTTTATCATTTTTTAAAACCTCTTTATCAGGAAAATATTTCACTTTTATACACCGATACCGATTCGTTCATTTTAGAAGTCACAACTCCAAATATTTATTCTGACATGATAAAAAATATTCACAAATTTGACACATCTAATTATGAATTTAATAATATTCATGAAATGCCTATTACAAAGTCAGTTATAGGAAAATTCAAAGATGAATATGCTGGTGAACCCATTACTGCTTTCTTTGGTACTGGAGCAAAAGCATATTGTATTAAAACGAAAAACAGTTTAACAAAAAAAGCAAAAGGTGTTAAAAAAAGTGCAATTAAAAAGCAGTTGGATTTTATTCATTATAAAGATGTTGTTGAAAATCATTCTAAAACCTTTTGTTCAATGTATGTTTTTCGATCTAGACAACATACAATTTTTACAGAGTTAATTAATAAATTGGCTTTGAGTTCCGAAGATGATAAGCGGTATAAAATTCCCTATAGTTTTAATACATTAGCTTGGGGACACCAAGATATTGCTTTGTATCAATGGAATGCAGAACATGAAGATTTAGATATATTTATGTAGATATTATAAGGTATTTAAATTTGTTGTTTTTGAAACCAAAGTTAGTCTTCATAAGTCTTTCACAAAATGTGCTTAGAAACTTTTGACAAAGAAATTGATAACAGTTATTTTAAAACATATGAAAAACGACTTTCCACTTTTAAAAAATGGAAAGGAAAATTGAGACCAGAAGTGTTAGCTGGAGCTGGCTTTTACTATACTTCAATCAATGATATTTGTAAATGTTTTTATTGTGGTATTGAAATTTTTGATTGGTTAAGTTATGATGATCCTATTGTGGAGGATAAGAAATTTGCTAGGAATTGTGATTTAAATAACTGTTTATGGAAAAATAGGAATCGAATAATTGTAACCATTCAAAATAAGTCTTCAAGCGACACATTTTATATAGTATTATTAATATCCTTATTTATGAACTTTTACATATATTTAAATTAAGTATTTTATTGTTATTTTTTTACAACTGCTTTTGCTTTCGTGGTGAAAGTATCTGCTTAATGTTAATAAATTTGGAATATAATTATTAATTTGTTTTAATGACTATCAGTAGATCTCAATTTATTCTTCTTTATTTTATTTTCCAAAATGTTTTTTATGTTCATCATCCCCCTGGCGTAACACAGTGTGAAATATGTTTTTCTAATAAAACAGACGTCACTCTAAGTAAATATTGTAAATTTATGAAAATTGGATTAATTAACCATAGTACAATTAGTTGGATGGAACGAATAAATGGAAATGAAAATGCAAGTAAATTTTTTAAAATTTTGTATCATTATCCAAATCGATCTATTTTTGATACAAATTGGATAGAAAGGTTAGAGTTTAAAAATAATCAGTTACAAATTTTAACCCCCAACTGTACCAATTATTATGACGGATTCAAAAATTATTACTTTTCCATCATTAGTGTTACATTAAACTTTGCATTATTTTTATACATTACCATTTTAATTATTTATCTTTATTAAAAATTTCAAACTGGAAATCTATTTTTTTCATTAATCCATTTTAATCGAAACTTTAAAGAAAGTGGGGATGAGAATATTTAAGTACAAGAATACCACAATATGTTTCAGTCTCGTTTAGTCATTATGAACAACGCTGTGGTTCATAAACCTTTGGAAACGCTTCTTAATTTAAAAATTTATTTTTTAAATAATTCTTTGTCAAAATTTGTTCTTGTTGGCATTAGTTTAATGATTTTTCTCCAAAAATTGTAATTGGTGGAAAAACTGGATTTTCAATCGCACTAACCGAAGAAAATTGGAAAGACATTTGTGTCCATCAAGGAATTATTGTAAACAATTTCTACTTTCCTCAAGTTGATCAAACCAGTGTGAATATAAACAACATTCATCTGCAGGTTCAGAAAATAAATGATACCCCTGTTCTACAAATTACAAAAGGCCCACACTTCATATACTTAGGACAAGAGCCTTTGGACAATTTGTGGCGATTAAAGGAAATTATTGATTATAGATTATCTATACTTAAAAGGCAAGAATTCAATACATATTTCAAAATAATATTTCAGCTGATTGTGGCGAGTTGTGTACGCATGTTTATAATATAATAAGTCCAACAGAAAATCCTAACAGTGAAAATGTTTCAACTATGGTGGATTACTTGCTTTATATCCTGAATAAATGGAAAACAAATTGAAGCAAAATGGAACAAAACGAAAATATTACGAAGAAAACAATAAAAATGGATCAAAAAGAAAATATTACGAAGAAAACAATATCTTTTCTGGAAGAGAACAATAAGGTGCATGTGTTAGTGAAGTGGAGCTTTGCTTACAGACAAGCCCGTAGGAGTAACTTTCAGATGTGGTACTTAGATAGACTCCGTTTTGAAAAAAGAATAAATGATTGTAAACTTATTCTAGATTCGATATTATCTGAGGAACATAGAAATAAAATATATTTGACACGTTTTAATAAAAATTGTATTTGATGTTTTACTTAATAAAATTTTAGTTTCCTAAATGTGAATTTTATTTGAAATTAATTAGCACATTAAGACTTTGTAATTTGTATCAGCTAAAGCATAAAGTGAGGAACAGAAATAAAACAAATTTAACTAAAATTTAATTTCAATTTAATTAAACAAAATTTTTTTTATCAATCCATGTATTATATTTTTTATCAAGTCCTAACCATTTCACATAAACTTTGTTTCCTTTCCTTCTCAAAATCTTCTCAATAAGATACACATCGGTATGCTTTACTTTTAGTAATTCTTGCTCATAAAAACCACCCAGAATGTCCTGATTATCTTCGTCTTGAATTAAATATGTCCAAGGGTTTGTCATCTTAACTTCTTTAATGTGGAATATCTCATTTGACCAATTTGGTGTGTAACCTTTTGAAAATGCCTCTCGATGCTTGCTTATTCGTACGTGATCACCCACTTTAAACTTTGGAGATTTTATATCGTTTAGCATGAGTAAATGCAGATTTCAAGATTCTATTTTCATTTGTTTTATTTACTTGTTTTGGCTTCATTCCTATTGAAGAATGTTTTGTATTGTTATAATCTTTTACAATATCCGCTAATATATTAAACCATTCACACACCTGTTCACTCTTTCTACTATACTCGCTTTCAAATTGGAAAACGTGCTATAATGGTTAATTCGAAATTGTTGCATCAAATTTTGAAAATTTACATTGAAAAACTCTCTCCCTCTGTCCGTTTGCAAGTTTTTTGGTGGAGTTTTTGCACTGATTAATATTTTTTTCATTGCCGCTGTTACGTCTTTTCCAGATTTAGATTTTACCGGTTCGGCCCAAACATACTTAGAAAATACATTTATGGTAATCAAGATATATTTAAATCCCTTATTAAATTTGGCATAGGGTAACATTTCAACCAAATCAGCTTGAAAAAGATCATTTAACCCTTTCACTACCACCCTTCTGCGTTTGTAGTTTTTTCTAGCAGGTTTATGTAATTCATTAACGACTTGTTGTTTAACGGTTGTCATGACAACAAACTTGTTTATTCAATTTTAAGGAAGTTCACTTTCTATGTTTTGTAATAATTCGAAATATAACTTTTATATGTTTTTTCCCATTCATTCAATTTATCAATTTGTATTGTATAACTTTTTTCATTTAAAATTTTACTAATTTTAGTAATCTGCTTTTCTAACGCATTAAAGGATTTTTTTATCTCTCCAGTTAAGAAAGTAGTTGATCTACTATCACTATTTTTGAATTCCTCCTCTGTTTTATTTAATTCTTGTTCTAATTTCTTAATTACACTGGACATTATATTTTCCAAGGAAATATATTGTTGATTTTCTTCCAAAGTGAGTTGGTCAATTGTTCTACTGTTAAGAATGCTATTTTGATTTCTTTTTTTTTCATCATCTAACCTTTTTATAAAAGTTCTTAATTGTTTAATTTTTTCCTTGTGTTTTTCAATTATTACTTTTCTTATATTTGTTTCCATTATTTTATTAATTTTGTTGATATCATCACTTAATTTTTTGTCTTCCTTTTTAACATGTTCATTTAAAAATTGCAAATCTTTACTTATTTGATTTAGCGTTAGCAACTGTTTATTAACGTTTTCAATTGAGGTATAACATCCTTTAATCTGGTTTTCATACTTTAAAAAATTTTCATCAAAAACCTTAAGCTTTTTAGCAAAGATTTCATTATTTGTTTCATTTTCACCTAATCTCCTTTTTAAATTATTAATGTCACTTATTCTCTCTTGATTTTGTTTTGAAATATGGCGTCCAAATTTATCAACTGTCATGTTGAGCTTTCATTAAACAATAAATATGATTATATTTGATAGCTGTTATTTATAGTATTACTTTATCTTCTCTTAATTCTTCAATAATAGAGATAATCTCGTTACTATGAGCATTATTTCCCGCATCACTTGATGAAATTAATAAACGTAGCCTATCAACAATTTCGTTTACATTATTCCAGTATACATAGTCTGTATTTGATCTGTTTGTTTTCAAAATTAATCCCTTTCCTGTAGATTTGGCTCTAGTTGTTCTAAACGGAGGTTTTGGTTTGTTAAATGCTGTAACTAATCTTGGCAAGGTTTTTGTCTTTGTAATCCCCTTTCTTTGTAAATATGGTCCTATTATTGTAACATATTTGTGTGATGTATTTCCTTGAACTTGTTCATTTGAATCAAAATTCCTACGATATACATTTGTTTTAGCTAGAATGTTCATGTAATTATCTAAATCTTCCTTCTTATAACCTTTCGGTTCTTTTTTGAAAAGCAATTCGTATAAACCTGGCGAGCCTGTGTACGTTATTCCTCCCACTTTAATGTCTTTTCCAATAATTTCTACCGGTATCTGTATTAAACCAAAAGAAAACTTATCCGTTTCGAGGTCATGAACTATTCCATAATATTGGTCAAATTTATGTTGTGTATCTTTCACACCCTCATCAATATATGATCTGGGTAATTCATGAAAATCTGCTAAGTAATCTTTATATGATGGTGTACCAACATAGGTTTGAATTGTTTTTCTAGTTTGTTCCAATATGTCTGACAAGTTTAAATTTGTTGTTGTGTCACTAGAAGGATCTGAAGTTTCTGCTATAACAGTTGATGACAATGGTTGTACTACAGGAGAGGAAGAAGTGATACTACTGTCATTTAAAAATGTTGGTAGTTCTGTAGGGAGTGACGGAGTTTTTCCTGTTTTCTGAATATTTTTCGTCGGAGTTGATGTTTTATAAAGCTTTGTAGGTGGTTTGAAATCTTCATACTTTGAAACTCTTTCTTCTTTTAAATCTAATGGTTCGGATTTACCAATACTTGAAATTAGCTGTTTAAGTGGTTGTGTTATTGGTCTATAAGTTTGTTCTAATTCGGACTGAGCAGTAGAAGTAGCTAATTTCAAGCTTTGATATTTCTGCTTCACGGCTTGTCTCGATCTTATTAATTCTCGAGCTAAACGTTTATCCATGCTGTACAAGTTTTAAATGAAATAAAACTGCAAATTTTTTACTTTTATAAATATATAAAGGAATCGAATTTACTCCTATATCTGCCGTGATTTACTTCACAATCTTTGTCAATTACAAGAAAGCCATATGGATCCATCCAACAGTTAGCACAAATATTTTTAAACTGATCAAATGTCATATCCAATATACAGTGGTCATTATATATATGTTTTAAACTCAAACAGTCCTGTTTAAATAAAATTAATAAGTTTGCATTTTCTCGAATTAGACGTTTAAGGATTGAGGAATATCCTTGAAAAATAAAAAAACAATCGGTGTTTCTATGCCTTCCATGCGTGAAATAGTCCCTAATAATAGATTGATTATGACAAGGAATATCATCAAAAATGATAACGGAATTTGGCTTTATCTCATGAGGTGAAATAATGTTCTCATCGCTATTATATTCAAAGTATCCAATTTCTTTCATAGGCTTTAACAACTTTCTTAAATATTCATATTTTGGTTGATCTAATGACTTTGAATAAACATAGACATTTTCAAACCTAATTCCATTAGGGTGCTCGAGCAGTGTAAGCATAACGTTGGTTTTACCGCTACCACTGCAACCAACTATAAGCCCTCTTTTTGAACCACCGCAAAATAAGTCACCATGCTTTCTCAACTGTTTACTTAAAATTTTTTCGTCATGATTATTTACTGGTAATGAGAATTTTTGTTTTTCAATCCTCATTCTTAATCACACTAGTAAATATTTTTAGCTGTAAAAGTATTTATACCAGAAAAATGTCAATGGGCTGTTAGTATAAAAAGAACTTCAATGACTGTGGGTCGCCATAAGTTGAAAAAAACTATTAAAACACGTAATAGAAAAGGCTCTGGTTTAGTAAATAAATTAATTAGTAAACTACCTTTCGAAGTTCATATACCAGGATATAATTATTGTGGTCCCAGCACCAACTTGGAAAAAAGATTAACTAGAGGTGACGTTGGTATAAATCCATTGGATTCCGCTTGCAAAGAACATGATATATCTTACTCTCAGACTGAAGATTTATCAAAAAGACACATATCTGACCAAATATTAGAAAAAAAAGCCTGGGATAGGGTAAAAGCTAAAGATTCTTCTATTGGTGAAAAAATTGCAGCTTTAAGTGTTGCAGGAATAATGGAGGGTAAAAGAAAGTTCGGTTTGGGATTAAAAAATACAAAAGGGGGTAAACTTAAATTGAGAAAAAAACGTATCATTCGAACACCCAAAAAAATTGGAGGATTTCTACCTCTTTTGTTTCCCATTCTTGGCGCCCTGGGTGCACTAGGTGGAGGCGCGGCAGGAATTGCTAAGGCAGTAAATGATGCTAAAGCAGCTAAACAGCAACTAGAAGAAATACATAGACATAATATTGCAATGGAAAATGCTTCTAAAGAAGGCAAAGGATTATATATTAGACCATATAAAGGAAAGGGACTATTTATTAGACCTTATAAAGGAGGATCCGTCAAAATGAAAGCAATCAGACAAAAAAAAAACTCAGAATAAGTTTTCCAAAAAGAGCACTTACGAACAATGATATTATTAAATATGTAAAGCTGTTAAAAATAACTGGCTTTAAAGGTGTTTTTATGCTCGATGAACTTCCAAAAAAAATTAATCTGAAAGAATGTGGTATTGTAAATTTGGATAAAAAACAAAATAAAGGATCTCATTGGACTGCTTATATTAAAAATAACAAAAATGTAATATATTTTGATAGTTATGGAAATTTAAAACCACCTTTTGAACTTCTCAAATATTTTAATTCGAATGGCAAAGTGGATGTATTTTATACTTATGAAAATAAACAAAAATTTAATTCATATAACTGTGGTCAACTATCCCTAAAATTTTTGCAAAAAAATATATAAACTCATTATTTATTGTAATATCTCATTCATAAATAAACTGCAATGTCTACCACAATTGCCATATCAGGAAACAGTTCTGTTTTGTCTGCTGATTTTAATCCGCCCATATATTTAGAGGATGAAAAACAATATTACCTGGGTTTAGCTGATTTTGAAACGTTTATGACTATCCCCAATATAAAAGAAGGATATAATAAATTTTATATAGATAATAAAGTAATTGTTATTCCCGACGGAACTTATGACATTACAGATATAGAAACATACATAAGAGAAAGTATAGAAGATTTATTTCCGAATGAAAAATTTTTTTTTCTTTTAAAAGCAAATGTTAATACTCTAAAAACTTTTTTAATGTGTAGTAGAATAATTGATTTTACCAAGGAAGATTCGATAGGAAAAATGTTGGGTTTTAATAGCAGGATACTAGAAGCTATGAAAGAGGAAGAATCAGATAATGTTGCAAAAATAACTAAGGTGAATGCTATTTGTATTGACTGTAATATTTGTGTCGGTTCTTACAATAATGGTAAACCAGTTCATATTATTCACCAGTTTTATACAACTGTAGCTCCAGGGTATAAAATAGTTGAATCTCCTTTGCCCATTTTGTATTTTCCAGTTAGCGTCAAAGCAATTAACAATATAACAGTTAAAATAGTTGATCAAGACGGAGAACTTATCAGTTTTAGAGGAGAAACTATAACAGTAAGGTTACATTTACAAACAAGTGAAATATAAAATGGTTGTTAGATATAATAGAGCCCTTGGGATGAGACTTGCCCCTACCACTATCAACAAAATAAAAACTTATAAAAAGAAAAAGCCTAAACAACAGTTCAGTATCAAATCCAACACCAACAAGTTAAGACGAGATAATCGTAAATTTCTCACATCCTTGGGTTTCACTGTTTTAAAATAATGAACATATTAAACGTAAACGAAAAGCTTTATGTAGACAATTCCATCGTCAGTTCTGAGCTTCACACATATCAACCATATATTTCTTCAAAATTCGATTACAATGATGAAATAAGGATCCCAATTCAAGAACTCGATGCTTACACTCTACCATCAGATAGTTTACTTTATATCGAAGGAAAATTAACTAATACAGAAGGTAAATATAAGAAAGAATTGCTATTTATTAACAATGGTATAGCCTTTTTGTTCAGAGAAATCCGCTATGAACTAAACGGAATTACTATAGATTCAATAAGAAATGTTGGATTAGCATCAACCTTAAAAAGCTACCTTTCTCACAATACCAACGAAAGTTTAAAACTGGAAAATGCAGGTTGGTTTCCACATCGGAAAGAAGGTGATACAATTTTAGTTGATAATGATGGAAAATTCTCCGTATCCATACCACTAAAAATGCTTTTAGGATTTTTTGAAGATTACAGAAAAATTATTATGAATATGAAACAGGAATTGGTTCTTATTAGATCAACTGATGATTTAGATGGTGTTATTTTCAAAGAAGATCCGGCACACCTTGTTACTGCTCCTGACACTCCATTGGTTACTCTCGATAAAATTTATTGGAAAGTTCCTCACATTCTAGTTGATATGCCACAACAACTTGCTCTATCAAAAATATTAGAATCAAATAAAGATATATTGATAGGATTCAGGAGTTGGGAACTTGTTGAATATTCTTCTCTAACCGAAACAATCCGTCACACATGGCCGGTAAAAACAACTAGTAAACTAGAAGCTCCTCGTCATGTTGTGATTGGCTTTCAAGAAAACAGAAAAGGGAAAATTGTTAAAGATATGAGTAAATTTGACAATATTACCTTGTCAAATATTAGAGTATATTTAAATTCTGAAAGATATCCTTATCACGATTTGTACTTAAATTTCGAAGAAAACAAATTTTCTGCTTTATACGAAATGTTTGCCAACTTTAGACAGTCTTACTATGGTGTTCCAAATGAACCCATTTTTAATCCTGAACAATTCAAAAACATTAGTCCTATTACACATATTGATTGCTCCCATCAAAAAGAAACAATTCAAACGGGATCCGTAGTAATGAGAATTGAATTTGAGACACACAATGCAATTAAAAAAGAGACTTCTGCTTATTGTCTTATTTTACATGACAAATTATTTAGCTACAACCCTCTTACTAAAATTGTGAAACAATTATAAACTTTATCTCCACTATTTTCATATTTCGATTTAATTTAAAGAAATTTTCAAAAGCTTTTAGTTTTAGTCATGACATCAAAACTACAACTACAAATTGAAAAATTTATTTTTAAAATTAATCTACTGAAAGAAGAAATTGCAAATTATTCAAGTAAAAAAAGTCTCATTAAAAAATTTGCTGCTTTGAAAATATGAGATTGGTTATAGATATTCAAGGATTCAAGGATGAAAAAAATAAATTTATACCGAAAGAGCTTGCAGCTTTTGATGGTTATGAAATGACTTATTACATTTTTAAAAAGCCTTTTCCAATGGAGTTTCTTTCACCTGATTGTCACAAGCAGGCGGTATGGTTAACGAAAAATTATCATTGTATACATTGGAATAATGGATTTACTCCATTACATCATTTCCCAAAAATAATTGAAACACTTACGAAGAAAGCAGATTTTGTTTTTGTAAAAGGAAGCGAAAAAAAGGATTTTATACAGAAATATTCTAAAAAGCCTGTGATTGAAATAGATGAACAACCAGCGCTAAAGCTAATGGAACCAAAATGCTTCTATCATTCAAAATCACCTTGTATGTGTGCTTTGACAAATGTGTTATTTTTATGGCAATTGTTTTATGAATGAATAAAAATATAAAAAAACTTAATTACCTTTTTATTTTGCATTAACCAACCATGATTGAATACAATTAATATGATACCTTAAATCTAATTTTCTAAATTCATTTAAAAGTTCATACTCATTTTTATATTTTAAATAATCATTACAAAATTTAGCGGCTAATTTACATTGTTCCATTCGATCTATATTATTAACATATGCTGACAAATCTTGTGCTTCTGCGTCTTCTTCGCCTACAATTGATAAATATTGGAAGTATGCAGCAGATATAATAAACTCTTCATACATTTCAGTAACCATTTGCTCCATTGTAAATATTATTAAATTTATTCTTCCTTTTCAATTTCTTGAAGAATAGCATCCTCGTCAATAAATTGCTTCAAGTCTTTTAAATAGTAACCAAAGCCAATATCTTTTAGATCTTGAATAAGTTGAAAAAAATTTAATGTTTCAATGTATTTGTTGCAACAGAGGGCAGCCTTTACGAATTCCTCAGATTGATTACAATAAAAGTCTATCCACTCCGGACCACTTGCCATACAATATGAGAAATAGGTTTTTGAAAGATTACTAAATTTCTCCTCTAATAATTTAACTGCAATCAGCAACTCAGCCATTTTATTTATTTAACATAATATTTTAAAAATATGTAGGGGGACGTCTCTTGCGAATAGGATTAACTTTCCTTGATAATACCTGTTTTTTATCTTCGTATAATTGAAACCTCTTTTGGGTTGCAATAATAGCAGGTATAAATTGGCAATCTTCTCCTATAAATTCTATTAGGTGGCTTAATTTTCCTACAAAGTATGATTTCCCAAATGTATTGAAAAACGTAGTAAGGCTTATAATTCCTTCTAAATAATCATCACAACAGTCAATTGCTTCCAAATAATCTCGTTTCAGTGGATAAAACAGCTTGGTGTATTCATCTTTCGAAATCACTTCAAAGAAATTGAGATATTTAACTTTTAACTGTCTGATAGTTGTAGTTAATTTTTCGCGATTACACATAATTCACTTATTACTTGACACATTTTTTCTTTTTGTTTTATACAAAATTGGTGGAAAAATTCAAAAATAACTTTTTACGCAACTCGAGCACAGCTTAGTAAATGTGCCTCGGCATACTAAAATGATCATGATGCACCTATTTATAAGAATTAAGAATGCAAAATCAAATGTGGGAGAACAAAGAGAAAAAATTAAAAATATGATGCGAATGAGAATAAAAGGGGAGGAAGTTAAGAATGAGGGACATGAGAGAGAGGAAGAGGAGGAGGAGGAGGCGCTCCCCTATTATAACTACTCTCCACAATCACCAAATTTGTCTCTTCTAGATTTTTAGTGGGGGTCAGTTAAAAAGTAAAGTCTACTCAACTCAGCCAGCCTCTTTTGAAGATTTGCTGCAGCGGATAGTGAACGAGTGCTGCTAAATTACTCCAGAAATGTTACAGAATATGCGGCGGAGTTGGAAGCAAGTGGCTATCAATTTCAACATTTATTCAACTAATGTGTAAATAATTCTAAAGTTATTATTTTACATTTTAAATGAATTTTCTCGATAATTTTTGGGTCTAATTTAAAATGTAGGGTATTGATGTAAAGAGAATTGAAATACATTTCAAACAAGGTACTACTCGATCCCCCTTCCTTTTAAGATTTTAAGGGCTAATTTCACATTCCTTAGGGTGTTACAGGTAAGGGGTTGAACAAATGTCTCTGTTTCGATTTCGTTTGGTCACTCCATATCAGGGTCTGTTTCTGTCTATCAACGTTCTACATTGTCGCATGGAAGTACTCCGATGGCCCGACTTTTTTTTTATGCTCCGCCGAGTAAACAAAAAAGCAGCGCATTGACCGTGTCCATATATCTCAGAGATCCTTAGGAGAAAAAAACTTGAGAACACTGCTTTTTACTGCGATTATCTAAAGCAGCTCTGAGAACCGTGCCTTGTGGTCGGAGTTGAGGCTCCTAGGCCTAGACCCTGAGCTGAGAAACATAATGAGTACAACAGTGTGTTAAGCGTGTTAACGGCCACGCGCTCAACACGTTATCTAAATAGGTAAATAGGTAAAATTTCGAGGAAATAAAATGGCTGCCACTCCCCAAATGGAAGGTGTAGTAGGTGATGTCAGAATAATCGATTAAATCCACACAATTTTACGTGCCACCTCTACGTAAAAATTGGACTTAGACCCTCTTTAAGTCTTGAAAGCTTTAAGGAGAAAAAATCACTGCCACAACCTCAAATTGACGGTTGATTAGACTGATGGTTACAGTATAACGAATAGCAAACCCCAAAATCAATCAGTTGCCAACCCTATACTAGAAGAGGAAAGCCATTAGTTTTGATGCTAAATTGGGAATATAAAAACCCTGTTGAAACTCCCAAAATATAAGTTACTAAGAAAAAAGAAGAGTATTGCATTCTAGGACGACTTAATTTACGATAGTGCGAATTAGCCAAAATCGTCTTTATGTTATTATTTAAGAGTGAGTGAATAGCTAACTAGAAAATGTGATAGGTGGTACTAAAAGTGGCGTAGAGTTAGCACATTTAGAGAAGATATCAGTGACGTCACATGTGCAGAAACGGATTTTCGCGGCGGCAACAAATTTTCTTATGCGTTTAAAGGTTTACATCTCGTGTTTATTTCTGTTGTTTTTTTATATGTTATTTGTTTTGGTGTAGATTACTATTTTCTTGTATATATTTATGTCATATGAATTTAATATGTACTTGGTTTTTAAGGACCAATACTGAAAATATACTACAAAACTACGCTAGCATAATATTAATTTGCATAATACTCGTATACATAAAGTGGGTGTTTATTAGACGTTATAAGATGTTCCTTCCAAATTCCTCAAACCTCCAATTAATATTTACTCTAAAGTGCAATCGCTTGAATATGAAATTGCTGGAAGCCGTATTTATATGTTAAAAAATAATTTCCCATTTCTGAATATTCTATACCTTCACGGATTTCTCCTCTTTTCAGTGATCTTTGTGATAGTTTTATTAGATATCTCTGATTTTCGTTTTCGAATCACTGTTGTGATGTAGGCGATTAAAATTAAATAACATGGCAAACCTTCAAACGTTGTATTTTGTGGCTGCTATAAAAGAAAGTTAAAGACATTCAGTGGATAAGGAAAATATGTTAACACTGAAATAATATGAATATATTAAAAAGCTATTCAAAAATAACTTTTGGCAGTTTGGCTGATCAGTCAAATGCCAAAAAAATCTGTGTTTAAAATTAGGTATGATTCCTTAAGTTTAGCTTTTTATTTAAAAGAGACTAAGAAACAAATTTAATTTTTTTTCGCGTTTTTATTATCGCATGGATGGAAAATAATGGATAGTACCATCGAGTCTGTAAGCGCTTTGCATAGATTATCTGACTTACTACTTTCCTCAATCAGACTTCCACGCTTAGCACATAATTACTTATCATTCTCCCAAGAAACATGGTACAATCAATTTGGATTTAAACATGGTTAAAATAGTTTTAATGAAGGCGTCGATAATATCATTTCGTTTTTATCAACTGAAATGGAAAATTTTACTTCCAATTAATATTTGAGACTCAACTTTCTCTCATGAATAACAATTCTTAGATGCCGAGATGTAGACATAGTACCAAAATCTCTTCATTTACAAACGGGCCAGCATTGCATTAGTAAGAGAAAGGATAAAAGCCACTCATCGTGATTTGGCTATAAACGTCATAAGTTATTAGATACGTATTATTAAAATCCTTGATGACATTACCAACGTGCAAGCAGAAAGGATGCATCAAGCAGTTACCATAGATCACCGTAATTAACCTGTCTACCAAAATCCAAACTGAAGCAGAACAATCCGATTTATCCAAAGGCCAAACTTCGCCATTGCACCAAGGGGCATACCCTTAGAAGAGTTAGTGTCATCCGTGGAAGCCATAGTCGGAAGACTTCCAGCAGAGGAAGCTGACGTAACGAAATAGCAAAGCTCATCAAAAATTCTAAGCTATCTAAGTCAAATCTCTCAGACGCGGAAAAAATGACGACCAAAAGTTTAAACAACAGTACAGATATTTTGGTCTTTCCAGCGGACAAGGCAAAAGACACTATCGTCATGGACAAAACAGATTACGTGGCAAAAATACAACTACTTTTGAACAACAGCATCTATAGAGTAATCCAAAAAGACCCGACAAACCGAATGGAGAGACGGATAACCAACTTTATAAAGACATCCAACCAAGCCAGCAGAAGAGAAGACGTTAAGACCAAGCGGCTCAAGGATCCCGCGGTTCTACCTACGGAAATACCTAAAATACTCAAGGTTAAAGTTCCACTTCGACATATTCTCAGTGCAATAGCAGACCCCACAACAACAAATCGGTAAATATCTTTCAAATATTCTTAATAATTTTACATGAAAAAGACATTTATATATTAGAAACTCTAGACATTTTGTAGAGAAATTAAAAGCATTCGAATTAGATACAAAAGATATCCCCGTCAGTTGTAGAATCGCTATATACGAATGAGTCTATTAAATCAATAATTTCAAACCTATTTCACCATAATATTCTTCACAACTCACTTTTAGATCTGATTGAAATATGCCTCACACCAACATATTTTCTTTTTCAAGGATTTTTTTATAACATTAGGAGCAGCCATGGGATTTCTGCTGACCTGTGGTAGTCAATATCTTCTTAGAACCTATTCAGGAGGAAGCCTTAGGGTCATCTCCATTAAAGTCAAATTCTAGGTTCACATACGTAAACGAAACTTTTATCAAATGGCCTCATGGTTCAGAAAATATCCGCGTGCTCCTTGATCATCTGAATCAGCAAAAGCCTAATATGAAATGGAAATTGAATTAGAAGGCACGATTCCTGGCATGAAAGGAGATGGTTTCTTGGGACACTCTTTTGATAGAAAACCAACACATACGAATAAATACTTAAATTCAAATTCATATAATCATCCGACACAGCAGCAATCAATTATTAATTCTTTGATTTACAGAGGCGTCGCGATTTATGACCAAAATTATTTACAATCGGAGACAAAGAAATTGACTCAAGCTTAAAAGAGAATGGATATTGCACTGCAGATATTAGACGGTCACTTTGAAAATATAATAATTCTACTCCCCGACATGAAACTAAGTAGTTGCGCAAGGAAGTGTAATTCCATTTATAGACGGAACTACAGATAAGACTGCAAGATTACTTCACCTGTCCAACATACGTATAATCTACAAAATATTTGCAATTATTCTAAACGGATGGAGTATGCAATTCCTTGTTCCTGTGGTTATATCTGCATTGGAGAAACTGGACGATCCGTATCCATTAGGTTTAAGGAACATCAACGATGTATTAGAAAAAAACAAATTGTACAAACTCCTGTTACTGAACACGAACGTTCCGCTAGACAGATCATAAATGTAAAAGAAGTTATTGCATCGCGGCGTCGGTCTCGGAATTCTATAAACGGAAAATTGGAGAATCCATTGTAATTTACAAGCATCCTAATAATTTGCATGGAGATACGGGCTACATCAAGCCTGCCTAAAGATGCCTCATGTAATGTAATAAGAAATTTGATGCCAAGAAGGTCTGGTCATCGTTTGGAAAAATGTATGGATGGAATTCTAGTAGTATGAAAAAAATACACATTAGATCTAAGATATTACAGAATATTACTGCTAATACTGTAGAATGTATGCAAACGTTAAGGAATCAATTTATTTTAAATTAAATTATTAACCAATTTTTGTGACTTACCTTTTCTGAAATATTAAGAATTTTATTTTATTTATAGAAAGTTTTCATAATTTCAATTTATTTTAAACATACATGATAAATTCAGGAATGTATATGTCTAAGGTTATTATTGATTACATTTATTATTTATAATAATAGGGAATAATTTCTTTATTTGATATCGGAATTAGCTTTTTATTTATGTGGAGGACATATTGTGTTAGGATTTTTGTTTATTGTGAATATTTATGGAGAAATCGATTAATGACCTATACTATACTTTGCTCATTTTAATGTACGATTTGCTCAGGTTTTGACATATTTTGCGAATTTGTTGAGGAGGAGGAACATGAGTTAATAGGACTCTCGGAGACTTGGTTGCATGGGGAGATATTGTCTGAAGGTTTATCTATACCTAACGATAATCTGATTCGAAAAGGGAGGAATGGGCGAGCGGAAGGAGTTGCCTGTTACTTAATAAATCATTAAAATTTAAAATAGTGGATGCTCCTGTGCAGAATAGCGGTTTTGAAGAGATTTTGGTTAGTGTAAACATTCAGGGTAAAACCTTATTTTTTGGATCCTTATATGGCCCTATAAACCTAAACAGTTGTCTGAATGTTCTGGAGGATATTTTGGTGAGTTTTTTACCGTATTTTTGTAATATTTTTTTGGAGCTGATTTTAATATGAATGTGTCAGATCTGGCTAACTCAGGTTGTAATTGTATTAAACGTATTTTCAAAAAAAATTAATCTGTCTGAACTTGTTCAGTCACCTACTCGAATTTCTCAAAATAGCGGGTCACTTGTCGATCATAGTAACATCTGCTCGAGAATTATCTAAGAACATTTCTGGCCATTGCTTAGTGTATACGCAATTAAAGTTACAAAAGGTTCGGGTATCTATTTTATTTCGTAGATATCGAGATTACTCCAACTTTGTGGTTGCACATTTTCTAAATGATTTGCTCGATATAGATTGGTTATTATTATTGACTATATCTCACGTCAATGAAAAGTTTTTTGAATTCCATTATGATTAAAGTGTTCGACTTACATGCATCTGTAAAAATCTCGGGATTTACGAAGGCTGTAGCTTGGTTTACGGATACTATAAGGTTACTGAATTATTACAAGCTGTACGAAATGAAAAGCGGGCATATCTCCAATAAAAATCACAACTGTTGTAAAAGCTTTTTGGAGGACTATTAACTCTTTAAACTAGGGTGGACGTAATGATTGTTGTAATCATGTTTCAAAATTTGTTGATTCCCTTGATAGATTTCCAACCGCATGGAAAAAAGCAAATATTACTCCAGCGCCAAAAATTAATATTCCCACTGTCGCACTACCGCCCTGCTGACTCTATCCAAGATTCTTGAGAAAGCAATAGGTGGTCAGTTGAGCAATCATCTTACTTGCAAAGTAGTTGGGTTTTTGAGCACGTCACAGTATATCAACAGCACTGCTACATGTTTGTGATGACATTTCAGAGCTTAGGACCATGGTAGAGTAACTTCAAATATTTTGGATTTCATGATATTGCTGTACAGCTGATAAATAACTATCTGTTGAGAAGACACTCGAGACTGCGTGTTGGCTTTCCTTTTTCGAATTACTTAAATACTGACCAGGGCCTTCCCAGGGAAGCATACTAAGAACACTTTTATTTTCAATGCATACATGTGACTTTCATGAGTTTCTAAATGTATGTCGTTCACACCAATACGTGGATGATCTGCATCTTTATCATTCATTTAATAATTCGAATTCTCAAATATTCTCTGAACCTATTAACTTGGATCTCGCAATAATTCCGAAACTCTATAAGTCTCATGAGTAAGTACTAAATGGTGCTAAATTTAAGTTACTTACATTTAGTCATCGTTTGCCCGGGATGTTGAATTTACGCTTGACGGATCAGCTTTACTGTCTCCCGAGTGTGAAAAGAATCAGATTTGGGCACATGTATCTAACTTATTGCAAAGAACGTATTAATGCATAAGGACATTTTAACTACTGATGTGAGATCAGATGGCTGTACTTGTTCACAAGATTGTTGTGACTGATGAGGTAACTTTTTGAAAAATTGGTCATAAATGTTAGGACGTCCAAACAGTAACTGTGAAACTTCCACTATTCCTAAGCACAGAATATCTAAATTTCAACCTTTCAGCTATTAAAGCATATAACAATTTGCCTGCCAATGCCAGATCCATATCCTCCGTAGAATCTCTTAAAAAGATTTTCAAACAAATTATAGGCAGCAAAGAAAATTAAGAGTTATTTGTTTTATAATGTGGCTTTACCTAATAATTATTTAAACTTGTTCGAATGTATTGTCATCGGCCTAAAGCAAGACGTCATGCTGTCTATTGTATAATGTGGTAGATTAAAAAGGAACGGACCAAAGAGCAAGTTGCCAAGATTACAGCCTTTAACATACCTATTGTAGTGCAGTATTTTATACATAGTTTTTGCAGGATATTTTTTAGGATCTTCGGTACAACGCCGGTGTTGGAGAGTGTTATGGGATCTATGGCGACATGTTCTTGCCTCTACATTTGTCGGACTTCTAACTAAACTGCTAAAGAAAGATATTTGGTAATTTTTTCGGTGTACGTTTGCTTCAAATTAGTATTGCAATATTAATAAGGTGTGTGTGTGTTTTTTTTATCTCATCTATCAAGGTTATATTGGGTCTATTGGTTTTGTCAGTTATGATTGATCTGCCCCGATACAGTTTATGGGTATCATTTTCGAGAACTACACTAGGTGAATATAGGTAATATGGTTCATAATTTTCCCGCAGACCATGTTGTATCGCAAGATTTTGGTGAACAATTTTCGCCACCTGATTCCTTCTTTTATACTCGATCGATGAAATCGCCTAGCACTCTCCTATTATGTGTTGTATGGTTTCTGGGACTTGGCGACATTTCCGGCATTTGTCGTTCTATATACCTGTTCTGCTATTATATTTGAGATAATTTTTGGCTGCTACAACCTGGTCTTGCATGGCAACCATGAACTCTTCAGTCTCCATAAATAAATCAGCCATCTGTTAGATGCTTAAACGTCGATATGTTCCTGGTGTAAGTCATGTGGGTCTCGGCCATGTAATTCCTTTTAGGTCCATTGTCTGATTGTTTCTTCGGTATTGGCAGATTCTGACACTATGTCAGCTTGAGCAGTATGAGCAAGTTTAAGTGGCGTATAATCGTTATCTGCTCTGACAACAGCTTGATGAAGCGCCGACTCCTTTTTATTCCAAAAATACCTCTGTAAGTGATTGACCATTCTGTCATGAAGATGAATTATATCAGTTAATCTTCTACCTCCTCTTTTTCTATTGAGAACGGACCATTCAAGTGCTGATTTCGGGAGCAGCCCTCTCAATCTTGTTAACATAGTACGTGTATTAATTAAAGTGAGGATGGGTACAGCAAAGGTGTTTATTATTTTAAAGGTATTTTCTCCATTTAATTTTGAAATCAGGATATCTTTTACCCGCTTTAGGGTGCTTATGGGTACTAGTAAAGCGTTTAATCCAGAAATTATGAATACCGCATGGGCCTGTGGCTTTCCAGATTTAAGTATGCATGGCAGCCTTGGTAACTTCCTCGGTAATTACTTTGAAGTTGTGCATTGTCTCTATACTTGCCATGCTTTCCTCTTCTTTTTGGATCCATTGGGCTTTATCATTATGGTTAATCTCGGCTGACTATATCGCTGTCCAAAAATGTTTAACTTCCTCTTTTTGTAGTGGGGGATTTGTATCTTCTATATTGCTTGACTTTAAGCTACTGTAGTATAACTTTTCGTTGGTAGTAAATAATTTATTTTTTACTTGCGAAGGTTTGATTCCTTGTATCTGCGTAGTCTTTGTGACTTGGCCTTAAGTTGTTGTGTTAATGTGTCGAGTACTTCGCGTGTACTGTTAGTGGGGTTGTAATATGCATGTTTCCTTGTTGTACTTTCTATTTCAGTAAAATGCTGGACTAGTCTGACGAGTTCTGATAGATACATTTTGGGTTTTTAGTCTACTTTCAATAGATCTCACTACAGCCAAAGCCCCTGCATATATTGCTGTTTGTCTTTAGTCGAAACTGTCATATTGGGTCAGATGTTGAGGAAAAGTATCCTCATTCATTATTTTACCCACAATAGCCAATTTTTTGGAGCAACTCTGTTTAAGAATGCCGATTCGTTGGGTTGGATCTGTTCCTTCGAATTCTGTGATAGCTCTTTTAAATACAGCGTGAAGCTTGTCTCTCTCAATTATTATTAATATTATTATCATCATTATTAACGAAATTGACAATGAATTTCTCAACAAATGTTGGGTTTCAAGACCATCCCGGACGCATGCAACAAAAGGAGTGGGCTGGTTTCTATTAGTTCAATGTGTTATTCTTCAAGAATTTTCTCACTATGTGGCCAGTACTGAGCAGGACTGCCTTCTGGATGTCGATAAAGGTGTTAGTATGAAGTCCTATGATTTTCAGGTTCTGTTTTAGTGTTTTTGGAGCTAGTCCAGTTGATGATACGTTGTCGGAATCACATGAACCATATTCAGTCGCCACATCAGCCGTATCTCGATGACCAGCTCCACATATTTGGCCTTTTTCTCTTGATATTTATTCAACACGTTGTGTTATTGTTGGGTACAGCGACATCTATCAAATAAGCTGTCTTTGTTTCCTTATTTAACTGTACCACATCAGGCCGATTATTCATCACCCGTCTGTCGGTGATAATTTCACGGTAGTAAAGAGAGTAGTAAATAGAGAACCTTAAGAAAAGTATGTAAATATGGCATAGAAATTTTGACTTAAAAAGAATGAATAGAAAAATCATAAATAAAGAGGGCAAAACAGAATATAAGCAGAGAAACACAGTTTTATTTGCTTTGCTTTGCTAGCTTATTTTAACGTTTTTTTTTTCGTCATTTGCTTTGACCAATCTGGACGGAACCTACAGCTCAACGTGGGTTCCGAACTACGGTCTTCGGTCACCCTTGATCCCCGGCCCTCACCCCACCCTCGAGTTGTCAACTCTTGGGTTACGGTGTATCCTTTGATCTTTATCAAGTGACCTACCCACTGACATCCACCCACATTCAGCGTCAGTCAGCGTGAATGGGGTGGTGCATGAAGTAGGTATATTTTACACTTGTCTGTGTTGGATTTTATTACCATTAATATTGGCTGCAGACTTGAAAAGTCATACACTCACCAGAAACACTAATATAACATATTTCGGGTAAAAAAAAAAAAATCTCGGGCAAAAACAAAACATCAAACAAAGTTAATATCAATGATGACATAAGAATAGAACTGATAAATAATATAACTATATATATATATATATATATATATATATATATATATATATATATATATATATATTATTGAACCTGACTTCACTATTAACCCATTACCAAAACACATCAAACTTTTCACGCTTCAAGAAATGGAATTAGGATTATCCGGTAAAAAATTATCCTCTACAGGGCTAGACGGCATAGCTATCCAAATTACTCAACATCTACAACAGGTGTCTCGAAGGGGGAAAAATACCAAATTCATGGAAAACATACAATATCATAGACATCCTAAAACCAATCAAAAACCCGCTAATAGCAGATAGTTACAAACCGATCGTTCTGTCACCTTAAACTTATGGAAATAATGACAAAAAATAGAATAGATTGGGTCCTTGAAAATATACATATTTTCTCCAGCTTTCAGATGGGATTCAGAAAAGGTATGAAAGTTAATACTAACCAAGCTCTTTTAACCTCAGATGTTAACCTAGCCTTTCAAAAAAATAAATTTACTGGCCGCATTCCTAGACATAAAATCTGCCTATGATAGGATTAGTATGCATAAAAACAAAACAGCTTATTCCCATAAAAATTGATACAGGTCTTGTAAACCTAATTTACAAAATTCTTGAAAACAGACAACTGTTCACTCGGAAAAATGATGCTTCGCTTCACGGTCCAACCTCACAACTCAAGGACTCCTACCAGAATCCTCACTTAGTACCATCCTATTTAACGTATACGGGGCAGAACTTTTTAATAAAATACCAAATAATTGTAGGCTTATTGGTTATGCAGACGACCTAGTACTTTCCTGCAAAGACAAAAATATCCCAAACGCAGCACTAAAGCTGAACACTAACTACTCCTGCTCTACATAGAATACACACATGGCTTACTGATAACACCTTAAGTATATCATATGGTAAATGTGAAGCCATGTGGTTCACTAAGGACCACGAAATATAAAACCCCCTGACATGAAAATAGATAATCATATAATTCCATACAAAAACGAAGTAAAATATCTAGATATTACCATTAACATTTAAAATAGGACGCTCATATACTGCTCACCATAAATAAAACAAAGACTTTTAGGAGAGTATGGTGGGGAAGCGATCCTGTATTATGGATCCGTTTTTATTAAACCTACTTCTAAGGAGAACTTGTTTGGGACGTAAGAAGTCTACACTCACGCTTGCACTCCTCGCAGAAGCAACGGAAATGTCACTAGAGTTCAGAAGAATATTGTTAACAATCAAATTCCTAGCCAAACCTATCTCGATTAATGATCATTCATTAATACATTTTGAAAAATATTATCCATACTATAACAAAATCTACAGAAACAACAATTTCCACGTTACGTACAAGATTTTGAAAATCAAATCAAGCCAATAAAATCAACTTAATTAAAAAAAACAATACGAACATAAAAGAACAGTTCTTAAATAAAACAGAAATCTGCAGAAAACGATATACTTTTGTTTTCACAGACGCCTCAAAAATGAACGACGGGGTGGGTTTTGGGATATGCATACCCGAAATAAATTATAAATTTTCATCAAGAATTTCAGTGGAACTATGCATATGTGCAGCTGAAATAGTTGCAATTAATAAAGGAGTCACCACTGTTTTAAGAGAAAAACGTAAATAAAGTAATTATATTTACGGATTCACTTAGCGCTATTTCAAAAATAAAAAATTCACATATTTACACAACAGATTCCATTACTCTACTAACTAGAAGACTTATTATTGAAGCAAACTTAAATGATAATGTCTACATAGCATGGATTCCGGGGCATCGGGTAACACTATTGCCGACTCACTTGTAAACATTGGGAGAACCGTAAATATTCCAAAAACCTAAAAATAGATAAATCAGATATTGTTAATCTCATTAAAAAAAAGACATAAGAGAAGAATTTAATACGAAGTGGAAGTCAGATTTACAAACTAAAGGTAAATAATATTATAAAATACGAGGTACCTTCCCTTCTAGGGAATGGTTCCTAGATTGCACATGGAAGAATAGAAGACATGTCACTACCATAATTAAAATTCGTACGGGTCATTGCTTAACTGGAAAACACTTACACAGGATAGGAGTCAGAAATGACTTTTACTGTGAATGTGGGCAGGCTGAAAATCTGGACCACATAAAATTCCTAATTTGGATCCTTCCACAAAGGGATGTTAACTCCAATTAATATCAACACGCTATTATCCAGGATCAATGCCGAGATTAGTGATATAATCAAGACATTCTTAAATGATAATAAAATAAAACTATAAAACAATAATGAAAGTAATAACATATAATTTAAACCTTTTACAGACTCAAACAACCGACTCAGGTCCCGTGTAAAATGCTCCTGCCTGAGCGGGAGCGTGAAGAGTCTTATACCTTTGTTTGTTTCGTCCTATATGTTTACTAGTACATCCCGACTCAAGTACAATTTAATATCATAAAGCATAGCCCTCGGAGTACACACTCATAGGGAGCACATAATAGTATCTTATCCCGTATGAGTGCACACTCATAGAAAACATAAGAAAGTTCTAGAACTCTCAGGGGCAACGAGTTCCGATTATCTGGAAGATCTATCGTGAAGTGCTGGCAAGTTGCGAGCTACAGTGCAAAAACATATACTGGAATTGGAACCCTGGGTGATTTTGATTTGATTTTTTAGTATAGTTTATTGGATGATGTTTGGTTTATGTAAGTTTAGATAGGAGTCAGAAATGACTTTTACTGTGAATGTGGGCAGGCTGAAAATCTGGACCACATAAAATTCCTAATTTGGATCCTTCCACAAAGGGATGTTAACTCCAATTAATATCAACACGCTATTATCCAGGATCAATGCCGAGATTAGTGATATAATCAAGACATTCTTAAATGATAATAAAATAAAACTATAAAACAATAATGAAAGTAATAACATATAATTTAAACCTTTTACAGACTCAAACAACCGACTCAGGTCCCGTGTAAAATGCTCCTGCCTGAGCGGGAGCGTGAAGAGTCTTATACCTTTGTTTGTTTCGTCCTATATGTTTACTAGTACATCCCGACTCAAGTACAATTTAATATCATAAAGCATAGCCCTCGGAGTACACACTCATAGGGAGCACATAATAGTATCTTATCCCGTATGAGTGCACACTCATAGAAAACATAAGAAAGTTCTAGAACTCTCAGGGGCAACGAGTTCCGATTATCTGGAAGATCTATCGTGAAGTGCTGGCAAGTTGCGAGCTACAGTGCAAAAACATATACTGGAATTGGAACCCTGGGTGATTTTGATTTGATTTTTTAGTATAGTTTATTGGATGATGTTTGGTTTATGTAAGTTTAGATGCATGCGACTGATTTGTACTGTTTTCTAATACCAGCTATTATTATATTTATAAATTATATATTTTTTACATGAGGTCTCCATGGGTTGCTGAACAATCCATACAATAAAACACACCATCTTTAATTTAAAGGTTAATGGCGTACAGTTAAAATTAAAATTGTGGGGTATATAAGTATTAAAATACTGCATAATACGATTGATCACGTTGTTACGGTCGACATCGGTACGACTCGGAAGTTAATTAAAGTCAAGAGATCGGGACATATTCAACAACTGTAGCCGTTACCCATGACTTAATAAAGTTTTGTTAATTTTAAGCCTTTTGAAAGTCTTCAGGTCGTCGGCATACAACAGAAACTTACAATTCTTTAGTACATTAAGGAGGTCGTTGATGAATAAAAGGAAAATAATAGGTTCCAAGTGAGAACCTTGGGGTACTCCTGAGGTTCTTCCTGGATGAATCATTCATAAATCGAACAATCTGCTTACGATCTCTAAGATAGCTTGCTATGTATGATAACATGGGATCGTCATTACTATATGAGCTATCAAAATATATGGAGTCGATCTAAGCACCGGAATCAACTAGAGTAGCCAAAAGCTCGGAGTATACGCGCAGGTTAGTTTGACATGATCGACCAGATATAAAACCATGCTGAACAAAAATATATTACGAAAGTAAAATAGAAGTTCATCTACTATAATACTCTCGAGAACTTTAGCCATACAGCTAAGTCTAGAAATTAAACGATAGTTACAGACATCTGCGTCATCTCCGCTTTTAAATATCGATGTTATAAAAGCGGTTTTCCCACAAGAAGGAAACTCACCCAAACCTATCGACGTGACTGGATAGCTAAAGTAGGGGTCTACAGTTTTAAAAAACAGTGGCGATTTAACAAACGGTCCAATGCCTTTATTTTCATAGAGCTATTGATTTGAATGTTGCTTAGATTAAGGTTACTAATATTTTTTGAAAGGGAGGAGTTACCTCGCTGGTTTTGATCTTCGATAGTATATACAGATTGAAAGAAGTCCGCAAATAAATTTGCCATTTGATCAGATTCACTAGACTGGACCTAGTTATAATGTAGTATTTTTGGGTATCCTTTTGTACTTCGTGCTAAAATAAAATAAGTCCAAAATGATTGAATATGCTGCAGAATACTATTTTGTGTATACTGAATAAAAAAATCATAGTCATCATTTATTGAGTTTTAATTGTCCCGATAAGTGTCTAGAGTCTCTCTGGAATTAACTGCAACAAACGAATTAGAGTACTAAGAGAGGCAAATTGAAGTCTCTGAGTAATACTATTTTAGAATTGGTGTAATGATGAAATACATGATAAACAGAAAGCACATATTCTCCATATATAGGTGCACAGACGAGGGTGGAATATAAACGGCACCAAAAGTGTAATTAACTTTGTCGATTCTCACTCTTACCCATATCTGTTCAATAACATTCGGGAACACCACAATCAAAAGATTCATACACACACTTTATCACAACTAGCCCTCCACTAGCCTTCGTTTTATTTGTATGTTCAGTGTTCCGATCCTTTCTATATACGACGTAGTTTGTGGTAAATAATTCTTGAAATGGCCTCATTTCACTTAAGGCAATTATAGTATATATAACAATTTGCCAATGGGCGATTTTGAGATGCTGGTTTAATTACAGAGTCTATTATCGATGAAGGATTTGAGATATTTTTTGATAAAAATTTAAATTGAAATCATTAGTTAAATATTCAACACTAATACATTTGAAAATCTTACGCTTTGTTTCTCAACATAGGCTTCTGGTGCGATCTTCATACGACAAAGCTATTTCTGAGCTGAATCTGTTTTTTGATGTCCAAATTTAATTTATATATGTAATTATTTAAAATCTTCCTAGAAGCACTATATGGAGAGCTAACAATGATAAGGTTAGTTCTACTAGAAACCTCGGAAATAATGGCCTATCAATCCTCATCAAAAACCTCACACTCTATAGTCCAACACAGTCTGTCATAGTGAAATTGTGACTCAGATTTCCATAATCTTCAAGTAACTTTTCAACCGAAATATCATTATCTGGGCTTTGACTGTTTATATCGTATTTGCCCTTGCAGAATAATTTGATAAACATTCCAACTCCTTTTTTATATGATTTATTTCCGATGAGAAGTGCTTGTGGCGTAGACATCGTTTTATTAGTGACAGCACCATCCATAGTTAACTCATAATGAGGGACGTCACTATTTGAAGAAACTGAAATTAAAATAGCAAGTGACGATGATAGTCTGACATCACTACGTCACATATTGAATTTTTCAATTTTTTATTTCTTCCATATGTGATTTGTTGTTGAGACGTAAGAACCTCGATAGTATTGAGCTTTTGGCTCTTTATTAATGTAAGCTCATCTAACTTATTTTTTGTTTCCTTTAATTTTTCTTGACATTTCTTAAGTTCCATTTCAGCACCTAGGATTTGTTCCTTAGCAGCATTAACTTTGCAGGAGATGACTTCAAGTGAACTTGCATTAACACCTTGCCGTCAGTTTAAGCACAAAGTAAATCCTTTTCTTTCAAGTACTTGCGCAATAGAGATTTTTTTTAGAGTATTACTCGATTATGTGCTCTGTTTGCAAAAAACATAATTTGCTTTTATAGCAACTTAACTTTTTTTCATATTCACTTGAACATAGTATTTTGTAGCCATCAAGAGACATGATATTAACCCAACGGAAGCCCCCATCCACTATAAGATGAAGTCAAGTATTTCAACTGGTCCATCACCATTCATCAACCATATTGTAACAGACGCGCTGTGCAAATGATATCAAGAAAATTTTTCAGTACTTTTGCAGAGACAAATTTAAGACTTATGGGACCCTAATACTTTATAGGCGCGAGATTTCGCGAGGCCGACCTTTAGAACTGAACTGGCGATCTCCGTTTTGTACTTCGCTGATAAGCAACTGCCCTTTAGAAATAACTGCCAAAACAATAAAAAATAAAAAAGTCTGCCGGATGACCCCCCATCTACAAAGTCTCAACCCCCTAGGGCTTAAAACAACGGAGATACCCATTAAATCCCACGTAACTAATTCTCAATTTCACTATGCCGCGGAGTCTTCAAAGGATCAACTAGTTATCGAAGGGCCCCTGTATATAGGAATTATGTCGTCGCTTCTAATACTTTCGATACCTGATAATTCTAAAAAATACCAGATATATAAGCCGCCAGCCGGCCGTCTTCGGAGGATTAGTATTGGATATACGAGCGAAGTGCAAAGAATCAGCGAATAGTCAATGCGTTGTAGTAGCGCTATTATTATTTTCGCCGTGTTTAAACGATGTCATCGCGATCCTGTGTGAAGAAAGCTCAACGAAAGACTTTGAGCTCACTTATAAGAAAAGCCTACGAGTTATATTTTCGCTGCAAAGTTGGCGATCATGAAAAAAACTTGGGCTCCAAAGCAGGATAGCTTACGGGGTACTCACAAGCCAACAAGATGATTTTGAACCAGAGGCCGGTCTAAGTTTTCAAGAGGAAGACGAATATGAATGTAGTAGCATAAACAGCCAAATAATGGTCTTATTCGTGATTTAGATCTTCCCAAAACAAAGGCACAGCTGCTTGGATCTCATTTAAAGTCTATTATACAGATCCTTTCTTTTACAAAAAGGATTGAAAATTTCCACGTTTCGGAAAAGGGTGTCTATGTTGGCGGCAGTATTTTTTTCAGTGGCAAATCTTAGTTTACTGTCATAATATTCCGGGTTTAATGAACAAACTTGGCCTGTTCTATAAACCTATCGAGTGGCGACTGTTTATTGACTCTTCAAAGACTATCTAAAGGCTGTTTTATTGTTTAATTGAAACAAACAACCATCTGTTCCCGTTGGTTAAGCTGTAAATATGAAAGAAAAGTACAAGAACATGCACAAAACAACAAGCATGACACACGAACATCATAAATGGAATATCTGTGACGATCTGAAAGTTGTTGCGCTAGGACTGAAGAGTGGTTACACCAAACATTGTTGTTTTTTATGCGAATGGGACGGTAGAGCCAGAAACTAAGATGGTGTCGTTAAAGGCGCGTGTTCACGGTTCGATTTCGATCGAACGATTTGCGTCGATCGATCCAGGTCGAAACCACACTGAAAATAAAAACGTTTACTTGGGAGGCTGAAGTTTATGAGTCGAAATGGCGTCGAAGGCAGTTCTTGAGGCGGCACTGGTTTTTTTTAAACCATATTATTATTGGTTTGTATGGGTCATTCGACCCTGTTCCACTCTTCTTCGTCGTTGATATTTTTGTCAGCACCCTACTATAGGTCGTTTTTATATTTTTAATTTTTGATTTTAAATCATTTGTCGTTATAGATTTATGCATATGTCTGATACTAGCTTCTAATATGTCTGATTATGCCTATATAGCTCGATTTTGGGATTCCATAGAACTTCTTGTTCTTGATAAATAACTAAAACAATTGTCTATATAGGTAACCGAGCATTTCTCTATGATTCACAAAACGTAAAACGTTCTTTCAAAAATAGTACAAATAAAAGAAAAACGAATCGCATTTAACAAGTCGACGCTCGTAGCATCTGCGTTTACAGATTCGATGTAAGTCGTTCAACATACATTCGGTGGGATCGAACTACCAAAAGTAGACACTCTTTCGACTTTCATTGAATCGAATTACTCTGTCGAACAATTAAATTGAAATATAGTTTTCACTTTCGATCGGCTTTCGATTTGCATTAGATTTGATGTGTCCGATCTAGACCGCGCGTATAGGTGAGGCAAAGTTTAAAGAAAGAATGTTCAGTGGGCAGCAAATACGACTTTTTAAAGACGAAAATTTTGAAAGAACACCTTCGAAAAAAGAAAACAGGCGTGGATTGCCTTCAAAAATGTATATAACCACTTCCTAGGTAATAAGAAATCGGAGAGCTACAAAACCTAGTTGACGAACTTACCCAATCTTACAAGACCTTAGGTTACAATA
Organism: Kuschelorhynchus macadamiae; assembly: GCA_030620095.1. NCBI lineage: Eukaryota > Metazoa > Arthropoda > Insecta > Coleoptera > Curculionidae > Kuschelorhynchus > Kuschelorhynchus macadamiae. Next base: position 40,360 of record JAUTXW010002097.1, read on the forward strand.
TGTCACTAAAGCTGCATTTTCTACACTCCCATTCGGAAATCTTGCCTGACAATTTAGGTGCAGTTACAGACGAACATGGCGAAAAATTTCAGCAGCAAATTGCTCAAATCGAGAAACGATATGGTGGAAAATAGACCCCAAACATGTTAGCGGACCTACAAACATGAAACCGATCCCGACGAATACAAGCGAAAAAATACAAGAAAATAATTTACTTTAGTGTATTGTACTTTTTTCGATACAGAATGAAGTATATTTTATAAAAAAGGGTTTTTTTCCTTTGAAAATTCACTAGATTGGTTATGGTTTGGGTTCTCATATTTTATATTCTTATGCCCTTCTCAAAAAACTTATGGGTGATACGTAAAAACCGAATTTGAATTCAGCGCACTATAGTAGACAGAAAAAAAACCAAAAGAATATTAGGGAATAACAAACAATTTCAAAATGCAGAAGGTATTCTGCACTGGTCCCCGCCGCATGTGGGCCCTAGGACAATTCAATGGTAAAATTTTGCGCTAGCTCTCGGGCTATAGCTCCCATCGTCCTTCCCTTAATCCTGGCCTGAACTGTTGCGGTTGCGCAACTTGTCAACTAAAGCTATTCATGGTCAATCATCTTGCACAACTGGAGATATTGCGCAATATTATGATTCGTATATATTCAAAAGAAATAAAATAGAAATTAATATGCGTTTTAAGAAATACAGTTACTGACAATACGAGTATATCATAAGGTTGCCAAATCGGTTATCTGCCCGACCTAGAGATTGGGACAGAAAATTGGTAAATTTGCTTTTACTTAGAAATTTCCTCGTATAGAATGCGACTACGTTCAGATAACACAGTTGTAGCGATATACAAATCCTAGAAACTACAGGATTTATTATTTTTTATTTAGTTTATATCAATTTTTGCTTCCCTCATCCCTTCAATCGTGAAGAAATTACTGTCTCAGGTTTTCACAGATCTACACGTTTTTTGCCATTACTGAATGTTTTCTCAATTCCGTCGATCTGTCTGTTGGTCTTTCTCTTTGTCTGCGGTATAGCTAAAAAAACTACTTACCTGATTGACTTCAAATTCTGGTCAAAAATGTAGGGTCATGTGGGGATGAAATGATAATATTTTAGTAAAATCCAATATGCCAAAAAAATGGCGGATTTCAGTGAAATGTCAAAAAAATTATTACTAAAAAACTACTTGCCCAATTTAGCTTAAATTTTGCACAAAATTAGACAGGTACGAATTCAATATAGTGGAAAGGCGATGATATTTTTTATGAGTCAATACAGGACATATCAGGAATTTTTTAAAATTCACAGGGAGTTATAACAGGTTCGAAATGGTTACCTTTCCGGAATTTACTTATATAAAATAAGAATTTACACATTTTTAAAATATTTTTCTCAGCTATGGACTTTGTATAAAAGCTCAATATTTTTGGAGATTTCTCTGTAAAAACTCTAACTACACTATAAGTTAAAATCAATATAGATCTAATTGTTTCTATAGAGAATTGAGATTTGTCATTTGTCCATAGCGTATTCTTAAAAGTAAAAATTATTTTAGTTGGTGCATTGGTTCCCGGAAGGCATTCTATATAATATGCAAAAGATTTTTAAATGAAATATTTTCAGAAAATGACTAAAAATGTCTACCCACCTTTGATCAGTACTTGTTTTTAACTGACGCAACTGAAATACCTTTTCCTTGGACAAAAATTGCAAAAACTTCATCAAAATGTTCATTTTCATTAACAGAATCACTCTTTAAATATTTAAATTTAATAAAAGAAATTTATCGGTCCTGAATTTCATCCCAACTGATTTCTTAGCATAACTCACTTTAAACCTTTAAAAGGTAAAAAATGAACGACCACTTATCCAGATAGACATAGGCATTTCTGTAAAACTTTCTTGACATGACTTTCAAATCATCCTTTATTTATTTCTTCATTTTATTCCAATGTATTTAAATCACTTTTTTAAACTAACGGCACAAATCTTTTATTTTTGTTTTTAAATTATGAATCTCATTAACAACTTCTAGGAATGTAATTTTATCTGCTATTATCACAGTAATAGAAGAAGAGAAAAGGGAAGCCTGGTTGTGAACAAACTTAAGCCAGATACATGATATGGCTCATGGGTAGACAAAGAAATGGGATAGGCGGTGGGGTGGGGTGGATCTATGTCCTTCAATTATTAAAGCCCTTCAACTGAGGCCGAAGACCTTAGATTTTTACTATTTATTGTTACATTATTTTAATCTGTGTTTTATTCAAACAAATCATTTGGCAACGTCGGTACGCCGCAACCAAACTACATTACTCGTCGGCATTCAATTCATTCAAAAAAATATTTAACCATCAACAATACAATACAGGACATTTTGCAGGACGCCCATAATACAGGACAGCAGATAAAAAGAAAGGACAATCCTGTAAAATACAGGACGAATGGCCAGCTTAATATAACAGTCGGTAACTTTATTTTACCCGGAACTACCTTCGTTATTAATCCTTAATTTTATTAGGAATAGAAAAATATGATCCTATTTATTTTCGCATATAATCTTTTAGTAGTAACATATATAAATAATTATTGTGTTATCTTTCACTTTTGTATACAAAAACAAAGCATGCCTAATAAGTGAATACAATTTATATTTGTGTTACTAAACAACTATGTGGATTTATGAAATATGTTGTCTGTGACTAGTGAGTTAAAAAAATGTTCAACATAATTCTTCTGTTCTGGGTAATGGCCAATATACCGATTTTTATAATTGGTTTTTGATTTATTTTTATATTACCGTTATTATTAATTACATAATTTGTAAAAAAATAAATTATGTCATTAATTTAATGGGTCGCCGAATAACGTTGTAAGGTCGCCGACAGAATCACGTTGTATGTGTCAATATGGCTAGCTACTCACACCTAAATTTTTCGCCGGGTGGCCAAAATCGCTTGAAGGACCGGAGAAGACGTAAAGTAATACGTACAACTGGCAAGATGAGAAAAGCCTGCAGACACTCAGATACATTATCTGAAAATCGGTAAATTTCCTTTACACATCCCTCCTTATGAACCTTTCTTTTTACGACTCAATGTAGTTTCGCATGTAGGCATTTAATAACCAGTTTTCTCTATATGATATTTAATTTTTGAGCGAAATTTGAAGTCATTTGAATATGAAAGTTTTTTTACTTTAATTTTTTAAATAATTTATTTGGTCGCCATTTTGATTAGCTATCTTGAATCTCTATACTAATTTTCCTAGTAATCTGTATGTCACATTTAATTCTTGTATTCTTGGATTCGTATTAAAATGGTACCAGTTTATTCCTATTTAATATTTGATTTTTGTGCAGATTTTAGGTAATTGAGTAATTAGTTTTTTTAGTAATTGTATGTTACCATCTACATCTGACTCTTAATTTTTGACCAAAAGTCAATCAAGTAAGTAGCTTTTTAGCTATGTCACGAATAGACAGAGACGCCGACAGATAGATCGACGGAATTGAGGAAACATATTTTTTGGCATCTAGAGACCTTAAAACGCGAAGATCTGTAAAAACCTAAACATTTTATTTCGTCTCCATTTTGTTCCGCCATCTTGACTTCGTGCCCCATTGTTACGAGTTCATCTCTATATCACAATTAATTCATGCACAAAATTTGAAATCAATCTAATGATTAGTTTCTTCAGACATATTTTTAAAATATTTTATTAAGCCGCCATTTCCCCCCCCCCCCTTGCATTCATATCAAAATTTTGCCAATTCACTTTTACGTAAGACGCAAAATTTAAGGTAAATAGTTACTAATATTTTTTTAACATTTCACTAGGCCGCCACATTGGATTTTACCAAATATTACCAAGTCATCTTCTGTTTGACCAATTTTGGAAGTCGATCGGATAAGTAGTTTTTCCGCTATGCCCCGACAGACACGGAATTAAGAAAACATGTTTTTTGGCCTCTAGGCAACCTAAAACGTGTAGACCTGTAAAAAACTGGGAGGGCGGTTTTTTTTCTCGATTACAATATATGGTATAAAAAGAAGAAACCCATACCTGGAAAACTGCCAGTAAAAGAAATTGTTATAATAACGTGGTAACCACCAGGTGTTGTTATACTTTATCTCGACTTACGTTTTGATCTTAGTTTTTACCATTAAAGTGGGGACAACGTTGATACCAGTAGTGGTTTACAACGTTATTACTTAATGAACGGGCTAAAAGTTTCCTTCTGTCAAAATTTTTCAATTTTTACTTTAAATTGTAATCGTATACATAGTTTCTCAAATCGGTCGGTCTGCTTGTCTGTCTGTGCGTGGCATAGATAAAAAACTACTAACCCGATTGACTTCAAATTTTTGTCAAAAATTAAGGGTCATATGGGGATGATCTGGTAGCATTTTGGTAAAAATCCAATAAGGCAAAACCAAATGGCGGCTGACTGAAATGTTAAAAAATTATTACTCAAAAACTGCTTATCCAGTTTTTCTCAAATTTTGGAAAGCATCAAATATTATGTAGGAATCATCTGGTAAAATGTTTGTACTAATCCAAGATGGCGGAACAAAATGGCGGCTTAATAAATTATTTAAAAATTCAGCTTGAAAAACCTATTTAATATATTCATTTCAAATTATGTGCCATAACTAATTGTGTTATAAAGATGAACTAGTCAAATTGTGGTACTAATTCAAGATGGAGGAACAAAATGGAGGCCAACTAAACTGTTTGTAATCGTGAAAAATCACTGTCTTAGGGTTTACATATCTTCACGTTTTAGCGCCCCTAGATGCCAAAAAAAAATATAGTTTTTCAATTCCGTCGGTCTGTTTGTCAGTTCGCGTCATGGCTTAAAAACTGCTTATCAGATTGATATCAAATTTTAGTAAAAAATTAAGGGTCATATGGGGATGACCTGATAATGTTTTGGTAAAAATCCAATATGCCGAAACAAGATAGTCGCCTAGTCAAACGTTAAAAAAACATATTACTAAAAAAAACTAATTATCCAAGTTACCTAAAATTTTGCACAAAAGTCAAGTGTTACATAGGAATGAACTGATAACATTTTTGGTACGAATCTAAGGTAGGAAAACAAAATGGCGGCCTGATAAAATATTTAAAAAATCAGCCTGGAAAAACTATTTATTAGATTAATTTCAAATTTTATGCAGGCATTAAGGGTGATACAGAGATAAACTGTTAAAGTTGTGGTACCCAGACTGCAGATCAAAATAGCATGGCAACTTAATAAATTATTTAAAAATTCAGCCTGAAAAAACTATGTAATGGATTGATTTCAAATTGTGTGTCATAACCAATTGTGATATAGAGATGAACTAGTAAAATTGTGGTACTAATTGAAGATGGCGGAAAAAACTAGCGGCCAAATAAAAAGTTTGTAATCCTGAAAAAATCTCTATCTCAAGTTTTACACATCTTTACGTTTTAACACCCCTAGATGCCAAAAAAATATGTTTTATCAAATCCGTCGGTCTGTCTGTTTGTCAGTTCGCGGCATAGCTTAAAAATTACTTACCAGATTGATTTCACATTTTAGTCAAAAATTAAGGAGTCATATGGGAATGATCTGGTATTTTTTTGGTAAATATCGTATATGCTGAAACTACTTCTAGTGTTAATTTCAAATTTTGTGCAAACATTAAGGGTGATATAGAGATAAACTGTTAAAATTGTGGTACGAATTCAAGATGGCGAAACAAAATTACTGTACTACTTGGGTTACGGGCCTGTAATTGTACTTGCTTGAATAAATAAATAAAAAAAAATGGCGGTCAAATAAAATGTTTGTAATCGTGAAAAAAATTACTCTCTCAGGTTTTACATATCTTCACGTTTTAGCGTCGCTATATGCCAAAAAATATGTTTTATCAATTCCGTCGGTCCGTCTGTCGGTGTGGTTGTCTGCCTGCACTTCGAGACATAGCTTAAAAACTATTTATCAAATTAATTTCAAATTTTAGTCAAAAATTAAGGGTAATAGGGATGAACTTGTAATATTTTGATAAAAATCTAATATGCCGGAACAAAATGGGGGCCTAGTGAAGAAACGTTAAAACAAATTATTATTAAAAACTAATTATCCAATTTACCTCAAATTTTTCACAAAAATGAAGTATGACATAGGAATGAACTGGCACCATTTTGGTATGAATCCAAGATAGCAAAACAAAATGGCAGCCTAATAAAATAATTTAAAAAATCAGCCTGATAAAATTGCTTATTAAATTAATTTCAAATTTTGTGCAAGCATTAAGCATGATATAGAGATTAACTGATAAAGTTGTGATACGAATTCAACCAGAGATAACAAAATGGCGGTGTGTGTCAATGTGAAACTACTCTTTGACTTTATTTTAAATTATACGATGGAACAAAATAGCGCCCAATAAAATATTTGAAAAGATAGAATATATATATATATATATATATATATATATATATATATATATATACTTAGAGATTTTCTTGGGTTTTTGGTCTGAATTATCTTTTTGAAAAATAAAACTTGTTTATTCTTCGGAAATCATTTTAATTTGTTTTTTTTTTTTTCTTTTTTTCCCAAACGTTTCGGCAACATGCCTTCATCAGTGCATTCTAATACAGGTCACTAAAACTAAGAAGGTAAATTTTTTTAATCCATTCACAAATGGGACATATACACTTAAAATTTGTTCTACATATATGTGACAATACAGTATATACATACTTAAAACTACTGTAGAGAGTAGTTTTAATAATTCGGGCAAAGTTAATTTACCGATTTTTTATTTTCATATTAGGTTTATGTCATTAAAAATTGTAACTTCTCACTGAAAAATTATAAATTAAACTAAACAGTTTTTTTTATGATCTCTGAGAAAACATAATTTGTTTTTATGACGTTAGGAAATTAAAGTTTGCCGAATACTTAAAGATTTTATTAGGCCCCCATTTTATTTTGTCAAAAAGGATTCACACTAAAATTTTAACAGTTTATCATTGTTTTACACTTGATTTTTGTGCAAAATTTCAAATTAACCATATAAATACTTTTTTGGTACTGAATTTGTAACATTGCATTTGGGGCCATTTTGTTTCGCCATAATTGCTTCACAACAAAATTTTATCAGTTTATCCCTATAAAACATCCAGTTTTTGTACGAAATTTTAGGTCCATTCCAAATAATTCCTTAATTATTATTTTTAAACATTTTGTGAAGCCGCAATTTTATTTCACCATATTCGATTTTCACCAAAATGTAACCTTGCCATCCCCATATGACTCTTGACTTTTGGTAAAAATTTAAAGTCAATCGGATAAATAGTTTTTCAGCTATGCTGCACATAGACAAACCGACAGACTAACGGAAATGGGAGAACGTTTAACAGGATTAGGTCGCAGCGCCCAAAGATCTGAACATATCTGAGAAGATGATTTTTTACGATTAGAATACTTCCCTCTTACGAGAAAAGTAAAAAGTTAAAAGTTTTATAGATTAAAGGACAAACATTTTTTCAAATAAGAAAAGTTTTAAATTTTCTTATGTTTTCACGCACACTCTTTTTTGTATTGAGTCGGAGAATAATTTCAAAACCCGTAAACTCCTGGATCAAAACCGGACATTTGGCAACCTTAAAATATCATGAAAATAAAAATAATTTGTCTACCTTGAGATAATAATTCACCAAGTACTCTTGTAAATCCAACGATTCACAATTACATTCCCACGGATTACCTTCCAGTAGTATTCGTTCAAGTTTTGCAGCTTTTTTAAGGTGACCAATAAAATTCTTTTGCAAATTTGTTAGCCGATTATTCTTGAGATTAATTTCCTGTAAAAAAAACAAACATATACTTAAGGATAGCATTAAAATATCAATTGTGAAATCGAACACGCATCAGATAAATCGTTTCGCATTTACTAAAACTTCACCTATATATCTATTTGTTTAATTTAAGTTTCACTGACATATATTTATTTTTACTTTGCAGTCCGGATGAAAACTAATATTAAGCAAGACCATATCAAAGTTTACTGAATATTATATTCAATTAACTTTGACCATATCAGGGGCCGATTTACTTCGAATACACTCCATTTGGCAGTTTCATAAATTTATTATTGAATTTTAATATTTAAAATAAATGTATACAGTGAACGGACATCTCCGAGCAACGGACAATTCCCGTTTTCTCTCTCTGAGCAGCAGACACGGACAGATAAATGGGTATTTTACTTTCTTATTTTATTTGTTTTCCATTAAAATAGCAGTGTCGGCTCGTGGATTTAGGAACGGGAACGGGTGAAGTGCAGAGTACCTAGGTGCATAGTGGCGCAGGCGAAAAATTTTCGGGGTGCCACGCCCAAAATTACTGTTTTTTTAACCTTTTTTTGAGGTTAATTATTTATAGCTTTGGAGCGTTTTTTAATCCTTAGGGGAAATAATATGAATTTATAAGATTTTAAATATATTTTTGTGTTCTTAAAAAATAGTTATGTAGCTATATTTTAAAGCTAATTTACATTCGATTCGATCGATGCAAAACTGCTTCCGCTTCCCATGATCCGTACGCACTAATTTACATATATTCTATTTTTATAATAAAAATGTAGATTGTAAAATGTTTAATATTTTAAAAATATTTGTATTTTTAAGTAAATTGATTGGAAAATGTAGGTGAAGCGGCGCTTCACCCGCGAGCGGCCACTGTAAAATAGTAAAAAAAACATCAATTTAGGTATTTCCAATATCAGGCGGTCCTACCTGCCCTTAGTGGAATATAAACAAAATATACAATTGGACACAGGGGTACTTATTGAGATGTAAAGTTTATTAGTATTTTACTGTAATGAGATAAGTTATTCAATGGTTAAAATATTTTAGTTTTGAAATTGTGTCTGTGCTGTCAGCATGTTTTCAAACAAGAGGAAATGTTTGAGCCTTAAAGAGTAGGTCAAAATAATTCAGTACGCCGAGAAATATAAACTTAGTATTAGATACTGAGCGAGAAAAAATGTGTGGATAAAACTCAAGTGAGTGATATTTTAACAAACAAATGAGATCTGTATAAACGGTTCGCTGAATCCGGACATACTGAACAAAATAAAGCAGGGTGCTGCATTAGGCCAAATTGTTTACGTCTGGTTTTGCAAAGTACGATTCAAGAATATTCTAGTATCCGGTACAATAATAATAGAAAATCCACTTGCAGTTGCACGGGAACTAGAATTTAAATTCAAATTCTTATGTGGATGGTTGGAGAAGTTCTGGAAACATTTCTTTGAAATCAATTTGGGGTGAAGCAGCGACTGTAGCTTTGGTCCAAGTTTCTAATTAGAAAAAAAACAGTTAATTGTAATTATAAGAGGTTATTCTCCTCGAGATAAATTTAATGCAGACGAAACAGGACTTTTTTCGAGCCTTGCCGAACAAAACTTTTCCTTTAAAAGATGAAAAGTGTTCTGGTGGTAAAATTTGAAAATAGAGGCTCACCATTCTTCTCTGCTTCAATATGGATGAGGAAAATACCTGTGTGTGGTTATTGGAAAGAGCGAGGACCCTCGTTGTTTTAGAGAAGCAAGCGTGGACTAACTACCTATAGAATGATATTATAACAAGAAGTCCTGGATGACAAGGGAAATAATGGCAGCCTGGTTATCAAATTTGACAGAAAGCTGCAAAGACAAAAAACTAAAAACGTTTGTTTTTTGGCAACGCTGCGTCTCATCTTAAACTTGCTCTGAAAAATGTTAAATTAATATTTCTACCACCAAATGCAACTTCTCATTGTCAACCACTAGATCAAGCGATTATACAAAATTTCAAAAGTATCAACAGACAATTTTTAAATAAAAGAAGCTTCGTCATCGATAGATTATTCCGAATCTATAAGACAGCAGAAGAAGGCTATTAACATTGTAAACGCTTTAACCTGGACCGTCTGCTTTGAAATGTCCAATGTAAGGCTATCAGCAACTGCTTGCGTAACGCTGATTTATGCGAATTAATGGCAAAGATGTTTGCTACGACGCTGAAGATATATGTTAGAATATGCTGAAATTGACGAAAGCTTACTAACCCAAAATCCTGACATAAGTGTACACGAGTAATTCGTGAGTTTCAAAACGAACAAAACGACAGTGAAGGGGTAAACAAATTATTACTGCAAATTTTAGACACTAAGGAGGCCTATAGAAAGATGAGGGATACAAAAACTTTTTTGTGCTACCTGGAGACTATTATACAGAAAAAGTCTCAGAAGTCATGTGTAAAGTGGAAACCCAAATTGTTAAAAATAAATCTATTGGTTTAAGGCAAACAACAATTGACATTTTTTTTAAACAATATAATAAATACATCATTTTATAAAAAAATTACTTTTGCCTTGCTTACGATGCCCGTTCATACGCGATAGATGATGAGGAAATATAAATACTGTTTAAGTAATTATGAATAAATTTGGTGCCGTCTTCCCTTCATGCTTTTTTGCCATAACTAGGGCAGTAAATGGCCAAAGATTAACTATAGTTTCGTAGCATCAAATATTCTATGAATAAATAAAATAGCTCTGAAGGTAAATTTATTGCACTTGTCAAATAAAGTAACTTTCACAGTACGGAAGTTTTCACGGCTGCGGTTAATTAAGAAATCGTGGTTCTTGAGACCAGACCGCCTGAAAATGAAATCACTTTACGACGTTTCGCCTCCAATTGGATGACGCATCTTCAGGGATCTTTACTTCACGAGATCCTGGTACTGAATGACCTGTGTTCACCGAACCGTGACCCGGTATAACGATCGGTTTCCCTGGTAGATTATAACACGTATCCCTAACAAAATTGTTAGATTGCTTATACATTTCATTAGATTCTCTAATTTTAGAAATTACATGTACCCCTTCCGTTTGGAATGAAATAATGTCCTTTGGCGATGGCACACATTTTCCAATTTTCTTGTGTGTGGTTCCATGTATAATTGGAATTGCTATCAGTAACTCCTTACTAGTATCTTCAAGAGATGTGTCGTTTGTGAATGATTCTTTCACAATGATCGAATCTTGAAAAAGATTCATGATTCACTCGGTCACGCAATGTTATCTTTTCAATCATGTGATCCGAAACTGGAAATCCTCTTCTGCGTGCACTAGTGTGCACCAATAAAAATATTACATAGCCTACTGCGTACTTAATTTGCCACATCAATAATTTTTAAATTTATCTGAATAATAAAATAAACGTAAAAACGTCACGTCTTAACATTGTCGATCAATCTGATCCTAATAAATAAAGCGATACATCTCGACTCGATACTCGATGATATTTCGAGTTTGATCATAACAGAGGGCAATCGAAGCACAGCACAGTAAAGCAATCATAGATATGAACGAATCATGATGAACGGGTCATTCTAATGATTGATCTGGTGAGGCAGAGGTCACGAAAATGAGCCGGTTTTTGTCAACTCTATATGTTTTATAACTGATCGTTCAATATCATCCGTGCAAAATCCATTCCGTTTTTAAGGTTTGAATCAATTTCCCTGGTCCCGATTGTAAAGCATTTTGGTCACAAATCACGAGGTATCTGTTCATATGTGTTGATTTTCTATATACAAAGTGTCCTAGGGAACCATCCACTTTTCTTTGTAGAAGAACAACTAGAAAAGAAATCGTGCCTTGAAAGCCGGAAAGATTTTCTGAACCATGGGGCTATATGTCAAAAGTGTCTTCTATATATCTGAACCACCATTTTGGTTTAATGAAGGCGAATCTAAGGCTTCCTCCTAAAAAACTTCTATGACGATATTGGTTACGACAGGTGAGAGCGGAGATCCCATGATTACTCCTGAAGTTCGTTTATAAAAAGTTTCTTGAAAATCGAAATATGTTGATTATGCTTCAGTCAGATCTAAAAGTGAGTTGTCGAAATTGTTATGGTGAAATAGGTTTGATATGACTGAAATTGAACCATTAATAGGCACATTCATATATGGCGATTATACATCAAAACTGACTAAGATATTTTTTGGATTGCTTTTAATTTCTCTACAAAATGTGTAGAATTTCTAATATGTGAACGCGTTTTTCTTGTAAACATATTACGAACATTCGAAAGATATTTTTCGATTTTGTAAGTGGTTGATCCAATTGTACTGATGACAGGTCGATGTGATACATTAACCCTGCGTATTTTAAGTAGTCTCTAGAACAGCGGGATCCTGGAGCTGCTAAGGTATTTTTCTCTTCTGGCAGATTGTTCGTTTCTAAGGTTGGTTATCCGTCTCCCGATCTTGTTTGTCGGGTCAATTTGGATTACTCTGTAGGTGTTGTCCAAAAGTATACTGAAAAAAGACCAGACAAACAAAACTGCGAGACGGATAACTAAGACTAGTGCGGTTCCATGAACTACCTAAACTACACAACTTTAACTTATCGTCAGTGCAGTATGATCGCTCACTTACAAAAGCGGTAAATATCTTTAAAATATTTTTAATCCTTTTACAGGAAAAACACATTCATATATTATAGTCTACAAATTTTGTTGAGAAATAAAATTAGTTTCGATATGCAATCGCTAAACACGAATTTACCTATTAATGATTCAAATTCAATAGTATCAGACCTATTTTACATAATAACCTTGACAACTCAGTTTTAGATCTGAATGAAGCATCTTTTTATGATGAGACCTCAGGAGCAGACATTCTATTTCCGTTGTCACTTTTGATATAAGATATAAAACCCTAATATAAAACTTACAATGGAAATTGAATCAGGTGGCACCCTTTCTAGATGTTCTTGTACAGAGGAAAGGCGATGGTTCCTTAGAACACTCTGTATATCGACAACGAACACTTACCTAAATGCAAATTGACAGAAGCAATCATTTATTAATTCTTTGGGTTGCAGAGCCCTCGCAGCCTCGATTTGTGATCAAAATTTTTTACAATCGGAAACAGAGAAACTGGCACAAGCTTTAAGAGGAAATGGATATTGCACTGGGGATATTAGCCGATCAATTAGAAAATATAATATCCTACTCCCCGATAGTAAATTAATAACAAGTTGCTAATAAAAAGTGTAGTTCTTCCATTTATATGTACATGGTACAAGCAAGATTGCACGGTTACTTCGACTGTTTAACATACGTACAATCTTCATCCCACACACACACACAAATTAGACAAGGTTTGCGATCACCAAAGGACATTATATCTTCCCAAACGGAAGGATTATATGCAAATCCTTGTTCTGTTATTATATTGCAGAAACTGGACGAGTGGAGCGAGATGAGCCTAGTGCTTGTTTTTGGACATAGTCTAATCCCAGAAACCGTTCTTTTAATAAAAATAAATATTAATAAAGTAACTTTATAGCACAATAAGGTACAACAGCAATCGAACATAAACGATATTATGCGATTTTTGCAATATTGGGAGTGTATTAGTATTTTCTTTGTTGGTTTTAATCGTACTATTTGACTCACCTTAATATATGGCGAAATCCAATTTATTTCACTTAGAAGATTTCCGGAAAGGTCCAAATGTGTAATCGCAACATACTTTCCTTTTACGATGGCAAACTCATCTATCGTTATATTTAAAAAAATACTCGAAAACGACGTCAAATTCCTGTGAGAACAGTTTACAATAAGATCATCATTATATGGCTTGTATGAATATTTACAAGCGTGTGGTAAGCTATGTGAGGACACAGGACAAACAATATCATTAGGTTTCAATTCCTTTACTAGTTTGTTTCTAATCCTTGAACATGACAGATCTTCTAGGGAAATATTCACTAATGATCCTATTTCTTCTAAGCTGCCATTATTGTAGAGCGCAAGATCATAAGTAGAACAATCACATGCAATTGGATTATTTTCTAAATTAACATAGGACTGAACACTAGGCATTGAAAGTTTCCTGGACAAAGGTTTAGATAAATGAAAATCTACTTTTATAATTCTGTTGTTTCTGAGGTCAACTCTAGGTATAGGCTCGGTAATGATGTCTTCAATCTAAAAGAAAAAAATGGTGTATTCAACGATGGCATTTAGAATATAACTAGCAACTGTCGTATTTTAGTATTTCCAGGGTGGGCCTGAAAAAAACTTTTCATCATGGTATCATCACTTGGACCCTAAAGAGAGGGGACTGCTATATATATCTAGGTATGACATACCTACATACTTTATAACTAGCTTTTGCTCGCGACTTCGTGCGCGTATATGATGAGGAAATATATGAGTACTGATTAAGCAATTAAGACTAAGTTTGGTGTCGAGTTCACAGACCAAAAATTTCAAGATGGAATAAAATATTATTTTTCACTTTTTAGTGCATAGTCGGTTTTATTTTTCTTACAAACATTTTTATTTTATCATTTTTAGTTCTGTATTTACGAGTTTTTTTGTAAAGGTCAAGTTTAACAAGTAGCTACTGGGTCAACTGCATATATAACATCATCTATATATTTAAAACACTAAGCCAGATTTTTCAGCAAGCTCGTGAGAGAATTGTACTTTGTACTGATTTTTTTTAAATGATCGTTTGGATACCGTGGCCTTTCAACATTATTTTTTGTATTGTTTTATTGCGTATCTTTTTTATATTTATATTGACGATCTGGTGTATGCGCGCCATATTCTTACAATTCCACTTGAAACACATCGCGCCTTCTAACGGAAATCTCACAACAATGTCTGCCTGACCAGCTAGTTGTATTGTATAATAAGATGTCTTATATACAGTTGTAACATAAATACTTTTTTTCCCGAGAGAATGGTAAACGCATAAAGCGATTAATGTAGAATTGCGTAAAACGTTCAAAATGGCTCCGTCCCGCCATTTGTCAATCAACTTGCTATGGGACCAATCCGGCAATATCCTTAATATTCCCTGAAAATTTTGTCCAAACATAAAAAATAAATAGGTTGAATTGATAACCTCCTTCTTTTTTTGAAATCCATTAATGTCATGGTCAGATTCCCTCATGATATGACGCTAATGTTTCTCCATAAAAACTTTGCCATCCCCGTTCACCACTTCAGAAGATGAATTTTCGAAAAAAATGAAACACCTGTTAGTTTATTTCTTTTGAAGACTGTATCTACAAACTTTACCACCCCTTTACGGAAGGAATTTTGTAAAATCCCTCCTTAGTGCACCCCTAGGGTACTCAAGAAATATTTCCTCCAAATATCAAATCTCTAGGTCCACCGGTTCCAGTCAGTCATGGTACTGTCTTATAGGTATAGATAACTAAAGCCCGCTACTCACTATTCGTCCATTTGTTCATTCGTCCGAATAGTGTGGAGGGTCCGGTTCATTCGTTCGTTTCGTTGCGCTGGGTTTCAATCTTTTGGCGGGTAATCAAGTAGGCTTGGGCCTCGGCGAACCATTCATCCGAATCAAATCTCTTGTTTTTTGAAACGTATGTGTATTTGCAAAGAAATTAAATAAAAATTGATGAATAGAGTAGATGAAATATTCACCCATTCGTTGAATCGCCCATTCGTTGAATCGCCCATTCGTTCATTCAATTCATTCATATAAATGAACGAATCGAATAGACGAATCGAACTGACTAATCGAACCGAATAATGAGTAGGGGGCTTAAGAATTACCTTGAATGTGTTACAATTGATATTTTTAATTAATTTAACATTTTAATTAGTATGCATATAAATCATACACTTCAAGATAGTAATCACTGTATAGCAACAGTTTGGCGACGACGATGAGAAGAACCTTCTATAAAATGCCGCGAATTCGAAGAACAGACGAAAGTACACCCCCAGTTGTTCGGATAGTCGTCAGTATCAAATGCCACATAGTACTTTTAGCATTGAACCATGAAGTATTCTAATGTATTTAATACCGAGACAGGAAGATTTACAGGAATGCAAATTAAGTATGACACGCCTGTGTTTTTAAAAATGGAGGCAGAAATTGGTAACTACGTTGCTCTAAGATAACTTTTTGCTCAAGATGTCTTGAGAATTTTTTGCTCGAGATATCTTCAGGATGATAGACCGGCCTAATTGGGCTACACCGATTGTATTCATTGTTCAAAGTGACCCCTAGCATTTGTATATGTGGCGATTTTTGTTTAATCATTAATGTAAACCTTAAGGTGGAAGATCATCCTTTAGCTACAATTACCACACTTGATTTGAGTCAAGCTAATATACATATGGAAGTAAGCCGAAAGAATACTTATAACTGCACCTGCTATTTTTTAAAGAGATATGGAAAAATCTTCAGAGTATACCGGGTGATGACATTAAAGTAATAGGTGAATATGATGTTATTCATTTATAAACATTACGTGAAGTTTTCAGGCGTTTATCTCTACATAATTTACGTATTAACAAAGAAAAATCATTTTTCTTTTCGGGTAGTATCGAGTATTGTGGTCATTTAATCGATTCTAAAGTTATACGTACAATGCAGGATAAACAAATGCTATATTACAAGCGCCGCTATCAAAAGATAAAACTCAATTATATATTTTATTTGTATATCCTTTATAGAGTCCGACCGATTAATCGGCTTCGGCCATCTTCGGCCACTTTCGGCTATTTTAATGTTCGGCAAATAATCGCCTTCGCCCAAAATTTAACCGAAGCCGAAGGTGCACGTTCCCAAATAAAAATTAATATTATTATATTTTTATTAGATGAATACTTGACATCTTATTTAAAACAATTTCTGCTTTCAGAAATTCAGATATATTTTATTACTCTAGTCCTTATGTACGCTTAAAACAGGCTGCGAAAGCATTTTTATCAACACCTCCTACCTGTAGCTAGTGAAAAATTATTTAGATCAGCTGGCCAACTTTAAGCTGACAAAAGAATCTCGACATAATATATATCTTTTTAATTTTAATTATTAGTTACCCACTTTTCTGATCTTCTTTATTTATTTTATTATTATTACATGTATACATATGCTTTATGATTTGTTTTTATTGTTTTATGTTTACTAGAAACTAGAATGCTATTATTTGTTTTTACTTTTCTTGGAAGAGTAAAGAAACTACCTATTGTAATCGTAAAAAAAATATCGTCCGAGATTTTTTCCTATCTTCACGTTTCAGGGTCCCTAGATGCCCGAAAAACATGGTTTCTCAATTTCGTTGGTCTGCCTGTTTGTTCGCGGAATAGCAAAAAAACTACTTATCCGATTGACTTAAAATTTTGGATCATGTGGGGATGATATGGTAACATTTTGGTAAAAATTCAATATTATGGCGGAACAAAATGGCGGCCCGATAAAATGTTAAAAAAATATTACTAAAAACTACCAATCCAATTTATAGTGTGTAATAGGGATGAACTGGTTAAATTTTGTCAATTTTATGTGTTAAACTGGTGGCTTAACTAAATGTTTAAAAAGTCTATTTTCTTTTATATAATAAAGACCTTCTTTTAATGAAGGTAAATAGATGTGATAATTGATTTTTTGACACATGTAATAAATTTACAAAAAAATAAAAAATAATAAAAATATTAAAATGAAAATAAATTAACAACAAATAAAAGCAAAATTTAAAAAATAGTACACTGGAGTATCGAAGCAGTAATATTGTTTAAGTAGGTACGGTAAGTAAATGAATATTTGTATATACTTATGTCAGATGTTGGCAAAAACGTTGTGGAGATTAAATCAACAAACAAAAATTGTTTTGTTTTAAGCCTGTTAAAATAAAATAATTTACGAATTTTTACGTTTTTAACTACAAGAATATAGTCTGCATATCGTATTACAAACACAACCTCAAAATGTGACGAATTGGTAGTAGAGATGGGTAGGTTCAGAGAGATATGAATCCACGGACCTGTCCGGTACTGGTACTGATAGATGTAGATCTTACTGAATACCGTCCCCTATCTGGCAAGCCGTCGGCGGAGCGTTTGAAAACGAACATGTAACCGAATAACACGATTCGATAGCGCGATGCATCGTACGGCGAAATAAATCGGTATTGGTAAGTAATGAGGGAACTGTAACCTGGAAATTCTGCTGAGTCTGACAAGGTATTTAAATGAATATATTAAATAATGTTTTGATTGTGAGTCCAGTTCTTTCATTGAGACTCAGTATAAGTCAAACAAATTGACAGATAACTGATAATTTCAACTGCTAATCTCTGTTCGAAAAATAATGTTCCTAGAAACTGTTTATTGAAATTATAATATTACATTAATTACTGTGCCCTTTGTTAGCTTTAAGGTATCAATGAAACAAAAAAACTAAAACACCTATTTTTTTGCCAATAGAATATACCAAAAATAAAAACATCTATTAGAGTATTGTTGTAATGAGTTGTTTATTTGATTCGAGTTAAATATATTAAGTTTTTAAATATACTTCATAAAATTAACACATTATTATTGGTACTTTTTATTCCCTGATAAAACTTTAGTATGACGGAACTGTAACCTGTAACTGTAAAGAATGAGTTTTTACTATCTGGACCAGGACACGCTATGATTACAAAGTACAACTCAAATGCTTTTGCACTCCCTGGCAGTTTCAGGTTAGAAGGTCCCAGACCTACCCATCTCTAATTGGTGGTTCAGATATTAATGTCAAAATAGAATAGAAATGTAATGAAGCTTCTAAATTTTTTCAAGTATAGTTGAATAGTCGTGGTAACTTTCTTAATTTCTGAGCTAAAAGTTCGTTTCTTTTTCGTACCTGGTCAATAAAATATATACATTTCAACTTTGATCCATTTTCTGTCGCGCAAACATCGGGAAATCTTTAATTTCTATTTCCTAAACTACGCTGATTTATTATATCAGGGCTCACCGTAGAAAACCCACGCCCGTTCTCTTAATTTTGCGACGCGAAACGATTCCAGTAACAAACGTGGCCGAGTATTATAGAGAAGCACGAGTCTTGCTTTTTTAAGCCGGCCCACTACCGGGCCATTAGTGTTGTGTCAATCGTTCATTTTACAAGGACCGAATCAATCAGTGACCGATCGAATCTTTTCAAGCATTGGTTCATTCCAATACTTTTCGTTGCCGATTGAAAGAAGTCATTTAACGACTGAGCGGACCGAGACAGAAACCATCAAGCGTTTTCCTGTATTTAGTCATTTACCCCCGTATTCACTAAAATGGTTTAAGAGTTAGACCAGGTTTAGTTGCCATGGTACTTAAAACTCTCAGTTCGTTAGTTATGTTGCGCTTATGTCACTGTCAATTTGTAATTGTGACATTTAGAAAAATTATTTGTTCAATTGTTAAAAAAATGCCATCTTAAACCTATAACTGTCAAGTTAGACCTGGTCTAAATTTAAACCTCTTTAGTGGATGTTTGTGGATTTCATATTGCTTACATACACGTTGAATTGCAAACTGGTACTCTCTGTTCTGAATTCTGCAAACGTTTAACCATTGCTTTCATTTTAATTTGAAATATTGTTTTATCTACATATTCTTTTTTAGTACGGGTTGTATAGTTTTGTTCTGCTTTATATTGTGACTTCTGTATGTGTATTTTGGTGTTGGTTTAGCAGGTACATATTCAAATTATGGTTTATACGTTCGAAAATAGAATTTTGCTCAATTTGTTTTAAAAAATGTACTGCTTCGTAATCTATATTTCAGTGATGTGCCTTTACGGGTAAAAAATAATTTAAAATTTTTCATTACATTATTTACGTGTAAAGAACTAAAGAATGTTAATAATTAGCAAATAATGTAAACAATGAATAAGAGCGGGTTTGAGAGGTTATGTTTTTATTAATTCTTAATAAATTTGAGAAACTAATTTAGTATGTTTTTAGGTTCGTCAATATAACAAATTCCTATTAAAAAATTATATAGAAGTAGGTGCTGTATATTGGGCTACTCATTATAAACTATCAACACATAAAGGTGCGTACAGACCGCTGCGCCGAACGTTCGCAATATTCCCGTACCATAGTCTCTAGTCTGGCATTCAATTCAATCTCAATCGTTCAAATGAACAGCATGCCTCATGACGTATTCTAAATACGATCTACGCGGCGGACTGCAGATTGATTAGCAGGTTGACACTGAATAACGACCGAGGAACGAAAGTCTGTCTGGGATTTTGTTTTGGTATGGTCGGTCAATCCGTCAAGAGGTAATCCAATCATTATGAACAAGCAGGATTCGGTCGTTCAATACTTTGAAGTGATTGAATCAAAGTGAACGAATCCATCACGATAAATACAACACTACGGGCCACGGATCACTTCGATCACCGTTCTAGTAGCGTTCACTTCGAGACCTATCCACTGAACCAAGCCAGCTTGCGATCTCTGAGATCAACTTCAGTACAGGACTAGGTAAAAATTATTGGAAAATATTTTTAACAGAGTATATCTACCGTTTCAGCTTAAGTGTTTGAATAATTAATTTATTTAAATTTTATGAGGTTTGCTGAAAATATTCCAAATGTTTAAGGTTAAATATTAAATAAATTATCTTTTCCGATTTGCCGAAATTTTATAAGTGCCTAAACTTAAAATAAATTCTTTTATGATTTGCCGAATTTTATATGTTCTAAAATATTAAATACCCGAAGGCTCTTTTTGAGTTGGATGTCTAGAGATTCTGAATTCAACTTATAAACTTGCCTTTGGACCGTGCTACCGCTCAGTGGGTGCCTAGAGTCTCTGATATCGACAAGAGCGATGGACTCTGCATGATTACTAAGATCTTAATTAAAGTTTGCTAATAAAATAAAATTTAAATACACGAAGGTTCTTTCGAGTTGAATGCCTTGAGGTTCTGAGTTCAACCTGCAATTTGCCTTATCACCGGTTTGGTGATCCGGCTGTAGATTTTAACACAGAAAGAGTAATGAATTCTCTTATTAAAACTAAAACCAAAATAATAAGTAATAAGTTCCGAACATCTCTTCTTTAAAACTTTAAGACCGTAGGAAACCCATAATTATTTTATTTTCTATTATTTCAAAATAAAGCACGTCCGTGAAAGGTCAAACACCGAAGCTGAATAAGACTAAAAGATATTCTGTTTTAAATCCGATGTAAACCGTATCATTGGCAGATACATTTTCATTGGTTCTCGCACCGCATGCTCATTTAAATTAAATCATTCGTATGGCTTTATTTCTTTTGCTTGCGCATGGCTTTTATAATTACTTAACCGACATTTATTGACCTCCCTCGTTACGATCCGAACCGAATAAAGTTTCTTTTGAATACAGGTATTTAGGAACACTATAATAAAATTGTAAGTAAGACATTATGTAATTCTATTCTATTTAAATAAGGTATTTGATCATTTTTAATAAGTCTGGTTAAGTGTTTAGAGAAGTCCAGCAGGAAGAAATAGAATTCTTTTTTCTCATTTGACATGTAAATTTCTCGAAAATAAAAATAAATCACTAATTCATTTTAAATTCAGACTTTTTATTTAATTAAAAAGAAAATATGTAAAACCTTATATCTTCGACTCTCGGAAGGCTACCTAGAGATATAGTGGGGTCCTTACCACTTAAATCCAAGCACTGACGCCCGAGTTTTCCGAAGAAACCGAAAATAACAAGGAACTAAAAGAGCGTCAAAGTAAGTAGAATAATGACTTACAAGTAACGAAACGTCGCAAGTTTGGTTCTCGAGCATGGTCTACTTTTTCTTTTCTCCTTTACTGATAATTTTCATTTATTTTACCGTCCGATTCATCTTAAAATCTGTTTATTTTAAATATATATATATATATAGAAGTCTCCGTTTATATAAGTCTGATTATACCGTGAACATTAGTATTTTCTTTATAGATAGGCTACAATAACCGATTTTGTATGAAGTAATTCACTCAAGAACTGAAATACGATAGACAAGTACGTTTATCAAAAATGTTCGTCAGATCGCGTAGCTCAGACGTTAGAATGTTGGATGTTGGGTAGGATAATATATTTTTTTAGCGATATTTTTTATTTATTAATTAAAATTGGGACCGTATAAATATATTAGCTTTGCTGATTTTGATTATTTATTCCAATATATAAACCATAATTTATTCATTCTAAGTAGATTTAGATAAAAGGAAGTGCCAGAAAAGTATTTTTATTTTAGGATTACGATTTATATTATATATATACTGGTATATAAAAACGCTTGGACACGTCAATTTTGATATATATATATATATATATATATATATATATATATATATATATATTTATACCTATCTTCAACCATTTTGAAGTTTTTTTAATTTTTTTTATAAAATTCGCCTCATTTAATTTAGTTGATAATACGGAAAAAAATAATAATTTGTCAAGAAATTTAGCATCCGTCAATGTCATCGTAAATCATAGAACAACTTTATCTTTGATTTGAAATCGTTAAGTTGCCTAGTTCTATTATAATATTTTGCAATGATTTATTCAATTCAAGAAAGGGTCGAAATAACGAAACTGTATTATCAAAACGGAAGCATTGCAAGAGCTACCGCCCGGTTGTTTAATGCGTTACATCCAGACAAAAATATTAACCATAAGTATGTGGCTAAATTAATAAGAAAATTTGAAGCAACTGGATCTGTATCTAATATTCGCCGGAATCAGGAAAATCGTCCAAGTAGAAATGAAGCCAGAGAAATAGCAGTTTTGGGACACGTGGCTCTTGACAACACCCAAAGTACTCGTGGTCTGGCTACTTCTTCAGGATTTACACGCTCAACAGTGCAAAGAATTTTGAAATCCTATAAATTTCACCCGTACAAAACTAAACTTGTCCATGAGCTTAATGAAGACGATTATGATAGAAGGTTGGAGTTTTGCGAATTAATGACACAACGTTTGAACAATAACCCAAATTTGTTATTTAACATTTGTTTTTCGGATGAATGTACCTTCTATTTACATGGTGCTGTAAATAGACATAATTGTCGATATTGGAGCGACTCGAATCCACATTTGTTTCGAGAGGTACATTCGCAATACCCACAAAAAATTAATGTCTGGGCCGGCATTTTCGGAAATCATATTGTAGGACCTTTCTTTATTCCTGGAAACTTGACGGGGGAGTTGTACTTGGACATGTTGGAAAATACAATAGAGCCACGAATAACCGAAATAATAGAAAATGAGGTTAATTATAATGAAAATTTTCTTCATTTCCAACAAGATGGTGCACCACCGCACTATGTTCCAGTACGACAGTTTTTGGACACCCATTTCCCAAATCAGTGGAACGGCGCGGCCCCATTTGGCCACCAAACTTGAGTCCTTTAGATTACTTTCTTTGGGGACATATAAAAAGTAAGGTTTTTAGTGGTCCATCCAAGATCTTTCACGGCGGAATGCAGACAAATAACTCCAGAAATGTGTGAAAATGTTAGGAATAGATTTGAGCAAAATATTTATTATTGCATGGAGGTAAACGGACATCACTTTCAACATTTATTACCACATTGACTTTTTGACACATTGTAGCTAAGTAACTAATTTTTGTTTAAATTTTAATGTGAATGTAAAACTGTAAATGGTTTAGTGTTCCTGATTCCGGCGAATATTAGATACAGATCTAGTTGCTTCAAATTTTCTTATTAATTTAGCCACATACTTATGGTTAATATTTTTGACTGAATGTAACGTATTAAACAACCGGGCAGTAGCCCTTGCAATGTTTCCGTTTTGATAATAAAGTTTCGTTATTTTGACCCTTTCTTGAATTTAATTTATCAATACTTGATATTATTCAATTATTCAAATAACTTCAAAATGGTTGAAGATAGGTATAAACTCTATTATACAAAAGTTACTAAAAACTTCCTGGAGAATCCAAAAATAGAAAAAAAATTGGGGGTTTCGATTTAAAAATGTCAAGTGTAATGCGATATCTTATTTTTGGAACACCCTGTATTATACAATCATACATGAAAAGACGTCCCCCTAAAAATCAAAATTGACGTGTCCAAGTTTTTCCCAAAATATACCAGGAGAGAGCCACCCTGTATATACATATATATATATATATATATATATATATATATATATATATAATCCGACCTTTTAACATTTGTCTTACTTCGGGATTGCAAATTCTGGTAATTCTGTAAAATTTCTTGAAGCGTTGGGTTGTGTAAGAGAGACGTAAAATTTCTGGGTTGTGAGAGGACGTCACGAAGTACTGTGTTGGTTCGAAAATTCATCTGGAATCCGTAGTTGCTAAGGACATCTATTCCTTCCGAATCTAAATTGCGAAAATAGTTAAAAACTTCGCAAAATCGCCGATTTCTAATTTTGACTTTTATTCGGTAGACTACGGTTATGTTGGTGTCGTCTTTCGATAATTCCTTTTTTTGCATTCAACTACTAACCGGTGGCCTGTGTATGATTTTACAGCTCCGGTGTCTACTAAAGCATGATAGTTTTGCCCTTTAAAAGATAAGATAAGGTGCGGGTGGCTTTATACTCTTTTTAATGTTACACTATCATACGGGGCTTCGGCGGTTTCTCATACACACCTCGTTTCAGTACTTCGCCTTTCTAGTTTTCCGCTCTAGTATTACGGGGACAGGTACAATATCTAGACCTCACACCCTCTTTGCCACACCTAGAGCAAAATAACTTCGAGGCCGCTCGATATTCATTTCGGTGATGTCCAGCCTGACCACATCTCCAACATATATTGTTTGGGTCGGATGTGTTCGAGAATTTTCAGTGGTTTGATAATCTCTGAAACTTCTGTGGGTAGCCCTAGGAAGCAGTGCGTAGTCTAATTGAATATCTCGGATGGTGTAGAATATTTCCGCCAGTAGAATTCTGATTTCCTTGGATTTCTAAATTAGTGAGGGGTTTGTTAGACTCTACTAGAGTAGAGCTTTATGATGCTGGGTCACGAGATGAACCAACGGCTACCTCATTTTCTAATTGACCACAGGGGCAATCTTTGGTCATAAATCCATTATGATGGCACCTAGAATAAAACAGCTTTCGGGGATTCCTGCAATGGCTTCTGTAGTGTCCGGTGAGACAAATCTACAGCAGACAGAAGAAGCTTCCCTGCTCTAATACCGCTTGCAACATTTCTGCTTTGCCTATTTGCATTATCTTTGACTGTGTGAGATGGTTGGAAAGCGGTAAATGATTGTTCATCGGTTTTGGGGATAATATTTAATAATCCCTGTGCGTATATATATATATATATATATATATATATATATATATATATATATATATATATATATATATATATATATATATATATATATATATATATATATATATATATATATATATATATATATATATATATATATATATATATATATATATATATATATATATATATATATATATATATATATATATATATATATATATATATATATATATATATATATATATATATATATATATATATATATATATATATATATATATATATATATATATATATATATACCGAGTAGTCTTACTGTCTACATCATTGCTCTATTATAACAAATGAACATACTAGATTAGGCCCCGAATTTTACCACTAATGTAAAAGAAAATATATCTGTATATAGACAAATATACCAGGTTTTCAGGAAACGTGACAAATTAAAATTTTCTTTTGCTAAAAATCAATAGATCCTAACCATAAATTTGTCGATATATTACCACAGAAACTTGAAGTTCGAATTACGATAACCGATAGCCTTTACAAAAAAAACATCTGTTTGGAACGATTGGAAGAGAAATGTTCCACACAAAACATTAACAAAAACCACTTGCTGCCATATAAGCCCGAATTACTACAGCTAAGTGGTTTCGTAACAACCGAAATCTATGACTAAATTGGGAGGATTTTATGAGAGATTTCCGTATTTTATACTTTCCGGTAAACTATGAAGTGGATTTAGTCGCAATCAGTAAGCGACTACAGGCAATAGATAAGCCGATTCAGAGTTATAATACCGATATGCTAACTCTTATACGTCGTCATGGACAGATACCTCCAGAACAAGAGTTGGTCTGGTTGTACCTTAACATGTTACCAGAATATCGCCAGCATATGCGACGCCGTGTCTTTACCGACATTCCGTATTTCTGTAACGAAATACGATCTTTTAAACACCTTTGTCAAGAACTCCATTCTTCTAAGGCCTTAGTAGCTCAGCAATAACCATACACACCGACAGATGCAGCTTTGGTCTCCGTGCCTCCGATACACGCACAGAGATAATGCAAATAGATAAAGCAGAAATCTTGCAAGCGGTAACAGAGCAGACAGAAAAGCTTCTTCTATCTGCTGGAGATATGCTCTCACCGTACACTACAGAAGCCATTGCAAGAATCCCCGAAAGCTCTTTTGTTCTAAGTGCCATCATAATGGATTTATGACCAAAGATTGCCCCTGTGGCCAATTAGAAAATGAGGTAGCCGTCGGTTCATCTCGTGATCCAGCGCCATACCGCTCTGGCAGAAATATTCCACACCATCCGAGGTATTCAAGACAATTAGACTACGTACTGCCTCCCAGTGCTACCCACAGAACTTTCAGAGATTATCGAACCACTCAAAATTCTCACATCTTCCGACAAGCAATATATGTTGGAGATGTGGTCAGGCTGGACATCACCGAAAGGAACGTCGAGGAGCCTCGAAGTTATTTTGCTCTAGGTATGGCAAAGAGGGTGTGATGTCTAGATATTGTACCTGTTCCCGTAATACGAGAGCGGAAAACTAGAAAGGCGAAGTACAGAAAAGAAGCCCCGTTTGATTGTGTAGCAATAGAAAGAGCAGAAAGCCGCCCGCACCTTATTTTATCTTTTAAAGGGTAAAACTATCATGCTTTAGTAGACACCGGAGTCGTAAAATCATACATAGGTCACCGGTTACGGGTTGAATGCAAGAAAAGGAATTATCGAAAGACGACAACCAACTGCTCCAACAACCAAACATGGCAATAAGATGATAGCTAACACAACCTAGAAATTTTAGTTACGCTTACTGAACTAGGATCACTAGGACGCTTCAAGAAGAACATAGTTTACGATGATTTCTAGACAAAGAATTGCCAAAATTTGAAGAGATTCAAGGAACGCCCCACTGGTTGAGCACACCATATACTTATTGAATCCCGAACCAATAAAACACCGTTACCGGGTACGGAACCCTAGAATGCAGGAAATAATTAATACCGAAGTAAGACAAATGTTAAAAGATCGAATTATTAAACCTTCAAATAGTCCTCCAATTGGGGTACTAGTAGGTTCCACTTTCCAAAAAAAGTTAACCGATTACTGTTTGTGCTGTTAACACCTGTTAACACCTTAACAATCTACATGAAGTTTTCCGCCGTCTTCGACGTGCCAACCTAAAACTTAACCCGGTAAATTATCAATTTGGTCGCCGATCTCTCCGATCTCTCCGATATTTGGGACACTTTGTTACCTCAGAAGGTATCCGTACAGATCCCGGGACGATTTCACCCATTCTCTAACTAATGCCTCCAAGTAACTAACGAAGCTTACGACGATTTTTGAGAGCCGCTTCTGGGTACCCACGATTTGTTTACAATTTCTCCCAAATATCCATTCCCCTGAACCGGATTCTCAAGAAAAATGTGGATTTGGACAGGAGAACACCAAAAAGTTTTTGAAAAACTAAAGACTTGTCTGACCGAAGCCCCAGTATTAATTTGTCCAGATTTTTCTAAACCATTCGTATTACAGAGCGATGATTTCGACAATGGGTTAGGTGCCGCATTGATCCAACGTGGACCAGATGGTGATCATATGATTACCTATGCAAGTTACAGCCTAAATCCCAACGAGAAAAAGTTTTCAGTAACTGAAAAGGAGTGCCTGACGGATACCAGTTTACTGTTGTTACCGGTCACCAGTCCCTCGTTGGTTACACTCAATTACGAGTCCGGCTGGAAGATTAGTCCGATGGAGTATATGTCTTCAGCAATTTGATTTCGAAATAAAATACCGTGAAGGAGTCTTGAATAAAATAGCTGATGCTCTGTCCCGAGACCCAGTAGAATGTGAGCAAATTGAATCCGAATCTGAACCATTGTGTTACATGGGAGATAAGATGAATTGCCAACGGTACAACAAAAAAATCAAAATAATCCAGAGGGTTTTCCTGATTATTGTTTTAAGAATTAAAGATTATACCATAATTTTCAAAATCCGACTGATCTAACCTATATCACCCTGGGTGAGCCATGAAAAATATGCGATCCGAAAGACAACAGAGTAGCGGTACTTCAGGGAAATTATGGCGTACCCAAGGCACATAAGCATAGCAAAAACTACGACTCGCATAGCCTTACATTACTATTGGCCAGGAATGTTTAGAGACGTAGCTAAGTATGTTCGTAGTGTAAATCTTGTATGAGCTACAAGTCCGTTCAACAGTCGCGTGCTGAAAAGATGCAACCCTCTCGAAACAAAAATTCATAGGAAACTGTAAGCATGGATTTCGCAGGACCTCTGCCTCGATCTAGTAAAGGAAACATATATTTACTCGTGTTCTATATGAAGAGGTCATAAAAATTTGGGTGTCCAAAGATCATAATTACCGACAATGGAATTTAATTTATCGGCTCTACCTTTCAGGAATGTTTAAAAGAAATGGGTATTAACCATACTACTACTATAACTTACTACCACTCCGTATACCCCTCAAAATAACCCCGTAGAGCGAATGAATAAAACGTTAAAACCCATAATTGTATAGTTCTGCGAGGGAAACTGGAATGAACAATTGCTTGAGTTCCCATTTGCTATAAATACCTCAAAACAAGACTGAACCGGTCACTCCCCCGCCTTTTGGAATTTTGGACAAGAATCCGAACTCCTAAAAGGCATTTATTGCGAGTCAATACCCGATAAAGCCATCCCAAAAACTTCTGTCATTGACTTATTTAACCGGTTAAAGCATCTCAGTTCATTAAAAGAAACGTTTGAATTAGTCCGTGTTAATCTCGCTAGAGCATTTTCTCCGACTCTATAACTTACGTTACCGAGACTGGCGATGTCATGGGTAATGAAACGTGAAAACCCGTTTTCTAGCGCGGCTAAGGGATTAGCTGCCAAACTTGCTTCGAAAGCTACACCATAATAAAAGTAATTTCTCCCGTGATATACGATTTAAAGTGCAAGACAGGTAAAAGGTCCATATAAAAGATTTAAAGCCGTATGCCGCAAGAACCGATGAAATATGTTAACGACCATGGATTCGAAGTGAAACCGTAGAACACTTCCGACCCGTTTTTTTTCTCTTTTTTTGCGGCTATGCTTAAATTGTCTATTAAAAAGACTTGCTGAAGAAGCAGAAGAGAAGAACACCTACGCGGACAACGTGTCCGCAGACTGTTACTATTCCGTTCCCGTTGCGAGACCATAGGCATTATATCACAGAAATGCCTTTGCACTGGAACCGGGCCATCGACATTACCCACACCAGTGCATGTGGTAACGCCTACCGGACTGAAGGAACCCAGTATGACGTAGACTGTCCGACTTGTAGATGTCCCTGTCCTCGGAACCGACGTGTGACCTGGAGAAACTAAGAAAGCGAACTGACATTGTAACATTTTCGTTTCGTATGTATTTCCTATTTATTGTTCTTAATTATGTACATTACAACTAACTAATTAGTAATTATAAAATTAATCCGTATAGTTATGTAAAATCGTTTTTTTTTTCACATTTCATATGTGGTTTCTGTACATCCAATTAATTACTCTTTAATTATAATAATAATTTTCTATAGTTAACTAATATATATTAATTTTAATGTTGATCCGTATAGTTAAGTAAGATAATTAGTTTTCTCTCGCACCTCATATTTAATTCTGCACATGCAATTAAATCGTTATTAGTTAGAACAGCAAATGTGAGTTACTTAAACTAAGTAGTTTTGTTAAATATTATACTAATAATTATGTTTGATTAGGTTGATTAGGGTTAATTTTTTTTTTCTGAAAGTGCGGGGGGAGTGTAACCAAGGTTCTAAAATGTTTTTAAGTATAGTTGTATAGTCTTGGCAACTTTCTTAATTTCTGAGCTAAAAATCCGGTTTTTTCTCGTACCTGGTCAATAAAATATATACATTTTTAACTTTGATCTATTTCCGTCGCACAAACTCCGGAAATCTTTAAATTCTATTTCCTAAAATCCGCTGATTTATTATATCAGGTCTCACCGTAGAAAACCAATGCCCATCACCTTAATTTTACGACGCGAGACGTTCCCACTAAAAACAAACGTGGCCGGGTACTACTGAGAAGTACGAGTCTTGCCTTTTTAAGCCGGCCCACTGCCGGGCCACGAATTACTTTGATCACCGTTCTAGTAGCGTTGACTTGGGTATCTACCCACCGCACCAAGCCGGCTTGCTATCTCTGAGATCGACTCTAGTACAGGACTAGGTAAAAATTATTGCAAAATATTTTTAACAGAATATATCTACGGTTTCAGCTTAAGTGTTTGAATAATTAATTTATTTAAATTTTATGAGGTTTGTTGAAAATATTCCAAGTGTCTAAGGTTAAAAATTAAATAAACTATCTTTTTCGATTTAACGAAATTTTATAAGGGACTGAACCTAAAAATAAAAAAAATCTTTTATGATTTGCCGAATCTATAGAGATTCTAAGTTCAACTTGTAAACTTGCCTTTGGACCGTGCTTCCGCTCAATCGGTGTCTAGAGTGTCTGATATCGACAACAGCTGTGGACTCTGCATGATTACTAAGATCTTGCTTAAAGTTTGCCAGTAAAATACAATTTAAATACACGAAGGTCCTTTCGAGTTGAATGCCTAGAGGGTTCAACCTATAATTTGCCTTCTCACTGGTTTACTGCTCCGTCTGTATCTAGCGATTCTGACGCAGAAAGAGTAGTGAGTTCTCCTATTAAAACTAAAACCTAAATAATAAGTAATAAGCTCCGAACATCTCTTCTTTAAAACTTTAAGACCGTAATTGTTTTGTTTTCTATTCTTTTAAAATAACGCACGTCTGTGAAAGGGCAAACACCGAAGCTGCATAAGACTAAGAGATATTCTGTTTTTTAAATCCGATGTAACCGTATCATTTGCAAATACATGGTTCTCGTACCGCTTGCTCATGGAAATTAAATCATCCGCATGGTTTTTATAACTAATTAACCGGGATTATTGACCGCCCTCGTTAAACTCCGAACCGAATAAAGTTTCTTTTGACTACCGGTATTTAGGAACACCATATTGAAATTTAAGTAAGACATTGTGTAATTCTATTCTATTTAAATAAGGTATTTGATCATTTTTAATACGCCTGGTTAAGTCTTTAGGGAAGTCCAGTAGAGAGAAGTAGAATTCTTTTTTTTTCATTTGAAATATGTAAATTTCTCGAAAATAGAAATAAATCACTAATTAATTTTAAATTCAGACTTTTTATTTAATTAAAAAGAAAATATATAGAACCTTATATCTTCGACTGTCGAAAGGCTACCTAGAGGTAAGGACTAAAGACTGGCGCCCGAGTTTATTCGAAAAAACCGGAAATAGCAAGGAACCAAAAGGGCGTCAAAGTAAGTAGAATAATCCATACAAGCAACGAAACGTAGCAGAATTCTTCCGGCATTGGCCAAAAAAATCACTTTCGGTCAGACTTTAATCCATTATACAACTCTGTTTCCGTTAACCAAACTTTTACATAAATATACAAACATTTATTTGGTTTAGAGAGTGCAGAATTAAAGAAAAAATTATATCTAGTGAATTTTTACCTCTAATTCTTGCTACCCACGCGCTGTACCATACGCACAAACTCTAAAAATCTTCGCAACAAAGATATTCACAAATTGGAAAATTGTATCAGTATCTTTATCGGAACCGGTTAACTTTAATAACGGATTATAAAGCATTGTTACAGATTCTCAATCTTCAAAAATCATTGCCAGTTTTAACAGCTACACGAATGCAACATTACGCAATTATTTACAAACTTTTCAATACGACATAAATTACAGTAGTAATGATTATGGAAATGCCAATTTTTGTTCTCGTTTACCAGTAAATCCTGTATCATTTTTTCAGTGTGATGAGCCTCATTTGTTTAAAATTAGCCATATCAAAACACTGCCTGTTACTTGTTCTCAAATTGCATACAAAACAGAACGGGACAAAAAATTATTACCTTTGTTAAATGTGTTAAAAGACGGAATTCCGTGTTTTTTACGGTTTAATGTATCTGAAATATAATTTCCCATTCAGCTGAGCTGTATTATTCGAGGTGTATGCATAGTGATAGCAGATACTTCAAGCACTACATTCTGCTCACTTTGGAGTAGCTAAAATGAAACACTTAGCTAGACGTTTATGCTTATGCATAGAGATGGCTAGTGAGTGAGTAATTCGGTTCGCGTGATCCAATCTTTAATTTTAATGAATGGCTCGAGTCACTCATCTTAAAATCATTCGAGTCTCGTGTTTCAAACGATTGCTAAGTTCACTTACTACGCACACTCCCTGACTCCTGTTGCAGCTCTCGTTACTTTTTTACAGTTGGGCGATCTGTGATTCGTTCTTTGTTCCATACCTGGCAATTGGTACCGGTTAAATAAATTAAATATTATTTGACTTGATTTAACTTGAATGATTTTGGCTCTATATAATTTGCCAGCCTATTCTCTCAACGTCCAGGATTTGGTCTGACTCTAAATCATGTCCTGGACGTCCTTTCTTGTTCCAAGTTATACTTTCCTTTGGTTTAACTTTTTAATTTTCGAAATGCATCTTGGCTTCCATTAGATGCTCCTTGAGAGTACTACTGGTTTCACGAGATGACCTTTTCTTTCAAGCTATCCCCTTACCCCTCCCACTCCGGCCACATAGCGGCCTTTACGCTAATATTCTAAGTAGAACTGCGGCAGACGAACGGGATAGAATGCAGAAACAACTAGGCTTCACACGTTCACAGCGTCTGCTCCCTTTCTAGCGGGGTCGCTAGTTTCCACTCTGAGCGGTTGAGTCTCCCGCTTCCCCCCGAAATAACGCAGCAAAACCGAACACGTGGAACCACTTATGTTAGTAACACGGAGGTCTGCCTTCGACGAGACGAACCGGAAGACTGAAATTTTACTTGATTAACAATATTTTCACATAACTGAGAGACGGAAGGGGTTTTTCGTTTTTCATTCAATTATTTTTTATTCCTAATACTACAAGAAACATAAGTTGTTTATTTCGATTCTAATCAATAAATTGATTATAAATTCCTACTTTCACACCAAACTTTCAGATAGGGGAATAAAGTTAATACATCATAAATAAAATATAAGAACGATTAGAAAATTACAAAATGTATTGATTTAAGTATTTATAATTTACAAATTTACAAAAACAAAAATTTTTTTCAAAACTTCTAACTCCTTTAAAGAACGTAATATATTTGTCAAAAAAAAACATGAAATAGGAATATAGTACGTCGTGTAAACTAATAAAAATATTTTATTTGAAATTAACATTTAAAAACATTATTATGCCACTTTGTCGCTTGTCGCTAACGTTTCTCAGTTATAATTTGCCCAGATTTTTGAGAAAATTCTCTGACTTGGTTGGGACTGACGTTCTTTTTGGCAGATCAAAAAGCCTAAAAGTAATTTATTTTCATTCCACCATTGTAATGGGTTTGTAGTCCGAGGTAAAAGTGGCTGATTTAAATATCTTTCTACTTCTATAATGCTTGATGTTCGGGGATTTTTCAGTTGAACTAAATGAGCAACTGTAGTATCAAACTCCTCCAAAATTGAATTGAAGTTTTTGATTCGATCGAGGACTGATAATTTCGAGTTACATTTATTCCATCATTTTCTGTATTTTTTTATATATTGAAATTGTAACTTGTGCCGCGATGCTCATTTCGACGGTAACTTTTTGGATTGATTATTGCAATAAAATTCTTTCGAACATGTCGTACGTTGAGTTCCAATGCGTTACAACACCTTATTTAAGCGTTGTTACGGGAAAACCCAACTGTGCTTGCATACTCGCTAATTCTTCTGCGGCTTGCGGACTTCTTTTGAAATGTTCAACAACTGCAAATTAAGAGTATGCTCAAAACACGGGATATGCCACCATTACAGATTCTAACCATACAACCATATTAGTAGCGTTATCAGTTATGCAAGCTGTAACTTTGGACTCCAAAATCCATTCAGCTAAAATAGAAAACACGAAATTAAAATTGATTTTAAAACGCAACTCGTATCAATAAAATGGCATGTAATTGCCATGTAACTTTCATTTTTCAAAGATGTCCTTCACTATCATTTTAAGTACCTGCTCGTCTATGTTTTTCTTCTGTTGGCACCAACTGGTTTACTGACGTATCTTGTAATAGCTGTTTGAGGGTTAGATGGAGGAGGGCTTGCAGTGGCAGTAACTAAACTTAATTCAGAGTCTGTATTACTCGTACTAGAGCCAGTACATGGTAATTGCTCTTACAGTTCTTCCTTTAGAAGCGCATTCCAAATCCTTTTGTGAAACTCTGCGAATATAGATATATATGTAGGTATTAAATATTATTTAATTTAAAAAATATATGTAACACTTACTTGTCTGTGTTTGTACGTTTCGGAAGAGTCGCTGGATGTTTTAATCGTATATGTCTCCTTAAATTGGACGTAGAAAGTGCTTTAAAAAATAACTCAATTTTGCATAAGTCACCTTTGCTAGTTAACTTTTATTTTCAAAATATTATCCAACTGCACACTGTTAATAATTACGAATAATAGCAATTATTAAAATATCACATCTACGCAGCATTCAGAATTCGGGGAATTACTAGCCTTAACTTAATAACATGCATAAAATTCCAGAAATGTTCATCAAAATGCGCCATCTGCTAGTTACAAGCAAAAATTACGTATCCGTCCACATGTAAGTGATTCACTAAGCATCCAGCGTCCATCGAATCGTAAGCAGTATAGGTAGGATTTTTAACTATGCGGTGTTGCGGTGTGCGGCAGCGGTGTGCGGCACTGCGACTTGCCGGAGAATTGTGTACTATGTAAAAGAATAGGGCTGTTTTTTAACCAAGCGGTATGCGGCAGCGGCATCGCGGCGTCGCAAGTCGACTGTGCGGCAAGCCGCTGAATTTGTAGGAAATGTTTTTCGACGACACGCGCCGTGCGGTACGTAGTGTTTGCGAAGCCACGACCTGGGTTGTTTGTTGTTTGTTTTCGCAGCAATGACAGAAAATAATATGGATTTCCAGTTTGATGAACAACTGAACGATTGTGTTCGTGCTTTTCCTGCTCTTTGGGAAATGGGAAAAAAATCTTACAAAGATAAAATTGCTAAAGACAATGCTTGGCGAAAAATTTCTGAAACATTGGGACATGGGGGTAAGTAGTGTGTTTAATAATTTTTAGTGTTGTAAAAAAACCGTTTTTTTTTCTAATCTTCATAATAATTATTAAAAAAAGCTATGGCAAATAAAAAAATTCTTGTTATGAACAAAGAACACATTTTTAATGACAGTACATTAATGTAAATAAAAAACACTATAAGATTTAACCTCGGATTTAACATAATATTTTTTTATTATCTGAAAATAATTGCCAATAACACTGGACCAGGGCAAACTGAGCTCCCTTTAAAATAATAACGATGTATTTCAGAAATATTTAACATAATGTTAACTAACATGATGATAAAATTTGACATTTATTTGTCCATGGCATTCACATTTTCTTATACCAAACGTCAATGTCAAATATTTAACATTAAGTTAGGGCTTTGGGTTTAACTGTTTAACATAAGGTTAAATAATAATTATTTTCGATATCCACGGTAAAACTTTGTATGTTTACATTATTTATGTTGTTGGGTTCCTATTTTAACACAAGCATGTTAAAATCCTAGTATTTTCGTTTTTGGTCTTTATTTATTAATTTTTAATTGGTTAAAAAGAGATTTTTTTTAGTATTTCTATTAATATACCTTTACAAACAAAAATCATCCTTTAAAATTATTAAAATAATTTTGTTTCTTGAAAACAAGTGCTCTTGAAAAAAAAAACAAACCCCTTTTGTATTTTTTCCAAAAAAAACATGTTTTTTATGAAAAAAAACCAAAATTTTTTTTTTCAACTCAATAATAATTTTATTATAAAAACATCGTACAATTTTTCACTTTTCACCTCTATTGCACACGTTCCACAAATGTGTCTTGCCACGGAACAGAACCCTCAGGGCTAGAAAAGAAATTTTTGAATCGTTCTCTTACACCGTATGCTTCAAAATTCCCAGTTCGGCCCAGAGTTATTGCTAGGTTCCTAAAATTTGTGGGCAGCAACTTTGACATGGATTCGACCGTTTCATCTGTAACATGAGAGGGTGTTTCCTCCCGTAAAAAGTTATGAATAATACAGCATGTAAGGATAATTTTGTCAATAGTTTCAGGTTGAACGGCAATCGGAGTATAGAAGATTCGAAACACTTGACTTAACCACCCAAAACTATTTTCCACAGTCCTCCGTGCTCTGCAATGTCTGTAGGTATAGATTCTTTTCGTCACATCTAATTTTGCTTGCTCTTGTGGATATGGTCTCATCAAACTGGTGGTTAGTTTGAACGCTTCATCACCCAATACTACATAAGGCAGAATGGTATCTGTGCCTGATATTGCATCTGGACGTGGGAAATTGCGTGCTTCATTGACAATTTTTCCTATTCGAGACTTCGTGAGAATTCCTGCATCACCCTCTTTTCCAAATGAGCCAACATCAACAGCTAAGAACTTATAATTATGGTCAACCAGTGCAAGCAAAGTTATGGAAAAAAATTCCTTATAGTTGAAAAATAGAGAACCTGTGTTTTGAGGACAGCGAATTCGTACGTGTTTTCCATCTATACTGCCGACACAATGCGGATAGCTCCAACGCCGCTCAAAACCTGCAGCCACCTTTTTTAATATATCTTCTGTTAGGCTAGGAAAGGCCACTTCCTGAAGTTTTTTGCAAATGGCTGAGAGGGTTTCCGGGATAATTTTGCGTGATATCCAGCTGAAGTGAATTCTGAATTGGTTTGCAAGAGATCTGTATGATTCTCCAGTAGCCAAAAATCTAAAAAAAATAAAATTAAATTTCTGAATTATTAAGAATTAAAAAGAACTATTATAAGGATATTTTAAAAACATCTATTTCTAAACTTCTGTTTGTTCTTTGTAGAGGAGTATTGCAGGAAGCGATGGCGCAACATCCGTGATGCTTACAAAAAAAGTAAGAAAAAAACAACAACCGGTTCAGCAGCAACAAAATCAAAGTATAATGACAATGATCGTTTGAAATTTCTTGATGCATCTTTAGCTGAAAGAGAGTAAGTTTTCCTGTAAACCATACATAATATTTTACTTCTTTTATCCCCCTCCCTTATAACCTAGAAATTATATTAATTCTTTTTTTTTTGTAGCTCCCACTGCACAATAGAAAACGATGATGACCAAGGAGAAAATGGCATATCTGTTGAGGAGCAAAGCGTCAACATAGATACGTGTGATAGTTCACCATGTAATGCGGACGAATGTGACGATAAAGCAAGCTCTTCCACTGCGTCTAATGACAAAATCCGTCATCAGATACCCTCAAAAGAAATCCAATTAGAGAAAAGCAAACCGGAGAATAGTGAGTTTGATTTGTCAGCTGTTGTAAATGAGTCTTCAGATGAAATTAACATACAAAGCTCAAAACGATTTAAACGGTACAATAAACCACGTATATCCCAGACTTTGAACGACCTAAATAAAAATCAAGACCAACGTTTTAAAATTATCAAGGATCTGATTACAGACGAAAAGAAAGCTTGTGAAGTGGAGACTAAACCAAGGCACCCAATTTTCACTTTCTTTGAAAGTTTAGCGGAAACAGTTTCCCAATTTCCTCCAGATTTGATTGCCCGAACAAGAAGTCAAGTGGCTCAAATTGTAACAGATATGGAATTGGAAGGTTTTGAACGATCCAAAATACCAGCTAACACTCAGTATAACGTGATTGTGCTAGGAAGTAACGAAAATTTATCTGGAAGCACATCACATTGCCACTCGGTATCAACTTCCAGTGTCAATTCCCCAGAAGACCTTAATTTTGCAGAAGTAATTTCTGAAACTTCAAATGCATATCTCCAATCCCATGAACCCGAGAACCCAAACGACCGGTGAAGCCTTACAGGAATCCTTTAATTCAAATTTAGATTAACCCGAACTATTGTTAAATTTATTTTTCAGTTTACTAATAAATGAAATGAACGGTATATACTATTAATTATTGCCACTAGTCATCAGAATCGCCTGTTGCATACCTTTATTTTTAACATGCCTTAATCTACATCACTACCATTTTATAATGATATATTATTATGAATACATAGTTACAAAACAAAAAATCCTACTTATACAGGGTGATTCATAAGTACTTTAGCAAACTTCGAGAGGTTATTCTTTGAGTAATTTTAAGGTAAAAAGTTTATATAAACATATGTCCGGAAATGAATGGTTTTCAAGATACAGGGTGTTAAAGTTTTCAGAAAAAAATCGTTTATTTAGGTGCACTAAGAAGAAGAAAATAAACGTTTAAATAAATCAAACCAATTATTTTCTAACATTAAATATTTTTTATATGAAATAAAAGCTTATCGCGAGAATTTAAATATAACAGGACAGAAATCTGACACTTGTTGTTAAAAGTTAGTAATATCAATATTACGTATATGGTTGAAAATAATAAAATTTTATTTTGTATTTACATTCTCGCGACAAGTTTTTATATCATATAAAAAATATTTAATGTTAGAAAATAATGGGTTTGATTTATTCAAACGTGGAAACCGTCGTAACAAACCAAGACCTTTTGATCACCACATATTGTGAAATCGGGGGTTAGAATTACTCAAAGAATCACCTCCTAAAGTTTGTTAAAGTACTTATGAATCACCCTGTATTTACACGAATAAAGTACTCAGTAAAATTAATTACGTAACAAAAACTTACCTCAGCGTTACACAGAGCTTTAACACCGGTTCTATTGGTCTAGGATACCTGTATGAAGGGTTTGTTGTTATACTTTCTTCAATTGCATTCAGGATATAGTGAAATAGATCACGTGAAACTCTCAGGTAAGCTTTAAATCGAGATTCACTGTCAATCAAATGACGTTCAATGAAAATGTGAAAAGCTCCTTCTTGTTCACGCCTTTTATAAACGTTCGATTTTTCACGACTTACAAGACACTGATGAACTACAGCTAGATGTTCTTCTTCTTCAAGCAAGAGAAGCGCAGCAATAATACGACGTGTTGCTATTTTCATTTTGAACTTTTGATTTTTCACGAATTTCAAAGATGTTCTTCTTTTTCCAGCAAGAGAATCACTCGCGATTGACGCGATTGCACGAATATTTGCCTGACGGTAAAAAAACAAATTTGCCGTCAACGGATGCGGCCTGCGATATCCGCCAACGCAGTGCCGCACACCGCAGCCGCACACCGCATAGTTAAAAATCCTACCTTATGCCGCCGCGTCGCTCGCGGCAAGGAAGCTATTGTAGATGTGCTCTGAACTCCGCTCCGCTAAATGACTCGATGACTCGAGTCACTGACATGATTATTTAATGCTGATGACTCGATTGATTTGACTCAATAAAAAGACTCGCTTTTGCCATCTCTACTTATGCATTATTATTTTATTTTAGTTGATGGCCGGAAGTTTATACGACAAGAAATATGTTAAGTCAAACGACAATTAGTATTTGTAGGGAAATATTTTCTAGATTTGGTATTCCCAAATATTTTGTCAGAGATAAGGGGCGACAATCTGCATCATATGAGTTTAAAGCGTTTTTAAGACCGAATTTATAAACCAAAACTGCAATCCATCTCCTACCTGAAGATAGAGAAAAAGCCCTTTGTAAAATTTAACATCAATTTAGAATAATGCCTTATTCAGTTACAAGTAATACGTTCTTAATGTTTAATAGGGAAATTCGATTTCGATTCAACTTAATAAAAACAAATGATCGAAATCTAGTTTCTAATATTTTATAAAACTTCAAGGTCTTTTGACATATAAATCAATTACGTTACGATCCATATACATATATACATGATGAAAATACAAGTTTGCCTTTCCGAATGTTAATTTTACTTCAGGGGCGTACTAATTAATTTTTTCAGGCTGTAATATGTCTTTCTTTATTTTCTTAAATTAGACTTTGTCTTATGAATTGTAAAGCGTATTTTTTACGTTTCCTTATTATTTTTGAACAAAGTGATTTCAAACCTCGCGACAGTTTTTAAATTTTATCGGGGCATGAGGATAGGAACACCGAATGAAGTGTTCAGATCTAGTGGAGTAAAGATCCCTGAAGATGCCTCGTGCAATCGAAGGCGAAATGTCATATAGTAATTCCAATTTGACACGATCTAATCCCAAAAACCACGATTTCTTAGTTTATATCTATTGAATTAAATTAGACTGTGATATATTTTGGCTGAGATTGTCAATGTCTTTCCTACCTTCCTTTCCATATGTTTTTCTCTTTTCATTTCGACAATTTCTTTGAATTAGTTTATGATAATGTTGTTCTTTTGTATTTAGCAAGAATGTGTTTAATCTTTTCAGAAAGGCCTTCAGTGTATGGCAAAGATATGTATGTGGTGCCATTGTAAAATGTATACGTTCTTCGTTTTATAATTCGTTCAATAGCTTTTAAATGGAAATGATGGGTTTGCTGTGCAATAAAAAGTAGGACAAATTCAGTATAGAAAATAAGTTCTAATGTATCTATCCATCCAAAGTATATAGTAAAAAATTGGATTAAGGAAGTATCATGTATTTTATTTGAACAAAAAGTGCAAAATTTTAAGAACAATAAAATCCATATTAGAACTTAAATCAACTAAAATAAAATCTAATATTTTGTCATTGCTACATTTCTCCGAATAACTTTCTCAAGTTTTTGCGGAATTTATTTATAGAGACTCTGAACTATGTCCTGGCTTTGTTCTGCGATTTCTTCCTAAACCATACGAATAGCCTCCCATAAATCAGTAGCATTGTGTGGTCGAAGATATGTATTATACAATTTCTTTACAAATTTTCCATTATATGGATGTCTGGACTCTCCGCAGGCCTTGATGCCCAATTATACCAGCTGTATGAATTGAACAGTTGTCCTGCTGGAAGATTGCCCTAATGGAAGGTAGCATTACGTGTTCCAAAATTTTAATATAGGACTGCGCAGTAAACCTTCCATCTATCCTCTAACACATACCCAGTCCATTCGGTGATAAACAGGTTCACACATTCCCCGAAAATCTTCCGGTCAGCGTTATTTATATAATTTTCGTCATATCGGGAATTTCTTGGCCCATAAACTTTTATAAGTCTATCATGGGTAGATTGGAACGCCTTTTTGCAAATCGGTCAACTTGCTTTTCTTTGCAGCAACATAATTTGATATTTCGGAACCTTACACTCTTTTTCAGACTGTGGAACGGGAAAAAGTGTTTCCGCCTCAGTAACCCTAGCACAAGAAAATTTTTATTAACCCGCATTGCATTTGCCACTTGCCGCATTGTGTGACCCCCTTGCATCAGTAAAACGATTTTAATTTTTTCTTGATGCGATAATCATTCGTGTCATTTTTGACAATGTCAGTTTGATTATCATTGACAAATATAATTTGACGCGGACAGATTTATAACCATGATATATTTTGTCATACTTTTTATTGTACATTTTTTTTGTTTTCTTTTTTTTTTTGAACACCAGATCTACTGATTTTGCACTCTTTCGTTGACTATATTTTTTTCTTGGGAACGAATGCTATGTATCTAGTAGATAGGACGTACATGCATATTGTATTATAAATCAGAATACAATTCAAGGTATTCCAGTTGTCATTGCCAATTAATTTAAAAATATACTTTCTATGACAGATAAATAATAAATACATTTCTACACAATAAAAAAATCATTGTATATCATAACAGGGATCTTCACCCTTAAAATTTTAAATGGGAAGGAGGTGCCGTATTTGAAAGGCATTAAACTGACTTTACAGCGATTTATCAGTTTTTAATTTGGGACAGAAATTCTCGTGAAATTACGTGAGAATTCGCTATTGAAAATTAACAAAAATAAAAGAAAGGTAGTGCGCAAGAAAGGCTACTCCGATTACACTAGCTAAGTGCAATACAGGAAATTTTCAAAATTTACAAATTGAATCCTGATAAAATTAAATTGGTATAAGAACTGAGTATGACAATGACTGGTATTTAGAATTTTGGGATGTTTAAAGTTCCTCGATTATTGCTTTTTTCTAATGAATTTTCATTCTCTTACGAGGGAAGTATCGTAATCATGAAAAATCACCCCTCCAAGATTTTTGCAGATCTTTTTGCGTTTTAGGGTTCCTGGACCCCGAAAAAATGTTCTCCCGGGATGAAATGGTTACAATTTGGCGGAACAAAATGACGGTCTCACAAGGCGTAAAACAAATTATTATTAAGAAACTACTTATTGAATGGACAAAATTTGGGCAAAAATAAAGTGTTATATAATATAGGGATAATCTGATAGAATTTGTGTATAAATCCATAAAGGCGGAACAAAATGGCTGCCCAACGAAATATTTAAAAATTCCAAAAGAACTACTTACCCAATTGACTTGAAATTTTCCATATAGATCGTATGTTAAAAGGGATAGCCTGGTAAATTCTTAGTGCGAATTCTATATGGCAAAACAAAATGACGGTCTAATAAAATGTTTAAATTTTCGGTAAAATTCCTTAATTTATTTTTTGTCGACTGAGTAAATAATGTTATGAAAAATAAATAATTAGTAATAATAACAAATAACTAAAATAAAACTCTTAGAAATATAGGATCTGTATAAAGTTATTACCAAATAATTATACGGACATAATCTATGTATTGTAAGTAGTCGAATTCTGTATGTACAAGAAAAGTTGTGGGTAAAGGCGAATTTACCGGTTTCTTGATCCTGTCTTTGCCGTACATTTCATTAACTATATATAGACCTCCAAATAGTAAATACTTGGGGTGCTCCGTTTTAAATGCTAAACATGACCTCAGTTTTTGTCGTAAGTAAAATTTATAATAAAATTAGTTATATCTTACGTATTAAAAATCGGTAAATTCGCCTAAACCCAAAACTTGTACAGAATTCCACTACGTATCTT
This sequence comes from Kuschelorhynchus macadamiae, assembly GCA_030620095.1. Lineage (NCBI taxonomy): Eukaryota > Metazoa > Arthropoda > Insecta > Coleoptera > Curculionidae > Kuschelorhynchus > Kuschelorhynchus macadamiae. The sequence goes on from JAUTXW010002097.1 coordinate 83,606, forward strand.
CATATAACACAATCCATATGTATACATATAACTATTTGATAAGTATCCTGTAAATTGTAATGGTATTTGATTTTTTTTCAGTTTATAAAGTTATTATTATTGTTACTATTATTTATTTTCATAACTCTATTTACATATTCTATAAAAAATAAATTATGTAAATTACTATTTTCCTCAGTAAAAAAAAAGGTTTTATTCCAAGAAATGGGATTTTACCGAATATTTAAAAATTTGTATAAAGTGGTCATTTTGTTTCGCACTAAAATTTTACCAGTATACCCCTGTTTTGTAGTTAATTTTTCACAAAATTTCAAGTTAATTGAATAGGTAGTTTTTTGGTACTGAATTTTTAAACATTTCATTAGGTGACCATTTTGTTCCTCCATAATGGCTTTACACAAATATTTTACCAGTTTATCTCTATGTGACATTTTATTTTCGTGCAAAATTCGAGGTCCATTCGATAAAAAGTTTCTTGATATTGACTTTGCTCTCATTTTCAGACTCATTCAGGTCGGCAGACAGACGGAATTTTTTACGATTACAATACATCCCTCCTACGATCAAGTTTATCTTCTTAAAAAAAATTCATAACAATGAAAAAACATGCAAATAACAATTTAATTACGTACCCGAATATGCCTAATTTGATTATGCTGAAGTTTGAGTTTTTCCACTCGAATTTCCAGTATACTTGGGTAGAAGCGGATTTTGTTATAATTAAGATTCAGTTCTTGGAGATTTGGAGCAATCTTTGCATCAGGTCTTTGATTTCGAAAATAATCGGTGTTACTGTCGTTCATTGTTTTATTCCTATTGCTGGTAAAACTTGAGACTTTGTTATTTTGCACATATAATACAAGATTGTGAAAAATCTGAAACCTACCTAGGTCAATAATTTTTATGCTATTATGGCTTAAGTCTAATTGTTGCAAGTTTTGTAATGATGAAAACTGATTTTCGGATATTTTGTCTATTCTGTTCATGGATAAATCTAGTGTTTTTAAATTTATTAAGTTATTAAATACGCAGTCAGGTAGAGAAGCAAGCAGATTTCCCCTCAAAGTTATTAATTCTAATTTGGTGCAATTTCCAAATATGTCCTCCGGTATTTTTTTTAATCTATTACTGTCGATTTTGACAGTTTTAAGTAAACTATTGAAATGGAAAGTATTACTAGATAAATTTTCTAATTGGTTTCTGCTTAGATCAAGCTTAACCAAATGTCTAAGTTTTCTAAAAGAGTCAGTTGCCAGCTTTTTAATGCTGTTTCGACTTAGATCTAAAATTTTAAGATTGTTTATGCCTGTAAATATATTTCCCGTGATAGCTGACAGCTTATTAGTTCTTAAAAGAAGAGACACTAGATAATGGAGATCTTTGAATGTATCATTCTTTATTCTGTTTATTTGGTTATTGTATAAATCCAGATGATATAGTTTAGGTACATAGCCAAAATTAATATCAATTTCTGGTAAATTGCCATCTATAATTGTCAGTTCTGATAAATTCGGTGTGTTTTTTAAAAAGTCTCTAGCTAACTTAAAGTCACTATTTGAAAAAGTCATGCTCTCTAGATTCTGATGCTCATAAAATAATTTATTAGTAATAACAGTAGTTGTATTACTGTGAGTTTGCCGAAAGCCATTGAAAGATATTTCCTTTAAATCTGTAATAAAAAAATGTTTCGTAAAAACGTCGAATGTCGTATGCAGGTCACAATGTTTTATGCAAAATTTTCGACAACTCGATAAATTTAAACTTGGGCCTGCGTCCACATATCTTTCTTCCTCATTTGTGCACTCTAACATAATATTATGGTTTCGCACTTCTAAAATAGCACCTACGGAACGAAATTCATAGGGTTTCGAGCAGCTAAAATTAACAGGTACACCAAGTACGTGTAGACTTAAGAAGAAAATCGACAAACATGGTAACATTTTGCAAAGTCTGGAAACAAATAATAAATATTAGTATACTTAAGTCAGTACATTGAAAAATGTATGCATATTGGAAGCGTTAACGCAATATTTACTTTTGTTAATCTCCCGAGAGCTAGAATCATTTCCGGAAAAATCGCCGGTTTTTTAAATTCAAGTGCGAAGCAGATTCGGTAAGACAATTTTATATCGAAATTACTTGAAAAATAAAATATTAAAACTGTTTACACGTCATTGTAAGCTGGTGGTGTTGTACGATGAAGAAACAATATGGTTATGACCGGCATTTTGACCATGCACGTTGTTCTGACAAAAGTGTGAGTAGCGTGGCGTGGGACTAATTCTGTTTTTGGTTTTGAGAAAAAAAAATCCCGTAAATTTCCCATACCTGAAACTTTCCTGGTCATGGGTTTTTCCTTTTATTAGAAATAGTGAAGTATGACCGAATTTATTTCCGACCATAGTCATTTCGTAACACATCTTTTCAAATATTACTTCCCTCATAAAAGGGAAGTATCTTTATTCTGTGCCAATTTGTTCCACCATGTCGGATTCGTACCAATATATTACCAGTTTTGATTGATTTTTGGGAATAATGTAAAGTAAATTGAATAATTAGTTTTTATACTGTTTTTTTAAGATCATCATTTTGTTCTGTCATCTTAAATTCCTACCAGTTTATCCCTATATCATATTAATTTTTTCTTTTCACTTATTTCGCGCCATTTTGTTTAGCCATCTTAAATTTGTGCCACAATTTTACTATTTTATCTCTATGTCGCTCTTAATGTTTGCAAAAAATTAGAAATTAGTCTAATAAGTACTTTTTCAGGCTGATTTTTTAAAAGATTTTATTAGGCTGCCATTTCGTTTTGCTTCTTGGATTCGTACCAAAATATTATCATTTCATTCCCGTGTCAAATTTTGGGTAAATCAGATAATTAGTTTTTTTGTAATAATGTTTTTAACATTTCACTAGGCCGCCATTTTGTTCCGTTATAATGGGTTTTTACCAAAATATTACGAGCTCATCCCCATATGAACCTTAATTTTTGGCGAAAATTTCTCGAAGTCAATCGGGTATGTAGATTTTTAGGTACGCCGCGAAATATAGACAGACAGACAGACCAACGGAATTGAGAAAACATATTTTTGAAGTTGAACTTGAAGATATGTAAAACCTGCGAGGGTGATTTTTTTCACGATACAAAAATTTTATTTGGCCGCCATTTTGTTTCGCTATCTTCATCTCTTTGCCACAATTAATTCTTGCACAAACTTTGAAATCAATCTATTAAGCCGCCATTTTTTTTCGAAATCCTGAATTCGTACCAAAATTTTACGGTTTGATACCTACGTAATATTTTATTATAAATTGTATAAATAGTTTTTTAGTAATAACATTTCTTTAACATTTCACTATTTTTTGGCGTCATATTGGATTTTTACCAAAATGTTACTAGGTCATCCCCACGTGACCCTTAATTTTTATCCAAAATTTGATCTCAATCAGGTATGTAGTTTTTTAGCTATGTCGCGAACAGACAGACCGACAGACGGGCAGACCGACGGAATCTAGAAAACATGTTTTTCGGAATCTAGAGACCTTGAAACGTAGAGATCTGAATTAATCTTGGAGGTTGATTTTTGCACGATTACAATACTTCTATAAATAGTCTCGGTTAGGATAAGTTACTTTAGTTTATATCATCTGCTGATGATGCTAACTTGGTTAGCGAAACGCGCGTCCAGAACGTAACAAGTTGTGGTGTAGTGTGGTTAGAACTCTTGTATTTTGATCTATCTTCCACCACAGGTTCCAGTGTTAGGACAATACTTCTCTTTACGAAGGAAGTAAAAACTAAACTTAAATTTTTCGAAAAAGTTCATGATCGCAGTTTCCTATATAAAAGCACATCGCATATCATAATATAGTTAATTACTACGTTCTGCCTATATAATACTATAAAATATGAACTACTAAATAGACAGAGTAATTTATTAGTAATAAGTCTTACTATCTTCTAAAGCTTTTCAGTTCAGCATAATTTTATTTACATAGTTTAAAAAAAATAAATTTTTGTCATTTATTATTTTCCTCTATAAAAAGAAGGTTAGATATATGCCACAAAATGGAATTTTACCGAATATTTAAACATTTTATTAGGCAAAACAAAATGGCGTTTTGCCATATAGGATTCGCACTAGAATTTTACCAGTTTATTCCTATTCACACTTGATTTTGTGCAAAATTTCAAGTCAAAATGAATACATAGTCTTTTAGAATTGAATTTTTTTTAAAAAATTTAATTAGGCGGCCATTTTGTTGATCTTACACTTGATTATTGTGCAAAATGTGAGGAACAGTGCCTTAATGATTTTTTAAATATTTTTTATTAGGCCGCCATTTTGTTCTGGCACACTATAATTTTACCATTTCTCCATGCTCATATGAGCATTGATTTTTTCGTGATCTAGATGCCTCAGGGTCGATTTATACATATTAATGCCGACACGGGTCCGTGATATCTATATAATTATGATTATGACGCAACACTGAAGGTAAAAAAGTCACTCTGCCGGATGTATGTAGAGGTTTTCATTCAAATAATGATATTTTTTCACACTGATACATCGTTACGGAACTGAAAAACTAAATTCTAAATAGGTAATTAGTCTTAGTTTAATTATTATTTATTTTAGTAAAGATCCTCATTAAGTTATTCCTCATATTAATTAGCCTTTGGAATTGCGGTGACATTTTAATCAAATTATTTTAAAACCCTTCCGTTTGTGATTTTTAAAATCCGGATGTGGTATTTTAATAAACCTTGTTCCTGCGGACTTTTTTCTGAGAATTGTATATACTCTCACTTATTTTACATCAATACGACTGGACTAAAAAAGCAAATAGAAAAACAGAAGAAGTGCTAGTATCCGGGGTTATACAGGAGAATATAATTATTTTATGTCCATTGTAATAAGACATAAAAAAATGTTAAATATAACTAGAAAGTAACTAGAATTTTTGTGAAAAATCATATTTATTTTTGAAAAAACAATTATTAAGCCTCGAATAAAAAAGGTATATGAAGAAACTATCCATTTTTTTTTATTTATATGTAACGACCTATATCTTACTAAATTTTTAAAATCTACGGAAAAATTAGCAAATTTTATTTAACGTGTTTTACGTAAAAATATAACCGTTTTCAAGATATTTAAGATAAAATATCTACAGTCTATGGCGGCATGATGAGCTCTAAAAAGAGCGAAATCGCGATCGTCATTTAACTGAAATGGATCATTGTACATGTTCCACACAGGGATCATGGTATCCTTGTTGTGACGTTGGTGTAACGTGAAACAAAATACATTAACATAAATTATCCAGTTTTTTAAAACTTCAAATACGGGTTATAAAAAATGGATACTTAATAGAAACAAATGAAGCCCATGTTTTTATCTTACTTTTACTTCCCAGGTAAAACGGAAGTACTGTAATCGTGAAACAATCACCCTCCGATATTTTTGCACATCTTGGCGTTTTAGGGTTATCGGGCCCAGAAAAACATGTTTTCCCATTTCCGTCAGTCTCTCGGCACAATATTACACCCGATGCAATGATATTGTGCAAAATCTTCATCCAAAATGATAGTAAGTATGCATTTTATATTTGTTATTCATTAACATATATTTCTTTAAAAACTTTTATTTAACTTCACTTGTAAGTTAGTAAGTTTGGGTGAATCTTACAAGTAACTTTTGAAGCAGTTCCCGTTAACGGAATTGACTGAGATTTGGTACATAAACTCGATAACAATACAATATTATAGAGCGTAAAAAAATGCTAAAAATTAGAAAATAAAATAAACATAAAAACAGTTCCCATTATCGGAATTGACTGAGATGTATCAGATACATACATATGTTAGACTCATATGCCGAATTCGCCTATTCGCCGAAATAAATACTCAATTCGCGATATGTTCAAAGCCAAATGATCCGTTGCCGAAAATATGGTCTATTTCGGAATATGTTTAAGTTGATTTAAACATTTCGCGAACTGATCCATTTGGAGTTGTTCAAATGCCAAGTGTAAATATATTTTGGCAGATGATCATATTTAGTTTTATATTTTGCCGATTGTGTAATTTAGTAATGTCCAGACCACGAATACGATTACAAAAATGCTATTTATCAAGGAAAACAATATTTATTTCTGAAAATAGGTTACAATTGAAATGAAAATTTTAATATTATCTATTTATTACAACAAGAAGAACTATCATGGCATTTGCTGTTACATTTAATACTGCTTGAAACACATTTGCACTTTCTATTTTGGCACTGTTTTTTGCAATCACATTTTATAAACCCCTGCTTGGACCTAGTTTCCTTAGCAGCAATCTGTCTCATTGAAAATGACGTTGCGGGAATATTTTCTGCCGTTATAAATTCACTTTGAGACAACTGCAAGAGAAATTTTTTGTTAAATACCTACGCCAGAAAATTACATAGTAAAAAATCGGTTTAAGTAACCTTAAAAAATAAGTGAATTAATGGAATAGAGTATAAAAATTGAGTATCTATATTTATTACGACTCTATTTTTAAACAAATTAATGATTTGCTTGTTAGTAAAAATTTCGTAAATTTACTCCAAAATTTAGTATAATTACACAAAATTTAATTTAAAAAAATCAATTTTTACTCAAATAATGAAAAATTTAATAAAACTAATCCCGAGCAGAGAGCAAACAAAACTCACAAATGTGTTTATTGCAACTCGCTTATCTTTGAACTAGAATTCGGCTCCCCATGCTTTAGTTTAAAAGTAACCCAAAGGACCAGGCACACCGCCCATTAAAAATGGACCACGGTGAATTTTTCTAATTTTTACTTCCCTCGTAAGAGGGATGTTTGTAATCGAAAAAAATCACCCTGCGAGATTTTTACAGATCTTTGCATTTTAGGGTTCCTGTACCCCGAAAAACATGATCTCCCAATTTCGTCAGTCTGTCGGTCTGTCGGTCTGTGGGTCTGTCTGTACGCGGCATAGCTTAAAAAGTACTTATCCGATTGACTTCAAATTTTGGTCGAAATTCAAGGGTCATATAGGGATGGCACAGTTACAGTTTCACCCTGTATAGAGATGACATAAATACATTTTAGTGAAAATTCAAATTGCGGGAATAAAATGGCAGCCTTACAAAATGTAAAAAAAAATCGTTACTAAAAAACAACACATCGGATGGACTTTAAAATTTACGAAAAGGTAATGTGTGGTGTAAATATTAACCGGTAAATTTTTTATATAAATCCATGATGGCGGAACAAAATGGCGGTCTATGGGGCATAGCTCAAAAACTACTCATCAGATTGATTAAAATTTTAATCAAAAATCAAGGGTCATATAGGGATGACACAGTTATATTTTGCCATTTTGGTAATAATCCAGCATAGAGGAACAAAATGGCAGCCTTACAAATTGTGAAAAAAAAATTATATTAAAAAAACGACACATCTGATATACGTTAATAATGAGCGCCTAAATAATGTGTAGCATGAACATTAACAATTAGAAAAATGTTTGTATAAATCCATTATGACAGAACAAAATGGCAGCTTCACAAAATGTAAAAAAATAGTAATAAAAAATATCGAGTGGAATTAAAGAATTGAGCAAAGGTATTGTGTAGCGTAGGGATTCAATGGTAGAAATTTTGTGTGAATCCATAAAGGGGAAAAAATGGCCGCCAATTCAAATAATTAAAAATTTACATTTGCATGCATAATATGTTAAACAGATATAGACTGATACATTTTTAGTTCGAATGCTTTATGACAAAATAAAATTGCGACATAATAAAACTTTTAAATATCCAATTAAATTCTTGGAATAAAATCTTCTATGGTGAAAAATAGCAAAGAACGAAAATTATTATTTTCCCTCGTAATGGATGTGTCCTTTTGTTCAAGAACAGACAAGATAAAGCATTTACATGTGAACATGTAATAAATAAACTATATACAGAAATAGTAGTTGTCGACCGTAGTAGTTATTCTGCAAAATTAAATAAGCTTTACCCTCCAGTTTTTGAAATACAGGGTGTTAAAATACGCCATTTACCTATATTTTTAAGGGTTTCCAAGGAAAAATAACTATAAAATAAAATTTAAAATAAACTGTCGTATTTTTGTTCTTAAAATTCTATTTGCAACAAACAAAAAACAAATAAAGCAAACAATTGCAAGAGTTTATTTGAAATTTTTAGTTTATAGTTATTTTTCCTAGGCAAACCTTAAAAAATATGGTAAATTGCGTATTTTAAAACCCTTTATTTCAAAAACTGATTAATTTTGGAAAAAAATATTGAGTAATTTTTTCATAAATATCGACTAAAAATTGTGTCAATGTTACACAAAAGTTATGAAAATGTGCTCAAAAATAGAAGCTAAACACAAAAAAAAATAATTCACAATTATTATTTTAAATGAACACAACTTTGTGTAAATTTATTTATTTCTTTACCCCTTTTTAGTGAGGACCCTGCTTTGACAGAAAAGTTTGTTAATTTTGGGTTATATATGATTTAAAACTTTAAACAATGACATAAAAATAAAGTATTACTCACCTGAAACTCATTTCTAGCGTACATTTTTTCCAGAACACCATTAGCTGTACCTAGTTTATAAAATCCGTTTTCTTCAGAGATGACCATAGCCATAACATTTCTAGGAGCCGCCCGTCCTCTGTCTTCGTCAGGAATTTTTATAAGCACGTTTTGTCCAATAGAAACCGAAGGGAACTTTTTTGCACTGTAGCTTAACATTGTATCCGCCTGCCTTTTTAGCCCATGTGCACTAGCAGCTCTATTTTTCTCGATTAATGCCGTCCGGGCATTAAGTTTTCTGAAACAAAATAAAATATAGTAAAAGAGAAAAAACCGCTTAAAATCGGAGTTGAAAAAAATATTGTAAGCTAGGCTTTGATGGATAAACTTACTCGACATTGTCGACCTCTTCGGTACTTCCCAAATTATCATTAGAATCCCCTATTTGATCTTGCAGCTCCGAATTGAAATGCTCAGAAAATCCATCAGAATTATTATCTATTGGGTCCCCAGGTTCCTTTTGGTCAGCTGGAACTTGCATCGCATCTTCGGAAGTTGCAATTGTTACTCCATTTTCTTCGATCTCAGTTTCTAGGTAAAAAGATTCTTTTGGATTGGTTGCAGTATTTTCCATAACATTTTCGTTTGATAATAATTTTTCTAAATCTTCCTCTCCTTGCAATTTTTCAACAACTTGTAATGGCAAATCAGAATCTTTAAGACCATTTATCATGGAAACTCCAAATAAAGCCTCATAAGGAGTTCTTTGAATACCTTTGTGGTAGGATCTATTTTTTTTCATTTGCACAAATCTTAAACCCTCAGACCACTTTGTTGAATTATTTTCATACATCCATGTAACTAAGATGTCACGAACGTCTTGATTTGTCCTCTCCACAAATCCTTGACTCTCGGAATGGCGTGGTTTACCGTGAACAATTTTTGCCTCAAACATATCTGCTAAATTTGTGATTACAGCATTTACAAATTCCCTTCCGTTGTCACTATGTAGTAGACATGGCGCACCAATTATACAAAATATGTCCATTAAGTTGTAAGCTACTTCTTCGGCCCTCTTTGTTTTCAAAGGTCGGAGAAACACAAATTTGGTAAGGTGATCTTGATAATTTAATATAAATCTGAATTCTCCATCTTTTTCAGATTGCATATCTATGAGATCAACTTGCCCTCTTTTGTTAAACTGATTGGAAAGTAATGGCTTTGTAACCAGTCCTTTTTTCTTAAGCTTTTTCTTTAGTTGGCATTGTAAACACAATTTGAGATATTCGTCAATAATACTTCTGCTAATATTACAATACCTTTTATTTATCTCCTTTTCCATTCCGAGGGTTCGTTTGTGTCCAGTGTCCTGATGAGCCTTTTCTAGAATATTATATAATTCTGTCACTGTTATGTAGTATTTTATAATGTCTGATTCATCTTTTCTCTTCTGTACTAATTTTTCCGTTTCTCCAATGCTAAGAATCTCAAATCTGTTTAATCTACGATAATCCAATGAAGTCAGTTTTTCATTATGAGTTTTCCTCAAAAGACTTTCCTTCACTTCACATATAATTTCTTTGTATTTTTGCTCTGTTAAAGGCGAAGTGAAGTTATTGTTCGGCTTATCAACATAAAATCTCACTTTGTCATAAAATTCAGATTTATTTACGGACGATCTCACTGTTTCACTCATGTTCATTTATTAATTTCACACTTAAAACACAAATGCCAATACAAAAATTATAATAAAAACACTAGTTTACTGTAAGTTACACCAACGTTACACACAGGGCAAATAAAAACACCGCTTGCTTCCTTCATTTGCTAACGTATAAAAGATGATGCAATATATCGGGAATCGTGCATTTCTAAATTGCTCAGTCGGCAAAATGTAAATCTAATAATAATTATCGGCCGAAATTAGTCTATATTCGGCATTTAAGCAACTGTGGATTGCTCAGTTCGCGAAATGTTTAAATCAGCTTAAACAGATTCCGAAATAGACCATATTTTCGGCAACGGATCATTTGGCTTTGAACATATCGCGAATTGAGTATTTATTTCGGCGAATAGGCGAATTCGGCATATGAGTCTAACACATACATAAACACGATGACAATACAATATTATGGTGTCCAACCGTGAATGTTTTATACAGAGTGCGTAAAAATAAGTAGCAAATAAAATAAATATAAACAAATATTTAAAAAAAGCTATTATTTATAAACTATGAAAAGTAAAAAATAATTAAGCTCACATAAACACTGAACTTTTGAAAATTTGAATATGTTCTTAATCTTTCTTATTTCAAGTGTGATTTCATTTCACGCCTCAAGCTTTAAAAAAAAATATTCAAATTTACAAAATTTGTGTGTTTATGTAAGTTTAATTATTTTTTATTTTTCATTAGTTCGTAAATATTTTTTATTTTTTTACATTTATTTTATGTAATGTATTTTTACGAGAGATTATAAAATAGGAACTTTGGGGTTGATTTGTTCCTTTCCGGTATCGATTTTTCATAAAGATTCTCTATAAAGTTCGAAAACGGTAATTTTACACAAAACATTTTACAAATTTTATATTTGCTTAGTTTGTTCCGGATATTCTAAAATTTCAGTCAAATATAGGTCATTACAATCATTAAAAATAAGTATGTTTTTATAGCTTTATCCTATCATGTTTTTTAAAAATAAATTTAAATTCATACAAATTCCAAATACTTTCATATTTCGTTATTTTATAACTAGGGATATATTAAGCATTTTTCATAAAATTGAAATAATTCATTAAATGATTTTTTATCTCTTTAAAAATTTTAAAAACTTTTAGCATATTACAGCAAAAATGAAGATTTTTTTTTTTTCGTCAATGTAAACTCAGAGTTTAAACAAGTACAAGGGTTTTTTTACTTAACATAATATGTAATAAACAGAAAAGAAACATTATATAAACGTTAGTGCTTTAAAAAAATAAAGCAACGTTTTTACTTTTCTCGTAAGAGGGAAGTAAGCATGAAAAACAACTCCCTCAGAGATTTTTGCAGATCTATAGTTGTAAGATCCCTGGATTTCGAAAAATGTCTTTTCCGATTTCCGTCATTCTGTCGGTCTAACTCTACGCGGCATAGCTCAAAAACTATATATCCGATTGAGTTCAAATCCTAGTCAAAAAGCAAGGGTCTCATGGGGATGGAAAGGTAACCTTTTGGTAAAAAACCAACACGGTGGCCTGACAAAATATTAAAAAACCATAATAACGTGTTATGGTCTATTGCTGTTACCAAAATAAATTTTCTATCATATCATCAATTTAAGCAGCGTAAAAATAATAGCTATGGCCTCTTTTTCCATTTGACTATGCTTTCTTTCGACCAAAGACAACGTACGTGGGAGTATGAATTATATTTTCGCTACGCGACTACAAAATTCACTACGTTCATTAATTATGGAATATTTAAAAATTCAAACCAGTTTCAATCACTAGTAATTTTCTTAATTGTTAATCGATTTTCTCATTTTTTCTGTTGGCTGATTTATTCTAGAATAAAGATGAACATATCGAATAACAATAGATAAATAAAAAAATATCGATATATCGATAGGTATATGTAACATCCATAGTTATGGATAACTGAATTAAAGGACCATTCTTTTTTGCTCTTCGAGTCTTCGATGTGTTTGGATCTCAACTCCCTTTGTTGCAAATATCGATAAGTAGCAATGACCTATCGATAACTTAATTTTATCGACTTATTTTCAGCTATCGATAGGGGATAGGTAAATTCCATAATCGCCCATCCCTAGTTGCAAATATCAGCTAAAGAAAACTTTATCTTTATAATACTTCAGTTAGGGGCTTAGTTATACAAGTTTGATATAAAGTGCAGGAATTGTCAATTTTTTCTAAATAGACTTGAGATGTAGCAAATGTTACTGTATAGAGATAATGTAATACACCAATTTCAAAAAATGTCTCGTCGATGTTGCCACATTTCTAAATATCTCTTTATTATTTAAAATGAACACGCCTTTTGCTGCAAGTTACTCGTTATCTGTTTAATTGGGACCGCTGAATTTTAAAACTTAGAATATTGTCATGTTATAAGAAATATCGGCAGTTGTTAAAAAAGAAGAGCACTGTCGATTTTTCTACGTCCATAAATTATGGAATGTTTTTTTTAGTTGCAAAGCTGAAGGAACTTCAGGAAAGGAAGATATAAATATTGTAGGTAACGGTCGTGAACTATCGACAGTATAAAGAAATAACGGAGATTTTGCCATAAGTTTACATCACATTTTTCTTCAGGACTCTATAAATTAAATAATGTTTGGAAAATTTAAGTATTTTAACAGTTAAAAGGTACTTACAATAATTAAAATATATGTTCAATTTTGTATAATTTTCAGAAATATATAAATTGTAAAATTGGACTGATCTATCTACTCAAATTTTAACCTTGACAAATTAAACCATTTAAAAGCAATTGTTTTTCTACCAAATAAAGAAAGGTAGAGGTTAAATACCTTGCTCTTATTGCAATAATATTGTCTCAGACACCGTATGGAAAAATAAGGCCATACGGACAAAATGAATAAACAATCATTCATTAAAATATGATTATTATAAATTTGGTTTACGGACGTGTTACAATTTTCAGATTTTTTCCCTTGAGAAGATATATCAGTGGGGCAAAATTAGTTAGATTCAGATGCATTTTTTATATGTATATAATTGTTTCATTTGTAATATTTTGATGGATATGTGAAATAAAAGAATTTTTGCAAAATTATCATTTTTCTTTTCACTTTTAGAGAGTAAAGGGCTCCCCTGGCCTGCGCGGCATAACAATTGGTTTCCTGTAAAAAGACATAGTTTTTTTCCTTCACTCGTAAAATGTGTGATTGCGAAAAAAAATCGCCTTCCCAGATTTTGTCATATATTTAGGTTTCAAGGTCCGTAGATGCCGAAAACCATGATTTTTCGTTCGTTTGTCTGTCTGTCTGCCTGTTCGTGGCATAGCTAAAAAACTACTTACCTGACAAACAAAAATCTTTTTGGCTTTTTTGCAACTGAATAAAAATATTTAACTCTAAATTAATTGAAGCAAATATTTAATATAATTACATACCTCAACATGTAGACTAGTCTGTCTACGGAATGTTTCGATACATAATACGAGTATAAACAATATTATTTAAGCAAGCATAAGAAATTATATCATTTACCTTAAGTTTTTATAGACACATAGTAATTGTACAAATACTTTCATCCTATCGAGACTCATCAGTGCGCCGGCCGAGCGTAAGAGAAAAACAATAAATAATAGAAAAGAATTGATTTCAATTATTTAATGTTTTTCTCTTACGATCGGCGCACTGATGAGTCCCGATAGGATGAAAGTATTTGTACAATTACTATGTGTCTAAAAAAACTTAAGGTAAATGATATAATTTCTTATGCTTGCTTAAATAATATTGTTTATATTATGTATCGAAACATTCCGTAGACAGACTAGTCTACATGTTGAGGTATGTAATTATATTAAATATTTGCTTCAATTAATTTAAAGTTAAATATTTTTATTCAGTTGCAAAAAAGCCAAAAAGATTTTTGTTTGTCAATCTATACGCAACAAATAATCTGAACACATTTAAAAAAAACTACTTACTTGATTGACTGCAAATTTTGGCAAAAAATTAACGGTAACATAGGAATGACCTGGTTACATTTACATAACAGAATGGCGCTTATTTAATTGACTAAATTAATATGACTGTACTAAATTAAGTCACACTTCACTGTACCTAATAAAAGCAAAGATTTCTAATGAGGGAAGTTCGGAGTAAAGAAAATTTACCGAGTTTTGATGCAACATTTGTAATTTGGGTTTTTCCTGGGCGAGAAATTCAATATTCATAAAAACATTAATGTAAATTGTAGATAACACCGGTTGTGATATGTCCTGTATGTTTAAATGGTCTTAACTTCCTAGCGCCTTAGTGTATTCACGTTTTGAATGGAATATTAATTATGCTATCCCTGTTGCTGAAAAAAGCCATACCTTGTAAATGTCGCTCCGAGGAACCGTTTTCGAGATATTTGCGTTTAAATGAGTCGATACACCCTTTTAAGTTTATTATTTTGTAAATGTCAGACTTTTCTAAACTAGATTATAATTAAAACCAATGCGATAAGAGAGGTTACAAATGTAACTATTGATAAACTTTTCCGTTATTTGTTTATATTTTGGATGTTTGTAATAATTTTTTAAAAGATATTGGCTTTCAGTTAAGTGCGAGAAGATGCGGGACATGGTATGCATATATCAAGCGCAGGAACATTTTAATGATCATAGAGCCCATGGAAGATACCTGGAAACGGATCCATATCGAGGACAGCCTGACTTAGATATTTTTAACAATGTTTACGACAGACTGGGAGAAACTGGCTCCTTCTGTCCTAAACGAAATTCCGCAGGGCGCCCGAAAACTGCTTTGGAAACTGGAGTAAAATAGTATTAAAATGCATTAAAGTGAACAGAATTTACTTTGAACAGTTATTACAAAAATATTTTACTCTCAGTTACTATTATTATTATTATGATAAAATGAAACATATATTCAGTAAAAATACTGTCTCTTTCTTAGAAACCATTTTTTGTTTCAAAATAATTTATTAAAAGATAGAAATTTAAGAAAAACTTAATTACTCCTAATAATTTAATAAAAAACTCCTACAATTTGGTAGTTAACAATGGTAAGGTACCACAGTAGTATGGAATTTTTAATAAAATTTTCAGCAACCCTACAGAAATATTTAAACGCAAATATATGGAAAACGGTTAGCGATATTTATAAGTTATAGCTTTTTTTATGTATAAAAGACAGTAAGTAATATTTTCATTCAAAACGAGAATACACTAAGGCGCAAAAAAGTTGACTCCATTTAAACGTATGCGACATGTCACAGGCAGCGACTTCTACAATTTAAACTGTGACACCCTGTATCTTGGATATTGTCAACGTTTGAATATAGATGAATCCGGTTAAATGCTAATATTTTTATACAAGGAGTATATGGTTTTACTATGTATCATTCATTAGCGGACACCCAATACGTGGCAATTTTCTTGATAAAGACAAAATCTTATTACGAGGAAAGTTCTGTTAAAAGGGCTTTATCTACCTTTGTACCAAAGTACCCAGTACAAAATTGTTATGAAAAAACTACTTATCCAATTTATCTCGAATTTTGCACAAAAGCAAGCATTATGTACGAATCAAATGGTAAAATTTTGGTAAGAATTCAAGATGGCGCAACAAAATGGCGGGTTAGTAAAATATTTTAAAATTTAGCCTGAAAACCTACGTAATAAACTGCTTTCAAATTGTGTGCCAAAAATAATTGTGGTATGTAGATAAACTGGTAAAACTCAGGCACACATTCAAGATAGCGGAGCAAAATGGCGGCTAAATAAAATATTTGTAATCGTGAAAAAAATCACTCGCTCAGATTTTAGCGTTCCTAGATGCCAAAAAATATGTTTTATCAATTCCGTCGGTTCGTCTGTCGGTTTGTCTGTCTGTCATTTCACATTTCACGGCAAGCATAAAAATTACTTACCAGATTCAAATTTTCGTCAAAAATTAAGGGTTATATGGGGATGACCTGGTAACATATTGGTAAAAGTCCAATATGGCAAAGCAAAATGGCAGCCTAGTGAAATGTTAAACAAAATATTAGTAAAAAACTACTTATCCAATTTATCTCAAATTTTGCAGAAAAATTAAGTATTATGTAGGGATCAACTGATAAAATTTTGGTACGAATCCAAGATGACGAAACAAGATGGCGGCTTAGTAAACTATTTAAAAATTCAGCCTGAAAAACTACTTAATGGACTGATTTCAAATTGTGTGCCATAACTAATTGTGGTATAGGTTCAGTTTCAGGTTTTAGATATCTTAGATATGTTTATGAATTCCGTCGGTCCGTCTGTCGGTTTGTCTGTCTGTCATTTCACGGCATAACTTAAAATCTACTTATCAGAGTGACTTCAAATTTTGCCCAAAAATTAAGAGTCATATGAGGATGACCTGATAATATTTTGGTAAAAATCCAATATGCCGAAATAAGTTGGCGGTCTAGTGAAACGTTAAAAAAATGATTACTGAAAAAATTAATTATCCAATTCATCTCAAATTTTGCACAAAAATCAAGTGTTATATAGGAATGAACCGGTATCATTTTGTTATGAATATAAGATAACAAAGCAAAATGGCGGCCTTTTAAAATATTTAAAAAATCAACCTGAAAACACTACTTATTAGATTAATTTTAAATTTTGTGCAAGCATTAAGTGTGATATAAAGATAAACTGGTAAAGTTGTGGTACGAATTCAAGATAGCGGAACAAAACAACGGCCAGAAAATATTTTTTAAAATTCAACGTAAAAAAAAATTTATAATTGACTTTAAATTTTGCCGAAAAATTAAATGTGATATAGGGTTAAACTGGTACAAATTTAACATGACGTAACAAAATGCGGTAATATAAAAACTACTTAATGAATTGATTTTAAATTATGCCCAAAAATTAAATGTGGCATAGGTAGAAATCGGTAAAAATCCAATATGATCTAACAAAATGGCCACGAATAAAAATGTTTTAAAAAACAGTATGTGTTACTAAATGACTATGTACTGAACTAAATGGGGTCACACTTTACTCTTCCTAATAAAATGAAAGATTCATAACGAGGGAAGTTCTGGGTAAAGGAAATTTACCGATTTTATATAAACTGTGTTATATGTGTTTGGTGGAAATCGTTCGTATTCGTTTTGTAAATATTTTCTACTATTTTTACTATATGTTTATGTTGTATTTGTCGAGCTGTAAGTCACCGTTCTCTTGAATAGTTATTTTGCGTATGCACAAATAACAATTTATCCTCCATTAGGTCATATGGTCAATGACCCCCAATAAATATTTCCAAACGGAAACAAATACACAAAATAATACATAATTTATATTTTAACATTTTTTTTTAATTTGGAAATTCCTCTATTATTCTAAGCGTATAAACTCGTTGACCGTTCATTTAATTCCCCGACACGCTATCGATGCCTCGCACCGCGATCTGCGGAGGTTTCGTTTCGTTGCCATCGATCACGGCTGGCGGCCCGCGTTGATCTCATGGTTATAAACGGAGACGAGTTTTTCCCGAGTGTTCCCGATCAAATTTTCATAGGGGCGCATAGGTAATATACGGCTTACGGTGGCAAAGTTTCGGTCAACAGCCGCGCCGAAGAAACTTAAATATTTTTGTCACTTGATGCGTTTAATGTGGATTGTGTGATAGGTTGTGGTTACGATTGCGTATTTTTATAGATTTTATTTTCAAGACTTTACATTTTGTTTGTTGATTTTGTGGTTTAAATTAATGTTTTAAAGAAAGGTAGCCACCGTGATTTAGAATATTAGGCATTTAAGAGCCGTTTTCAATTATTTTAGCAAGCCGAACTTTGAGAAACGACTCGAATTTGAGACCAGTAGTATGTCTGTTTTTTTCAGATGGCTCTTTCTGTTGTATATATATTGACCTCCCTGAAAAGTTGACCACGAGCCGCCACTGCAATTTATGACAATACTTATGTTTTATTCACATAAAACAAGCTATAAATCAGGTCGTGATGTTTTGTCAACTTTTTATGATGTTTTTTTTAGACCATAACCGTACAGCTATGATCTGACTAACACTCGACATTATCCGACTTTACATGGTTTTTGCATATTTTATTAGCGTACTATTAAAAAACGCGATAAAAAATATTTGTTGGAGTGGAAAGTTTATTTGGTGAAGTACCTAACTAAACCGCTGGACAGACGTACTTATAAATGTAATTTTTTTGACAAAATTCAAGTTTTTATATTTTTAAAAACAGCTAAGATATTAAGTTGCGGTTTTCAGCCTTGTCTAGCATTAAGTATGGAGTTTATGGCCAAGAAAAATATAACTGTAGCGGACAAACAAATCTGTTTTACAGAACATTATATAACCTTGCAACGAAGACTGTTCAAAAGAGATATTTGTGTGTTCTTTTCTAGCCAAGATAATGTACTCTTAAATATTACAAAAAACAATTTTAGTTTTTTTTTTAATTTCATTTTTGTTTTAATTTTTCAACGAATTATCCTCTCCTCGCCAACTCATTCAGATACGCGAAATTTTATATAGGTTTAAGCCGAAAGTTTTTTAGCATTTAAAATTTACTTTATTTTTGAACTCTCAAATAACCTTTTGATTTCACTTCGTTTAGTGCATTACTTCATAACTCGCTACTCTAAATATTGGTTTAATTTTGGAAATAAAAAAAATATCAAAAATAGAAGATGTAGGGTCTTCTACGTATCTTTTTAGAAAAATAGTATGTATGTATGTATGCATGAGTATAGCATGGCTTAAAAATATGTAGCAGACCAAACATGATTTTTAATGGAACACCCTGTTATATTCATCACATGAGTCTATTTTTGCTGAATGTAAATATACTAGGTTTGTATATGGGATAACTCAAATATATAAAAAGCAAATCAAACATGATTTTTCTAATGAAACACCTTGTATTTTATACATTTATCAAATTATTTTTTTCTTGCTGACTATAAATATACTAAGATTGATACTTTTGTTTTCAAAGGCCTTCGAAAAGTTTGGAAAAAATCCCACTATAAAGGGTAATCTATTTCCCTTGATTCCACTATGTAGTAGAAAATTCTTTGACTCTCTTTTAAAAATTTTTTTTGTCGCAGAATTTTGTCAAATTTCTTGAGAGTATGTCTATAACCAGCAATTAGTAACCCATTTAATGCACATAAAAGATACAAATTCAAATAAATATAAGTTGAGTTTGCTACATATTTTTGAGACATCCTGTATACATAAATACTAATTTAAACCAGTTTCCCATTATACTCAATAATTTTAGTTAAACCTTTTAAAACTGAAGGTATATTGCTCGTATAAATTGCTTTCATCTAATTATGCCTCTATATATCTGCAACTCAAGTAAAAGTGCGTTTTTCCATGACGACAAATACCAGTAAATAGACCTATACACATGCACACAAGCTATATGTAGACCATAACCTAACGGCTATGAATCAAATACCACTTTCGACAAGTTCACAAGTTAGGAAGAATAGACGTTGTTTTGGCAGCCGCCAAAATGGTTTTCTAAAATAAATTACGTGACTAAAATTTACATGGAATTGTGAAAACCGTATTTAAAAAGTTTAAGTAGTTTAGAAGTTACAGAAAAACAGCTGTCAAACTATTTTTTTTTAAATAAATTACGCCACATAAATTTAGATGGAATTATTTTAAAAACCGTATTTAAAAATTTTGAGCAGTTCAAAAATTACGGGGAAACAACATTTTTTTGACAGCTATTTTTTTAAATAAGTTACGAGACTAAAAGTTAAATCTAACGGTGATAACCGTATTTAAAATTTTTAAATAGTTTAGAAGTTACGGGAAAAAACAGTTTTTTTGACAGCTGTCAATTTTTTTTTATAAATTACCCCACTAAAATTTACATGGAACAAACATTTTTTATGGAGCTGTCAAAAACGTTTTTGTAATAAATTACGCCAGTTACATCCCCTATAACGTAATGCCCCTATATTGTAAGTCAACAAAGAAGAAATATATTATATGCAAGAATAAGGAATTTTTCTAAATTTAATTTAAATTCGTAATTTTACAACTTATTTCTGAAAATATAATTTTTGCATTTTTTATATTAAGCAAAATTGATCTGTTTAAGGAAATAACTCTTAATGGCCTAATTAATTCTTTAAGCGACATATCAATTGATTCTGGTTCAACGGACAATAAAAATAAAAAAATGGCAAATTATATTATTTTTATTACCAAGCTGATAATGTTCCAAATGTTGATGGATATTCAAAAATATTACAAAGATTAACAACAGCCTCTTAAAAAATCCAACAGCGCTTTAAGAAGCTATGACTTTTCTGCGTGAGGAAGAAAATTTTATTTATTTCAAAAATTCGCAAATACCACAAAATAAACCTGTACCAACGAGAACAATGAATTTACAATATAAAAATCAAAAATTTCTATTACTTTATAAACCAACTTATTTGCATAATATTAGCTCTAATTATTCACACAATTTGAACCCCAATTATTCGCATTATAATTTTCCTAATACAATAAATCCTAATTTTCCAAGAGAAAATACTATGAATAAAAGTCACATTCCAAATTATTTTGGAAGAAACACAAGTAATTTTAATATAAGTCCAAATATGATACCTAATTTTCAACAAAACTTTGAAAGACCAAATTTTAGTCAACAAAGACCTTTTATAGTCCTAATTTTGCTCAAAACTCTATGAGGACGAGACAAGTAGAATCTATAGACACGAGTTCTGGTAATACTATATTAACCAATAATGTCCAAAGCAAAAAATTAATTACCAAATACTTTTATAATCAGGAAGTTTTAAAACAAAACACTTAATATGATTAATGATTATGCTGTTAATAATGAAAATTTAAAGATTAATTCCCAAATTATGAAAATACTGATATGCTGATAATCAAGAAATTTCAAATTTTGATAACCCTTTTTACGAAAAAAACTATACGACTGTGCCAAGAACAAAACTATGAGCAAGGAAATATCAATATAAATACAGAAAATACTAATAATGTAAATTTTACGGAAACGAGCCTGAACATCAATAAGAAGTAGTATTTTTAAATTATATTACAGACGAATTACCATACATTTATTTATCTGAATTAGAAGCAAATTTTCTATTAGATACTGGAAGTACTCAATATTTTATAAAACTAGAACTCGCTTATAAATATTTTCCAATTATATTAAAGATGATGTATTATATTTGTTAGGTTATAGAAAATTCTTGCCAGAAAATATGTATTAAAAATGTTTATGCTTAATACATATTAAATGTATTCATAAACTTCCCTATTTAAAGCCAAAACATACATTATTATTGTTATTAATTATATTAGACATTTTGATATTCTATAAATTAAAAATATGTAATTCTGCACTCTTTAATTTTAAATAAAAAAATTTAAATATAAAATTAAAAAATATGTTACATGATCACGGTACAGTACAGACAAATATTTTTTTTTTACATGAAATAAGCGTAAGAAGTTTTGGTATGAAATCTTTAATATTTAATTATATTAAGATTCAGAACAGTGAATATATAAAGGAATTAGGGTTATACAAGTTTAAAATACATGTATGTATACAGAGTGAAGTTCAACAGCACACGCAATGTCCTTTTATAATGAAGTAGCAATGATTCCAATATTCCCTAGGTTTAAAATGTAAGATCATACATTATTATTTAACATAACGCTAATTTAATTTAAAACACGAACTCTACAATTACAGTACGTTAAAATTCTAATAAGCTATTTAGGGAAAAAGAAAAAACAATTTCACCCAAAATTAATAAAGAAAAATTCATATATAATTTCACCAAGATGTATACAAACAATCAAAATACCTGTGAATATCACAGAGGGAACTCTAGTATCTTACCAAAAATTCGGAAATGTAGAAATTCCTGAATGTCTAGCAGAAATAAAAAATAATCTTACTTATACGATTATATTAAACCCCTTGGAAAACCCAGTTTAAATACAATTTCATGAACTTCTCGAAATCGAAAAAATAGATATAAATGAACTCAATTTCGTTGATTATAGTTCAAATGAATAAAACTTTGATAAAGACCTAGATACCTAACTTAAGCCAATTTAAAAAATCTAAAACTAGATCATTGCATTTACGAGGAAAGACAAAAAATAGGTAAACTTTCCTTTGAATTAAGAGATGTTTTCTATTGCGGAAGGTATTCCTTTAACATTTACAAATGTTATAAAATATCAAATTAAATTAACTATCGATACACCTATTTATACTAAAGTTATAGATATTCGGAAATTTATAAAAAAGAAGCAAAAGATCAAAATTCGAAGCTTTTGCCTCAAAATATGATGAAAGAATCAAATTCTCCTTATTCATCTCCAATCTGAATAGTTCCTAAAAAGCTTGAAGCTTCCGGAAAGCCGAAATATTGTCTAGTTTGTAATCTACGCTATATCAATGACGCGTCAGTAGCTGATAATTTTCCGCTACCTAATAATACAGAAATTCTAGATTAGCTAGGTAAAACACAATATTTTTCTTCGCTAGATCTTTCATTAAATTGAAATGTACGAAAAAGATATCCCTTAAACTGCATTTAGCACAGATTTTGGCCATTATGAATTTTGAAGAATGCCCTTTGGTTTAAAGTCTTACAATCCAGATATTATTCATTTTAATTTCCCGGTACGCGAATCCTTAGATTTTTTGTTTATTAAAATTAAAATAAAAAAAAGAACTTTGCATTTGGAATTTTTTATCGCCCTCCCAGAATAAATTTTAATAGTATAGTTGAGGATTGTGATAATATTTTTTCGTATTTATATTTATTGGTAGATGAAATTGTATGCCTTGGTGATTTGAATAAAGATTTGTTAAAGTTAGACAACCCCTTCTCACCATTATTTGGAAATTATAATTTATCACAGGTTATCTCTGAACCTACAAGAGTATCTAGAACTTGTAGTTCTTTGCTTGATCCAATTTTTAAAACAGATAATACTTTAATAGAACAGTCTGGTACTTTATCTCAGATACGATCTCTGATCACAGATTAGTTTTTTGTTCATTAAATATTGAAAAAGTGAAAACAATACCTAAATTTGTTCGTTATAGATCCTTTGATAACTTTAATCTAAATGTTTTTTAAATGATCTGTATCAGCTACCTTGGAATGATATTTTTTATGAACATAATATTGATAATAAAATATTAATGTTTAATAATCTTATTTTAAATATTTTTGAAATTCACGCACCTCTAAGAGAGGCCAAGATTACTAAACCTAAAGCGCCATGGTTGACTCCTAATATTAAATTGTTTATGACCCAAAGAAATAGAGAATTACAAACTTTTAAAAGAACACGTCTTGATACGGACTGGGTAAACTATAAAAGGTTGAGAAATTTTACTTTGTCTATGAAAAGACGAGAGAAAAAACAGTATTTAAATCACACATGCTATGAAAGAAAATCGAAAAATACTTGGAAAACTTTTAAATCTTTTAATATATCTTCAATAAAGCAAACGCGCTTGCCTGAGGCTTTATCTTATCCAAATAATATAAATAATTTTTCAGTACATTTTTTCAAAACGTGTCTGACTGTAGTGAACGCATGCAGTAATGACAATATAACTCCACAAATGCTTAAATATTGTAGTGCGTTCGTTGATAAATATATTACAAATATTATCAACTGCTGTACTGAATCTCATTATTGTCCTGATCAGTGGAAGACCTCTATTGGCAAACCTCTCCCTAAAGTTACTCGGCCTTTAACCTTCAATGATATAAGGATCATAAGTATTTTACAAGCCATATCAAAAATTTTTGAAAAAGTTCTTTATACCCAATGGTATTCACATTTTATTGTTAATAAAATATTACCTGATTGCCAGTGCGGGTTTAGAAAAAGCTTTAGTACGGCGGTCGCTCTCGCGAATGTAAGTGATGACCTCTTTTCCGCATTTGATAAAAAACAATGCAGTGCACTTGTGCTGTTAGATTTTTCGAAGGCATTTGATACTCTTAATCACAAATTAATTATATCAAAACTTAAATATTATGGTTTTCACGATGAGTCTCTTTGTTTAGTTAAATTATATTTGTCAAATCGTTATCAAGTTATATCGTCCAATCATACTTTTTCTGAAAGGGAACCTGTTTTATCAGGTGTTCCCCAAGGATCAATTTTAGATCCTCTGCTTTTTATACTGTATACCGCTGACATATTAAAATCTCTTAACAACTGTAAGGTACAGGCACGCTGATGATACACAAATTTATTTTCATTTTAATCGTGACGACTGTTTGCTTGCTTCTGACCTTATTAACCAAGATTTAAATACACTTATGCTTTTATCAAAGAATCATAACCTAAATCTTAATCCAACTAAATCAACGTTATTGCTTTTTGGTAATAAAAATAATGTATCTTTTCTTAAAGAAAATCTAAAAATTGAAGTAAACGGAGTTCAACTTTCTGTAGTAAATTCTGCAAAAAACCTAGGTGTTTTTGTTGATTCTGAGTTAAGATTTAAGAAATATTTTAAGAAACTTATACAGAAATCATATATAAATCTTAAAATACTTTATAGTAATCGCCATATTTTAGATTTTAACTTAAAAAAATTGCTTTGTGAGTCACTTGTCCTCTCTAATTTTAACTATTGTGATTTTATTTATGGGCCGTGTTTAGATACATTAGATAGGCTTCGTATCCAAAAGGTACAAAATGCTTGCTGTAGATTTATTTTTGGGTTACGAAAGTATGACCATGTATCTTTTAAGCTTAATGACCTGAAATGGTTGAAAATGGAAAATAGAAGAAAAGTACATTTCGCCAATTTTCTAAAAAGTATCTATTCTAACCAGGGTTCTTCCGTTTAATAACAAGCCAAATTAGTTCTTCGTTCAAATGTTAATGCTATTAATGTTCGTAATATTGACAGAATCATCATCATCGAAGCGCTATGTTTAAGAGATCTTTCACTTACAATGCTGTAAAGTGTTACAATTCTTCGCCAAGGGAATATTTAAACTTTAACAAACTGTTATTTAAAAATAAATACAAAAAAACTACTTTTTGATCTTCAAATTAACGCTTGATATTACCTTTGATAATCATTAATCCTTTGCTACTGATATTTTTTTTTGCTTATTTCTCCTATCTTAGATGAGCATGCCACAGTTCTCCTAGTATTAAATAATTATTATCATATATGCTGTTTAGCTTAATTTTTTTTAATTATATTTGTTTTTTGGTTTGATCGTGGTTCAGTAGAGTAGCCTAGACTGCGCCACTGTTGACGCAAAAAAAATTTTTTTCACTTATTTGGTAATTCTTTTTTTGTAAAACTAATTTTCGAAATAAAAGACATTTTTATTTTATTTATTTTATTTATTTTATTTATTTTATTTATTTTATTTATTTTATTTATTTTATTTATTTTATTTATTTTATTTATTTTATTTATTTTATTTATTTTATTTATTTTATTTATTTTATTTATTTTATTTATTTTATTTATTTTATTTATTTTATTTATTTTATTTATTTTATTTATTTTATTTATTTTATTTATTTTATTTATTTTATTTATTTTATTTATTTATTTTATTTATTTTATTTATTTTATTTATTTTATTTATTTTATTTATTTTATTTATTTTATTTATTTTATTTATTTTATTTATTTTATTTATTTTATTTATTTTATTTATTTTATTTATTTTATTTATTTTATTTATTTTATTTATTTTATTTATTTTATTTATTTTATTTATTTTATTTATTTTATTTATTTTATTTATTTTATCTATTTTATCTATTTTATTTATTTTATTTATTTTATTTATTTTATTTATTTTATTTATTTTATTTATTTTATTTATTTTATTTATTTTATTTATTTTATTTATTTTATTTATTTTAATTATTTTATTTATTTTATTTATTTTATTTATTTTATTTATTTTATTTATTTTATTTATTTTATTTATTTTATCTATTTTATCTATTTTATTTATTTTATTTATTTTATTTATTTTATTTATTTTATTTATTTTATTTATTTTATTTATTTTATTTATTTTTATTTATTTTATTTATTTTATTTATTTTATTTATTTTATTTATTTTATTTATTTTATTTATTTTATTTATTTAAAGAATGCATCCGCGACATTCCAGCGCGTTATGAACAATATATTAAAAGGTTTGCAAGACAAAATATTCTTTGTATATTTAGACGCCATAACTGTTTTCAGTACAAGTCTAGATGAACATATTTTAAAATTAAGAAAATTATTTACAAGCTTACGCGAAGCAAAATTTAAAATACAATTAGATAAATCTGAATTTTTGAAAAAAGAAGTCAAATATTTAGGACATGTAACTCAAGACGGAATTAAACTAAATCCTGGAAAAACGTCAGCAGTAAAAAAAATTCCTATAACGAAAACTTAAAGAGAGATAAAATCATTTTTAGGCTTAAAAGAATATTATAGCCGTTTTATTCAAGATTTTGCTAAAATAACAAAACCATTGACAAAATATTTAAAAAAGAATTCTAAAGTGGAACATACACCAGAATTTATAAATGCGATCAAACATTGTAAAAACCTATTAATAAATTCGCCAATATTGCAATTGATTTTACAAAATCGCATTATCGTAAGGAACATTACCCATCGCCTACGGAAGCTTTCACGGCTCTGGTCAATTAAGTAATCAGGGTTCTTGCGATTAGACCGTGTGAAATTGGAATTACTATCCTATATAGTAATTCCAATTTGATACAGTCTAATCCCAGGAACCATGATTTTGTAACCTATAGTATGGCTATTTAATCAAAAAGACGTAATTTCGAAATTAACTCGATGGAGATTACGTTTAGAAGAATTTGATTATAAAAAATTTAAAAAAAGATAATTAAAATTCCAATTTTTATTTAGTTAGCACTACAAAAGTAGAAAGAAACACGTTAAAGATAAAAAATAATACAATTCATTTAACGCCTTAAGATATTTTTAAGTGTAAATGGTACAATATAAATATCACAATAAACAAACATTACACATCACAAAGGTATCTAAAAATAAGTTATTCTTTCCAACAACCATTTTTTAAATTTTTGTTATAATAAAGTACTATGGGTGATTCCTTAATAAATTAATACATTCATCAACACTGTAGAAAGCATCAGACATAAGCAGCTCTTTAGTTTGTTTTTAAATATATGCAGGTGATCTCATGTTTTAACGTCCGTAGGCAGCATATTCAAAATTTTACTTCCAGCATAAACTGGAGATCTTTCGAACAACTTCAAATTGTGGTTTAATAAAGAAATGTCGTTTTTACATCTGGTATTATAATTATGATAAATGTTAAGTTTTAAAAAATGAATATTAAGAGTTTATATAAGTAAATAGAGTAAACTGTCATCAATTTATTTTTTCTGAAGGTGTCGCGGCACGAAACCCTAAAAGGAAGATTAAAATTATTCTCAATATGCGCTTTTGCACTACAAAAACCCTCGAGCTCTCATTGGCAAGGCCCCAAACTATTATATTAAAGGAAATTGCAGAGTGAACAAGTATATAATATACACCATTAAAGTGTTATGATCAACTTTGTTTTTAAGATTACAAATCACATATGCAGTTTTATTCAGCTTTTTACAAACCTTTTCAATATGATAGCTCCAAGTTAAGTGGTAGTCGATAGTAACTCCCAAAAAACTTACAAATGAAGCTGTTTCAAATGTATGCTCATCAAAGAATAAATTAAGTTCACAGGGGTCTTTTTATAAAGTTCTAATGTTCATACAGTTTTGGAATGATTGACCATGAGTTTATTTAAGTAGCACCATCTAGAAAATTCATTAAGCATAATGTTTACTTTCTCTCTTGGTCGATCTTAACATGTATCAGATACAATAATGTTGTTGTTGTTGTATCATGAGCATGAAGAAATACTCGCCCTGAACTTATATGATCCGTTGTTAATAAACAATAGGAATATCAGAGGTCGGAGAATACTCCCTTGAGGAGTGCCAACATCTTGCTTAAAATTAGCAGAGATCGATTCTCCAATTTTGACAGCAAATTGTCGGTCAGAGAGAAGGAATACAAGGAACAGTTTTTTTGAAACGTATGTTTTATCTACTGTGTCAAATGCACGTGTTAAGGCAAACGCTAAAGAAATCACAACTTCCCTGTTATCAAGTTTGTAACAGATGTGTTGTATAAGATCTGTGCCACCAGTTCCAGAAGATAACCCTTTTCGTAACCCATGTTGCCGATCTGTTAAGACATTATATTTATCCAAAAAGCTATAAATTTTATTATACGCTACTTTTTCAGAAATCTTAGATATAGAGCTAAGTAATGATATAGGCCTATAATTTTCTAATTTAAGTGTATCACCTTTTTTAAAAATGGGCACTACAATAGCTTTTTAAGTTTCTTGGGAAATGTTCCTGAACAGATTGAAAGATTAATTAGATTTGCTAATATGTGAGAGACATTTTCAATAAATAGTTTAATAAAAGACACTGGTATGTCATCGAAACCAGATGAGTGTTTGTTTGGAAAGTTTTTTACAATATTTACAATCGGTATTATTAAAAAATTCATAATAAAATGATTCACTAATTTGCCTTCTGCCTGTAGTGCATGTTTCAGAGAAGCGACCCTTAAAATAATTATTTAGTTTATCGGGGATTAAAGCAAATAAATAAAGGATGAAAGGTAGTTCCCAAAAGTGTTAGCTACCGCAGTAGGTTCAGAAATTAGATTATCATTATGACATACTGTAATTCTCTCCTTCTTCGAACTTCCCGGATTTGATTTCCAATAGACCGTGTTGTTTTAGATATTTTATTAGATTAATTGATTAAGTTTGTTAAGTTCTTGTTTGTGTATTTACATTTTTGTTTAATAGAGATATCGTTAGTATGATTTTTTTAATAAATTAAGCTTTTCAAGAGTACTGATGATAGGAGTAAGATATTTTAGTTCCTTTTGTATCATTTTTAGGCTGTCAAAAAATGTATTAAATTCAGTGTCAATTTCAGTATTTTCGTATCCTTCGTAAGTATTATAAGATCTAAAAAGAAATTCATTTAAATTATTTACATTCTTTATTGACTTACAGAGCTTAATTTTAAAAATTTGCACTAGATGATCGGAAAATCCCAAATCGCGATTAAGTAGTACGAGTTCATTGGGATTATTGGTAACCACATAATCTAACATTGAGTTCAATCTTGTAGGATTATTGAAAATAGAAAACAATCGAAAGCTGTCAAATACATCATTTAAAATACAACAAAACTTGTCTTCACAGCCACAGGTCTTCGCACAATACAATAAAGCTGAAATTTGTCAGCGCTTTAAACAGTATTTCATTTAAAATGGTAATAAATATGTCATAATCGCTATTAGGAGGGCGATATACAGTGTGTCTACTTAAGTTCTCTACATATGGCAAACTTTTTTATTAGTAGTTTTACGGAAAAAAGTTACTCTTTATAAAAAGTTCTGCTTTCTGCCAAAATAATATTAAAATATTCAAACTTGAGATTGCACATACAGGGTGGTCAAAAATTCCAAAAAATCGAAATTGACTCAAGAGAAAAGTACCTTTAATTTTTATTTTATAGCAAAATGTAATACAAAATCTTACTTAGAATAAAAAAACTTTTCTAGCACTAGATTCGTTGCTTCCTATCTGAAATCACTTCTTAAGGAATGTAAAACTTTGGCTTCTTACTGGCAAGTCCAGTTTCTTACTTTTGTTCCTATCTACATACCAGCAAAATTTCCTTATTTATCGATTGTTGATAATGGCATTGTCCCTGCCATTGTCAACCACAATATTGTATTACTTTATTGAAACATCAGTTTGAATATTATAGTAAAAAGAAATGCCGCTGAAATTAAGCAAAGAAGATAAAATTGAAATAATTTTAATTGTCGGAGAAAATTATAAAACATTTCGAGAAGCTGCAGACATTTTTAACAACAGACACCCCGATATAATTATACATTTCACAACAGTGGGGAATATTCTAACTAAATTCAAGACTTTTGGAAATGTAGAAAATAACTTCACTAATTTTAATTCTAATAAACATTACATGTAAATAACTTAATTAACAATAAAAACTAACTGTTCCGTCACTGCACATTTGCCTCAACATATCCACCATCTCTTTCCATACAGGTAACCGTTCTTACAGAAAATTCTCTTAAAACGTTTCTAATCATGGCAGGCGTTATGGCCTGTATCTTTTCTCTAATTACCCTCTCCAAATGATCAACATTCTGAAATGGCCTCTTAGATACACTTTTTTTTTAAGTAGCCCCAAAAGAAATAATCAAGAGGGTTCAAGTCCGAAGATCTAGCTGGCCAGAAAATATCAGAATACCTGTCGATTACTCGCCCAGTAAGGATAAAATTTAAGTATTGTCTTACATCCTTTGCTTCGTGGCATGGTGCGCCATTCTGCTGGTACCATATTTGAAACCTCTCACTTATGGGTAGTTCACGAATAAAATCGTAAAAGTAAGTATTTAGAAAATCCAAGTAGCGTTAACTGTTTAAATTATGTCGAAAAAAAAACTGGTCCAATTACTCTATCTTTATAAATTCCGCACCACACATTTGTTTTGAATGAATACTGACCATGAGTTTGTATAACAAAATTAGGATTAACGTCACTCCACCAACGACAGTTTTGTGAACTTACACTCCCATTGGAAGTAAACGTTGCTTCATCGGTAAAAATAATGCGTCTTGCCATAAAAGGATCATCTTTTAGCTCCCCTTATATCGGACAGCAAAACTCGAATCGTCGCTCAAAGGCTCCTGGTCTTAAGGTATGTATAAATTTTGGTTTGTAAGGTCGAAAACTGTTTTCTTTCAATATTTTTGAAACTGTATCTTTACCTACGTTATTTGGCAATGTTGCTGACCTTTTGCGTAGGGACTTTTTAGGGTCTTCTATCACAGAGTGCAGTACTTGATTTGTAGTTTCGTCATTCGCAACCCTTGACCTCCGTTTCTTGTTAAAGTTATTTTATTTTCTACATTTCCAAAAGTCTTAAATTTAGTTAGAATATTCCCCACTGTTGTGAAATGTATAATTTTATCGGGGTGTCTGCTGTTAAAAATGTCTGCAGCTTCTCGAAATGTTTTATAATTTTCTCCGACAATTAAAATTATTTCAATTTTATCTTCTTTGCTTAATTTCAGCTGCATTTCTTTTTACTATAATATTCAAACTGATGTTTCAATAACGTAATACAATATTGTGGACAATGGCAGTGACAATGCCATTATCAACAATCGATAAATAAGGAAATTTTGCTGGTATATAGGTAGGAACAAAAGTAAGAAACTGGACTTGCTAGTAAGAGGCCAAAGTTTTACATTCCTTAAGAAGTGATTTCAGATAGGAAGCAACGAATCTAGTGCTAGATAAGTTTTTTTATTCTAAGTAAGATTTTGTATTACATTTTGCTATAAAATAAAAATTAAATATACTTTTCTCTTGAGTCAATTTCGATTTTTTGGAATTTTTTACCACCCTGTATATACAATCTCAAGTTTGAAGAAGAAAGCAGAACTTTTTATAGACAGTAACTTTTTTCCGTAAAACTACTAATAAAAAAGTTGCCCATATGTCAGGAAATACTGTGCATAGTAATCAAAATGCTATATAAAATCCCGGATTAAATATCCTAGATGAAATAATTATTAATGAGTGTTTGCAAAAGTTAATAAAAAAATCGCCTCACCATAAAATAAAAGTAGATTTTGAGACGTTCGAAAATAATTATATTAACAACCTAGAAATACCGGACAGCCCTGATATTAAAGAACTTATTCCCGATTACAAGAACAACGAAAAAAAAGTGTTATGTATATTTTGATAGCGAAGAACTTATCTCCATATGTACAAACGTATATATACCAAAAATAATAAGATGTACAAAACTAGCCAATAATATTAAAGATAAATATAAAAAAAATTATTGATAACTCATCAACATCAAAGTGAAACTAGTCACACAAATCTGATAGGCTAAAAGAAAATTATTTTTGGCCTAAAATGAAACAATATATTACTCAATTTATCAATGACTATGTAACATGTAAAACTTTAAAATATAGCAGACAAAAACCATACGTGCCCTGAGTATATAGCAAGACTTCTAAACCTTTTCAGATAATTCATACAGACACATTTATTTTTGAAAATCAAAATTGTCTCACGATATTTGATAAATTTTCGAAATATGTTTTCTATATGCTAAAAACGCTAAGTCAGTATGCGACAGACTTATAAGGTGTGTTTCATTCTTTGGATGTCCAGAAACAATTGTTAGTGACAATGGTTCTGAATTCAATAACCAACTAGTTAAAGAATTATTAAAAGCCCTAAAAATAAATATTCGCCTCTCAACCTCAGGATATTACGAATCTAATTCACCAGTAGAATATTTTCATTCTATCTTAATTGAACATTTAAGTCTCCTAAGAAGTAAAGACAAAAATAAGCCAATTTCTGAATATTTCCTTATGAAATTATAGCATACGATTAAATACACACCTCATGAATTAGGACATAGAAATTCGCGTGATGCTTTTGATTAAATATCAACTACATTTTATTCAGATTACGTTTTATTTCATAAACAAAAAATAGATGCGGTCTATAATACGGCAACAGGGAAAACTAAGACTCCAAAGGAAACTACGCTTGAAAAAACTAATTCTAAAGATGATAAATTCTATGAATTTAAGCTCAGTCAAAAGGTAAAAACTATCAAGCCAAGTTTAGTGGAATTTTCATAATAAAAGAAGTCCTTGAATATAATCGGGTATAAATTGAAAATATTAAAAATACTAACAAGACAGAAATCATACATATAACACAATTAAAACGACTTCTTTTTACAGATGGTCCTATTCCCGAGACAAACCGAAACCCTGGCATCTTACCTTAGAAACTAGGACATGCCCAGAAAAGAAACAATATTTGATATAAAGGGTATAATTGAAGAATATAGGTCTTTAAGTTTAAAATATAATATGTTCAAATGACATTTTAAATTGCCAATAGACAAACAAGCTTCCTTATTTAGTAATTCTATACTTAGTAATTCTAGAAAAAGTTTCTAAGAAATCTCTAAAAACATATCTCATAATCAAAATATTTTAGAAATTAGAGTAAATGAAACTATGCAAGTATTAAATAAAGTCGAATTACAAGACATGTCAGATTTTGACTATTACCGAACTCAAATGATTTTAACACAAATATATCTGTTATATCAAAATATTTATAATATATTAGGAAATATATAAGTCGCTATATCTCTTGCCAAATTGAATAATTTCTACAATACTATAATTCATCCTCAAGAATTGTTCTGAGAAATTAATCTGAAAAAAAAAACATTTAAATTCAGAAAAGTTGCCATTTGAACCAAATTCACAAAATATAGAGATATAAAAGGTTATGTAATGAATAACGAAGTTACTTTTATTATAAAAATCCCCAGTAACAGGGCAGATTCAATAAACAATTTAGGGTAAAAAAAATCCTTGCATTAATATACACTCGAAATTTATTTCTTTATAGCAAACTTAGCCAATCCTAACCTAACCAAAATAAACATACTGTTTGAAAATCTGCTTGCAATATGGCAACACTGTCCAGATATGTCGCATTTGACATTTAAGACTTGACAGTTCCCTTTTATGTGTGAAATAAATTGTTATTTTTAAAAATAATTTAGAAATATAAAAACCAAGTATATAAGTTATTTACGTTTTATTGGCAATGAAAGCTAGTGAAAAACTGTTTTTTTATAATTTGTAAAGACACACAAGAATAAAACTTCCTCAAACTACGGTTAATTTTAAATAAAGAGGATAGGAAAAAGGAGAATAAAAAAAATATTTTTGGTGATAATTGGTAAAGAAAAGTAAAAAATTGTAATCTACTTTATACACCATAGGCTATTATTTAAAATTAAAAAACTACAAATACGTGGGTTCGTTAACGACACAAGAACCGTTCACAGTAATAAAAAGTGGTTTTTTGCTTGCGTATTTTTAATGCAGAACACACCCTTGAACATCTCACGCGCCGCCACTGAAAATCTCTTTAGTCGAAAACCAAAACTATACTTTATATAATTTATTTCTTATACCAACACCTAACGGCAAATACTATAAAATAATAATATCTAATTTTAATTATCTTATAATAAGTGAAAAGAATTTTGGATACTCAAACGATCCATGTAAAAGATCACAGAAAAGGAATTTTTGTGCAACCATATACAAAATGTTATTAAAACATTTCCCTGCGAAATGCAGCTATTAAGATATTATCGTAATATCACGAATTGGAAGCAAATTCCGTTGAAAATAGATAGTTTAGAATTCAAAATATTGAGGAAGGTAAATGGGTTGTAGTAACCAAGTAAAGATATTACAGCAACAGAAAACTGTAAAAATACGCAAAGTACTATTTTGTTAAATTGAACTTATTTAGTTGAATTAAGTTCTACACGTAATGTTAAAATAAATATCGTAATACTTAAGAGTTATGAAAACACAAGAAACGAATACTCAATTAATTAAATTAAATTGAATTCCAGAAATAGAACTGTCTAATATATAAGACTTTTGAAAACTAATTCCATAATCTTGGAAAAATTGACTGACTTACAAATTGTAATAAATAAACAAACATTTGAAAACTTTTAAGTAACACTGTATATTACCATAAGACAAGTTTGTCAACTAGTCTATTATATGTAATTTTATTAATTATAATACTATATATTTTGTACAAGTAATTATGGCCTAAGATAAATATTAAACAACCTAAGAATATATACCAAATATTTTATGGTCATAGGTCATAAAAACTTCTAGTTATATGCCCATCAAGGGCTGGAGGAGTTAAATCCCCTATAATGCGAAGCATTGCATTGTTATTTAGAGATAAGGATAGCTTATAAATATAAGCAAAGGACGCTGTTGGATCAATCATTCCGCTCTCGTTCTGAAACTTGTAATTTTTTGGTTATAAAATAAATCTGATTTAAAAAAGCATTTTTTCTTTGTAATCAACGTAATTCGCCTCTAAATATTGCATGAAATATTCTATCTGTTACCGAAAAACCCAAATTGATGCTTGAGTCGTTCAAAATTTCAGTGAAGCAACACAAATAAAAATGCACGGCTGTGAAAACAAGATTTCGCCTATTTAGTACCTAATTCTTCTATACTGAAATGTTTCATTATGCAAAAAATAACAGAATTTCTAAAAAAATATCCTATATATAACTACTGCCTCTGTATAACATAATTTATGCTTCAGGGTCAAATATTCTAATCAAATAACGAAGATTAGATATTTTTTAAAATTATCCTATCTATTACCAAAAACTCCAAATCGGTACTTATAATCCTACAAAAGTTCTAGTAAAAAAAAAATTTAAAATTGTACACATGCGAAAACAAAATGTCCCCAATGTAACGTATGTCCCGTAAGTTTTGGCACAAAATTTAAAACAAAATATTCTTTTAATATGTAGCTTTGGTTAAACTTTTATTATTTACTATAATTAACGGCTTAGTAACTAACAAAATTAATAATTTAAATTAAATTGAAGGGGCCGTGCTGCTCAATTAGACGCAATTTTCTGCGAACATCTCGCATTAGGTTCTGGACAACTTCAACATCAATTTCGCCTATCTTTCTAAAAATTCTACGCCGTAATTGTTCCTCATTTTCGGCTTGCCACCCTCCATCATACACTTTGCGGGATAACAATGCCCAAAAATCTTCAATCGGGCGGGCCTGAGGTAAATTAGGGGGGTTATCTTGTCTTGGTACGAAAGGTATGTTATTTTGACGAAGGTAATTTTGAGTTGCTCTTGCATAATGACAGCTTGCTAAGTCGGGCCAAAACATTATATCATCTCCCACGTGATGTTGGTGTACAAAATGAACTAATTTATTAAGACAGTTGTCAATATACCTTTCCGCATCCAAAAACTCGACCCACATAAGGTCTGGATATCCCTCTAATCGAAATCGCACACCACACCAAAACTTTATCAGCAAATTTTGCTTTTTCCTTATATTTAACATTGTTTGGGCACTCTTCTATATTGTCCGTATAAAAACCATCGTTTCCTTTGATTTCCGAGTTGGCAAGGGTAAAGTATTTTTCATCGTCCAAAATAATGACTTTCTCATTTGAAAAATGTATCCGCCTAAGATTTCGACAGCATCTTGATATCCGTGCTAATTGATTTTCGGTATATTTAGGACACTTTCGTCTTTTTCGATATTTTTGACCATTTCTTGTCAATTCCCGCCATACTGTACTCTTTGAAGATCGGAATTGACGCGCTAATTTTCTTGTAGAAACTCCGACTCTGTCTTTTGCTCTTCTTACCAATCTTTCCGTCCTTTCTCGCGTGAAACTTCTTGGTCTTCCACTTTTTGGAAGATTTAAACAGGGAATTCCTTCTTCACATTCGGCTATAGTACGGTAAATACTTCTGCGTGAAATATTTTGGTTTTGAAAAATGCGAACTATTTCAGCCTTAGGAATTTGCCCAACCAAATTATAAATACTTTTTCGTATTTCTAATTTATAAGACATTTTAATGCAACTGACTTTAAAAAATGACTTGTCAAACTAATGTCAAGCAAATAAACATTTTTTTGTTTCCAAAGCCATCTCGATATATTATCTTTACAACCTATTTTCAAGCCCCTCAATTTTGTGCCAAAACTTACGGGACATACGTTATTATCCAAATTTTTTAAACCGATGTCTTATACCGAAACCACTAAGAAAAGCAGTTACAGCTCTTAAACCCGAATTTTAAAAGAAAGAAAGTTTCCTATATATACCTACTGTCCCTGTATAACATATAGGCTACAAAAGTTCTAGTAGAAAAAAAATTGAAACATTCACCCCTGCAAGAACAAAATTTCCCCAATTTATTACCCTTTACTGTTCACTCCCTATGTTAAATAATATACTACCATAGAAGCACAGAAAATTTAGAAAAACCTGCCAGACTGTAAAAAATGTATTTATCGTATATCCAATTACACGCAAACATGTCGCTGCTCCAACTCATCAAAAAAGCTAATCGTGTAGCACTTCTATCAAACGAATAGGAATGATAGCAAATTGACTTAAAGATATTTCACAAAATTGGGGAAAGTATTGCTCCTCAGAGGAATATCTAAATTTTACCATGCTATTCTTGAACAAAAATGCCCAAAAAATCGCTTTTGAAGCCCTAAAATTAAATTAGATTTACCTAAATATATACTCATTAGTTTGACAGTGGCAATAACCACGCCACCGTATTTGTCTGAATTCAAGGCAGCTTGATGCTATGTCCTTGTGGTTGCCCTCGAACGTGTTTTAAATTACAAGAAAAATGTAGTAAATTTGAAAATTGTACAAAATAGATTGAACTTTCTGAATCTGCTTTGCTATTTTATTAAAAAACTAAATAACTTTGATTATATTCGGCTTGGAAGTAAAGGTACCCTTTAGAATTAAGTTCAGTTTTTAGAAATTATAACCTTTTATCGATAGGGTCAGATTTTTGGCAACACTGTCCACGGCCACAGCCTGGAGGCATCAATATACTTTTAGAAAAAAAATACCCCAAAATTTCAAGGGGTAGGGCTGATTTATAATACATTTTATTGTTAGTCAGCGCAGAGAAAAAAGCACCAAACAGTAAAAAACATGTAATGCTGTGCACGCAAGTAGATTTTCGTTTAAAGCATTTCGCTGCAAACTTGAAACCCAATTTTGTACCTTTTGTTTCCTTATTAATTTTGCCTTTCGGCAATTTTCAATTAAACTATTTTTTAGCGAGTTGCAGCAAAAAAATCAGAAAAAAAAATTAAGTAAATGGAATTTTTTTAAAGGAGCGGCGTAAATGTAATTTGCTTACACTTTTTTGAAGATATCGGTCTATAAGAATTTCCTCTCTCATCTATGCTCGTTTAGAACCTTTTTTGTTTTTGTCGAAAAATTGAACCGTTTGGCCATGGCCGTGGACCTTTGTTTTTGACCAAGCAACGAGGTTTAAAAATATAAAAAAAATACTTTTTAAACTTCGATCCCGCCCATTTTCAATAGGGTTCATGCGACCATAAAAAGGAAAGTTTCTTAAATGTTTCAAATCTATATTTCGATTTTTTCGTTATCTTGTATCAGCAAATTCTAAAAACTCAAAAAAAACATGCTTTATTTCATTAATAGAAGAAAAACCAAAAATGATGCGAAGTTTTCTTGTTTAGCTATATGCCACATGACAAAGTTCTATCAATTCATCTCTGCTTCCGACTTGGTTTCTGAACAACATTTCTACTAAATTAAACAGGTAGTTTTTTGATACTATTATTTTAAATGTTTTATTAGGCTGATATTTGGTTTCACCATAATGACTCCTTGCGAAAATTTTACCATTTTAGCAGTGGCGGCTCCTCCATTAGATCACATGGTCAATGACCCCCCAATAAATATTTCCAAAGAGAAAATAATAAATAATTTATATTTTTATAATTTCTCTTAAAATTGGAACTATTATTTTAAGCGTGTAAACTCGTTGAATGTTCATGTTGATTCCGCGGCAGTCGCACTATCGATGCCTCGCATAGCGATCTCCGAAGGTTTCGTTTCGTTGGACCACGAGGCCGGCGGCCCGCGATGTCCTCGTGGTTATAAACGGGGGTAAGTTTTTCTCGAGTGTTATCGATTGAATTCGCATAGGGGCGCATAGGTAATATACGGCTTACGTTGCAAATTTTGGGTCAACAGCCGCGCCGAGGAAACTTAAACATTTTTGTCAGTTGATGCGTTTAATGTGAATCGTGTGATAGGTTGTGGGTACGATTGCGTATTTTTATAGAATTTATTTTATTTTCAAGACTTGTTTGTTGATTTTGTAGTTTAAATTAATAGAAAAAATTAATGTTTTAAATAACAGTGGTTTAGAATCTTAAGACTTCAAAAGCCTCCAGTGAGGTGAACTTTGAGAAATATCTCGAATTTAAGGCCAGATGTCGACCTTTGCCGGAACTTAAAATTCGGCTGACAAGTAAAGACAAAAACAAAAAAGTAAATTGTTATTTTAGTAAAAATATATATATACATATATATATATATATATATATATATATATATATATATATATATATATATATATATATATATATATATATATATATATATATATATATATATATATATATATATATATTTTTTCCACCCTGAAAAGTTAACCATGAGCCGCCATTGCATTTTAGTCTAACCACACTTGATTTTTGTACAAAACTTGAAAACAATCTATGAAGCGTTTTTTTACTGATTTTTTTAACATTTTATTAGACCGTTGTTTTGTTCCGTCATATCGGATTTTTACCAAAATGTTACTATATCATCCCCATGTGACTTAATTTTTTACCACAATTTGCAGTAAATCAGTTCGGTAGTTTTCGAGTTATGCTGCAAACAGACAGAGAGACCGACGGAAATGAGAAAACATGGTTTTTGGCATTTAAGGAAATGTAAAGATGTGAAAAAATCCGGCGGGTGATGTTTTACCATTTCCCTCCCTCATATGAGGGAGTATTGTAAAAAAGTAAAAATACATTACGCGACGTCCATTAATTATGGGATTTTTAAAAAATAACGTCAATTCCAATTACACTAATTTTCTTAATTGTAAACCGATTTCCTCTTTTTTTTTTGGCTGATAGACAATTTATTCTAGAATTAAGAGCAAGGTAACTAATGCTTTAAGAGACATAAAGTTAAAGTACATGTAAATTTTATAAAATTTAAATTCAGAACTTTATTTTTATAGTGCCTCAGCCTCAGTTATTTTTTATAGTGCCTCAATCTATAGTATTTTTTGCCACAGGTACTTTGTCATGCAGTTCCAAGTACTTACAAAGTTTTACAAGTTTAATATAAAGTGCAGGAATTGTCAATTTTTATCTGATTAATTATAATCCCAACGTTTAAGAACTTGTGATATTTAGTTTTATCATGATATGTGCGAAGCCAGCATTTTTCAGATTTTCAGTAGTCTTTAAAGTATAAAAATCTAGGTACGTAAGGGTAATATAATATGCAAAATTTTCAACAACAAAAATTTATCAGCGATGTTGCCGCATTTTTATAATTTTCTATAAAGGTAGCAAATTTATCATTTAAAATTAAAAACTCCATTGGTTTTTGCTGCAATTGATGCTGTCGATTTATTATAATCTCACAATTTTAGAATTTAAGATATTTTACTGATTTTGAGCATGGTTGTTCTATACCTTTTCTTTACAATTTTTTTTAAACGGCAACGTAAAAGATAATAAAACGAAATAAATATCACAAAAAAAGTGGATAACTTACTTTAAACTAAGTTTTAAATGTTACCATATCATCCCTACGAGACCTTTAATGTTTGACCACAATTTGAAGTAGGTAGCTATGCTGCAAACAGACAGAGAGATCGTCGGAAATGAGAAAACATGGTTTTTGGCATTTAGGACACTGAAACGTAAAGATGTGAAAAAATCCGGCGGGTGATTTTTTACGATTACAATACTTCCCTCTCATGTGGGGACGAGCTTGTAACATTTTGGTAAAAATCCAATATGGCGAAACAAAATGGCGGCCTAGTAGAATGTTAAAAAATTATTATTAGAAAACTACTCATCCAATTTATCTCAAATTTTGCAAAAACATCAAGTATTATGTTGGAATCAACTGGTAACATTTTGGTATGAATCCAAGATGGCGTAGCATAGGGATCAACTAGTAAAATACTAGTACTAATTCAAGATGGCCGAACAAAATGGCGGCCAAATAAAATGTTTGTAATCGTGAAAAAATCACCCTCTCAGGTTTTGCACATCTTTACATTTTAGCGTCGCTAGATGCCAAAAAATGTGTTTTATCCGCTCCATCGGTCCGTCTGTCGGTCTGTCTGCCTATCTGTCTGTCTGTCAGTACGCGGCAAAGCTTAAGACTAATTACTTGGTTGACTTCCAATTTTGGTCAAAAAGTAAGGGTCATATGAAGATGACCTGGCAATATTTTGGTAAAAATCCAGTATGGCAAAACAAAATAGCGGCCTAGTGAAATGTTAAAAAAATTATTATGAAAAAACTACTTATCCAATTTATTTCAAATTTTGCAGAAACATCAAGTATTATGTTGGAATAAACTGATAAAATATTAATACGAATCCAATATGGCGGTATAACAAAATATTTAAAAATTCAGCCTGAAAAAACTACTTAATGGATTGATTTCAAATTGTGTGCTTAACTAATTGTGGTATAGGGCTCAACTAGTAAAACTGTGTTACTAATTCAAGATGACGGAACAAAATTGCGTCCAAATAAAATTTTTATAATCGTGAAAAAATCGCCTCTCAGGTTTTATATATCTCCACGTTTTAGCGTCCCTAGATGCCAGAAAACACGTCTTATCAATTCTGTCGGTCCGGATTTATGGTATTTCTTCACGTACCTTACGTCGAAGAAGACAGACTGAAAATTGGCCACATTACAACTGGGGCCTCAGGCAACTTTAGGAGTAGAGAATGAAAAAAAGGTTGGTTAAACATATTCAAAACTTAGAAAAAGCAGGCTTCGCTCCAAACAGAGAAACACTAAGAAGTTTGGCTTTTCAGTTTTCTGAGAATTTAGGAATCCAGCATCGTTTCAATCGTGAAAAACGCATGGCAGGGTACGATTGGCTTAACTCATTTTTAAGAAGAAACAATGAACTAAGTGTTAGACAGTCGCAAGGTTTATCTTTAGCACGAACCAAAGGTATGAGTAGAGATGAAGCTAAACATCGACGTAGCTTAAATACTACTTACCCGATTGACTTCAAATTTTGGCCAAAAATTAAGGATCAATAGAGATGACCTGGTAATATTTTGGTAAAAATCCAA
Source organism: Kuschelorhynchus macadamiae (assembly GCA_030620095.1). Lineage (NCBI taxonomy): Eukaryota > Metazoa > Arthropoda > Insecta > Coleoptera > Curculionidae > Kuschelorhynchus > Kuschelorhynchus macadamiae. The sequence continues at coordinate 125,947 of JAUTXW010002097.1, forward strand.
TATGGTGGAACAATGTTAAAAACATTTTGTTAGAATGGCGTATTATATGGCGTTAGCTCCAATAAAAAAAACAAGTTTTTTTTTAGATTGTCGACGTTTCGCAACTTAATTGCTGCATCCTCAGGACACATATATAGATTCTATATTCATGAAACCTATATTATCAGTCTTTACATATTACGTTGATCCGCAGATATTTTCCAGATATAAGGGTTTTCGTTAACTATCCACTTGTTTTTATGTTAGAGTGGTGTGTTATTTGGGATTAGGATCTCGTAAAAAAAGGTCTTTTTTTAAATTATCGACGTTTCGCAACTTTATTGTTGCATTCTTAGGACACATATATAGATTTTATATCCATGAACCCATATTGTCAGTCTTTACCTACTCTGTTGGTTCGCAGATATTGCACAGATATTAAGTTTCTAAATGGTTTTCGTTAACGATCTTCTTGTTGTTAAAGTGGTGTATTATTTGGGATTAGGAAATATCTGCGGATCAACGGAGTATGTAAAGACTGATAATATGGGTTTCATGCAGGATATAAAATCTATGTGTCCTGAGGATGCAACAATAAAGTTGTGAAACGGCTACAATGTAAAAAGGGCTTTCGTTTTTTTTACTAGATCCTAATCCCAAATAATACACCACTCTAACATAAGAAGAGGATCGTTAACGAAAAAATTTTAAAATTCTGCCATCATAATTAAACAGATACGAGTAATCCATTGCAAAAGAATTAAGAAAAATTTAGGAATGTGGCAACATCGCTGAGACATTTTTTAAACTTGACATATTACGTTATCTCCATTTAGCAACATTTGCTGCTATACGTTAAGCCTATTTAGAAAAAATGAATAATTCTTGCTCTTTATATTGCATCTTGTATAATTTCATATATACCGGGAACCTGGCATTTTCTACGCAGCCCACTTGAACTTTATGAAATCTACATGTACTTATTTAAACTTTATGTCTCACCCTGAACAAGAAAACTCATTAAAACATTAGTTACCCTGGTCTTAATTCTAGTATAAATTGTCTATCAGCCAAAACAGAGTTTGAGAAAATCGGTTTACAATTACGAAAATTACTAGTGATTGAAACCTACTTGCATTTTTAAATATTCTCTAAATAATGGACGTAGTATATATTTTTGATGTGTTTCTCCATTTGCTGAAAATAACACTAGTTAATAGAAAGAAGCATTTTATATACAAAGAGTTAAACGAATTTTGAGGTTTGAAGTTTTACCGGTTTTTTGACTAACCGCTTTAGAATAAAACAATGTTCGCTTTTTTGGGGACTGTTTCCTATTCCTAGGGCTACCCTGTATAGAAACTACACGTCTTGTATTGCTTGTAAAAAAAGTTCAACGCTTTTAAAATAAATGCCCGCAGGACTAAACTAAAGCAGTTGAAAAAATATGAATGAATGAAATAGTTGAAAAAAATATATTTATATATAAAAAGATGAAAGAAATTTTAAAACCTTTGTAGTTGCAGGTTTTTTTTAAAGAAGCAAGAGCTTACTTTTATTTCAATAATTCATTTTAGGGTGGTTTGTTCTTTTTTTAGAATTAGTTGGTATATTTCTCACATCACGCGTTTTGAAAGAAATTATTACAATGATAAAAAGAAGATTATTTTAATCTATGTAGACATTTCAATCTTGAGATAGACATACCTTTTTCAAGCTTGTTCAACTTTTTTACCATCTGTCAACAACAAAGCCATATTTGCACTTTTTAATATAAATATCTTGAATGATCTTTTTCTAAATCCATTTTAGCAAAAATGGTTCTACGCTCCACAGTTAATACTAAATATTTACAACACTTGGATTCTTACAAAATAGTGCATAATAATATGACCTTTCTAACGTACGTTATCAAATATAACATACCGTTTCTCCCGGTTTACTAATATAATTTAAAATTAATTGTTTTTATCACTGTATTCGCACTAGATTGAGCGTAGACGGAAATATGCCAGAGTGGTAACAGGCAAAATCTAAAAGCCTTATTTATTACGCGCTTAAAAAAAGTATTCGTTTTATCACGGTTGTAGTTTTTAGTCAACTATTGGTATTATATTTTTTTGCTGTAAATTGTCAGGATTCTGATTTTTCATGGGTGCGCTTTTTTATTTTTAAGTAACGTAGAATTTTTTTTTAAATTACTACCTAACCAAAAATATTAGGAGACTTTCTACATTCCTCGTAAGTGGGAGCAAATAAGTATTATAATCATGAAGAATCTTTCGAGATGTTTGCAGATCTTTGCGTTTTAGTCCGTTAAAATTCGATTTCTTTTCATGGAAAATATAAATTATAATTTATTTTTATAGACTATGTAAAGAAAGTTATTAGAAATAAATTATAACAAAAATGAATCTAAAAGAAATCGGTAATTTCGCTTTTACCCACAATTTCCTCTGTACAGATTTCCATTATACATATATAACACATGTTATGAATCCATGTAGTTGTTTGGTAATAACTTAAAATATCTTTTGACGAACATAGCACTTAAAAATTATAATAATAATACATTTATTGTTCGACGGTTAAGTATACTAAAAAGTAATATGCTTAACAAAATTAAGGTACAATAATCAGTGTTAGAGTGTAACAGTCAAACAAAAGACCTTTAACCCTAGAATACTAATGTATCGTAATTTTAACGACGCTCGGTTTTCTTCGGTCGGTTTCATATTGATGTGGATGCTTAAACGGGCTCTACGTCTAAGTACCTTCCTAGTTAGTGTTGTGTTCGAGGCATCTCTGTCCACATCGTTGTAGTTCTTTTCTTCGCGGAGTTATGGTGCGATCGTCGTAAAATTGACGAATGATTAGTATTAAAGTAAACTTTTTAAGTGATAAGTAGTGATAGTAGTTTAGTACGAAAGACTGATGTTTATACTTTCTTTTCATACATTGATAGATTATATTTGTTGACAAATAGATCCACGAAAACCGGTCTTGACTGACCGAGAGCACGAAATTGAAATAGAAAAAATAATTAATAAAGGGGGAAATATTGATAGTTCTGATAGTGATAACGAAAGTGATTGGGTAGAGGAAGATAATCTAGCGGTTGAACAGATTTTCAGTGATGGTCTTAGTGATTTCGAAGAAAATAAGGTTGTAGAGGTGAATGCGAATACTCCTAAGGGTACATCTGATCAAGATATAGACTACCAGCAGTCTGATAATGTAAGTGATGTAAGTGATAGTATCTGCCGATAACATTCCGTTATCCAAATTATTGGCAACAAAAAAACGCAAGAGGGGTATCATAAAACTAAAATCTATTTTCTGAGAGGAAAAAATGGTCATATATGGTCTTCAAAAATTGCCGCAAAAGTCAAAAAGAACAGCTCGTCGAAACATCATCCATTTTATTCCTGGAAGTAAAGGTGGAGCGGAAATATGTTCAACTTTTTCTGAGTATTTTTTTCACTTCATTTCCGATGATATTGTGAATACTATTTTGCTTTACACGAATGATGAAATTGGAAAACAATCCAAAAAATATACCGATAAGTCACCAACTGTGTCAGCAGTAACTAAAGAAGAACTGATGTGGCTACTTGGAATTTTGATAATGTCCGCAATAAAAAAAGACAATCACTTTATAAATCCTGCATGAGCCGCGAAAGATTTATCATTTTGATAAACTGCCTTCGATTTGACAATAAAGCCACAAGACAGGAAATGGTCAAAATCGATGCGTTATAAATATTCGAGATATTTGGGAGATTTTGATAGAAAAATGTAGAACGTCATATATTCCTTATCTCCTATATTCCTTCCTCTTATTTGACTATTGATGAGCAACTTTGGGGTCCACTCAGAATGTATATCCCGAATAAACCATCAAAATACGGAATCAAAATTGTAATGCTCTGCGACTCGTCTTCAAAATACATGGTGGATGCTTATCCCTATCTAGGCAAAAATACGCCAGCGAATGGAATACCATTGTCAACTTATTACGTACAGGAATTGACCAGATCTGTTCACGGTAGCAATAGAAACATAACGATGGACAATTGGTTCACTTCTGTAGAAATAGCTGATAAACTCCTAGATGATCATTTCAAACTGACTATCATAGGAAAGCTCCGAAAAAATAAAAGGGAAATACCACCAGAGCTACTAAACACAAAAGGTAGAGAGCCAAACACATCGATGTTTTGCTTCGACAAAAACAAAACACTGGTTTCTTATACGTCTAAAAAAAAAACAAAATAGTGCTTTTACTATCAACAATGCACGAAGGTGCTGAGATTTCGGAAACAAACAACTACTACTACTACTGTTGCAATACTATCAAGAAGCGTGAAAAACCTGTGCGACGTTATCAGTTTATGATCGAGTTAAGCCACCAACTTGCCAGGCCTTGGATGGAGCAAAGGCTGAAAATAAAAAACTTACGACAAGCTATCAAGGAAATCCTGAAAATTGATGACCAACCTGATGATGTCGTTCAAGTTGAAGGTAAACGTTCAAAATGCTTTTATTGTCCCAGCCGATTGAGAAGGATGACGACTACGTACTGTCCCCAATGCAAATACCCGATTTGTAGCCAACACCGGGGAAAGTGGTGCACCGAATGCTCTAATAATGACTAGTTTTTCGTAGCTTACTAAGTAGGATCTGTCTCTTAAGTTCCAATAAATACTTTGTTCATTTTTCTTCAATAAATTTTTTAAGTATATTTGATTTTCTGTTTTTTTTTTGAAAAGTCGTAAATTTTACGACACATTAGATTTACCGTATAAAAAATCATATTAGTATTCTAGTGTTAAAAAAGCAGCCAGTCGGATAAATCCAGGTACCGATGAGGATTCAAGATTCTAACAAATTTAATTGAAACTTAACTTTAGTTTAGTTCTTAAAACACATACCTATATACGTCTTATTTTAGCTTAAAAACTATTTATCAGATTGACTTGAGATTGACTTCAAACGGCTGAATTGAAAAATCCGCTCCGTACAAAATACGTATTTTCCCCATTAAGAGAGCCAGGAGTTTTTGATATAAATTGGTGTATTTGTGTTTTTCGAACTGCTGAATCGGAGAGTGTGAATTGTTTTTGATTTTGTGCGCGGCATACTAATTTATCTTAATGTATTTGTTTTGCCGCATGTACAGGGTGTCACAAATTCGAGGGGTATCATTGGGATCTCGGAAACGTTAAGAGGTACAGAGTTGGTTAAATTAGGGCAAAGTTGCGAAATTTGATGCCAATCAAAATGCCGCCTTAAAAGTTTGAAAATTCCGAATACTTCCGAAAATTTTCGAAAAAAACCAAATATCCCCGATTCCGTTTTTATTTTTTTCTCACTTTTGAAGTGATATGACAAAATAAATTCCACATTCTCATTGTTACTTTTTCTGCTTTACAAGATAGCGCTGTCAGTTTTTTAAATAGGCAAAAAATTGCAGTTTTTTTTTCAAGAAGTAAGAGCTTACTTTTATTTCAATAATTAATTTCAGGGTCGTTTGTTCTTTTTTTAGAATTAGTTGGTATATTTCTCGCATCACGCGTTTTGAAAGAAATTATTACAGTGATAAAAAGAAGATTATTTTAATCTCTGTAGATATTTTAATCTTGAGATAGACATACCTTTTTCAAGATTGGTCAACTTTTTTTCCGTCTCTCAACAACAAAGCCATGTTTGCCCTTTTAAATATAAATATCTTGAATTATCTTTTTCTAAATCCATTTGAGCAAAAATGGTCCTACGTTCCACAGTTAATAATACTAAATATTTACAACACTTGGATTCTTACAAAATAGTGCATAATAACATGACCTTTCTAAAGTACGTTATCAAATATAACATATCGTCTTTCCCGGTTTACTAATAATTTTAAATTAATTATTTTTATCACTGTATTCACACTAGATTGAGCGATTCCGTTTTTATTTTTTTCTGACTCTATTTGAAGTGATATGATAAAATAAATTCCACATTCTCATTGTTGCTTTTTCTGCTTTTCAAGATGGCGCTGCTAGACTTTCGATCCGACCTTTCGTTTCTTCGCAGGCATCATCAACTTTGTTTTTCTAAATAGGCAAAAAATTCTATTTTATGCTTAGTTAACTTTAATTTAAATTCTACTTTTTTTTAAATAAATTAAATATCAAATCAAATTTCAAATTCTGACTTCTGGCAATTAATTGCCAGAACATAAATCTTAACAAATTATTTTTTTCTGATTTTACTTAAAGAAGTAGACCAAAATAAATTCGACATTTTCATGGGCATTTTTTCTTCTCTACAAGATGGCGTCATCAGGCTTTTGATCGGACGTTTAGTTCCATCGCCATTATCAGCAGCTAGCATTGATGATGAATTTTTGGCTCGAAACGTTTGATATATAACAAGTGTGTTATGTCATTGAATTTAGAATTTAAATTAAAGTCAATTAAGCATAAAATGGAATTTTTTGCCTATTTAAAAAAACAAAGTTCATGGTGGTTGCGAAGAAACGAAATGTCAGATTGAAAATCTAACAGCGCCATTTTGTAAAGCAGAAAAAAATAACAACGTGAATGTGAAATTTATTTTGTAATATCTCTTCAAATAAAGTAAAAAAAAATAAAAACGGAATGGCGGATATTTGGTATTTTTTCGAATATTTTCGGAAGTATTTGGAATTTTCAAACTTTTAAGACGACATTTTGATTGGCATGAAATCGTGCAACTTTGCCCTAATTTAACCGACACCCTGAACACCTAATTGAAAATGACGACTTGCGTTTTCTGTAAGGAAACAATAACATCCCGCAAAAAATTTTGTTGTAGCCAGTGTAAATAAGCTGCTCATATCCCTTGCGTTCATAAATCTACCGACGTTGCCAGTTTAATACCGAAGATTAATGGTTTATACTGGAAATGCGATACATGTGTTTCAAGGTTCATATCTATCGATCAATTCAGCCTGAAGCAGTTAGTAAATGATCAACTACAGATAGCCCTTTTTTCAATAACTACTTTCTTTGAGTCGTTAAAAACCGATCTAACTGCTGGCATAACAGCCAAAATTCTAAACCTAAGTACTCTTACCCCCGTATTCACTTAAAAGGTTTAAGAGATAGAACAGGTCTAGTTGCCATGGTACTTAAAACTCTTAGTTCGCCAGTTATGTTTCGCTTATGTCACTGTCATTTTGTAATTGTGACATGTAGAAAAATTATTTGTTCAATTGTTAAAAATGTCATGTTAAATCTACAACTGTCAAGTTAGACCTGGTCTAAATTTAAACCCCTCTAGTGAGTAGTGGTGTTAATGTTCTACCTCAGCATTCTAGTTATGCGGCAGTTTCTAAAAATAAAACTCAGCCTGCGGTACTTGTGGTCCCTAAAAATCAAAGTCAGAGTATTGAGCAAACTAAACAAGACTTCCCTTGATTGCGTTTTTGGTAAAAATATTTGCATTTTGAGCAATTTTAATATAAACCAATATGTTGATTTTTTAAACGGTTTGTTAAGTGATAACTTAAGCATTATTTTAAACAATTTTATGAAACATTTAAATTTAAAGCAATCGAGTAAAAAATTATAATAATCGAATTCTGGATTTGGTCATTAATAATAAGGAACAGTGTCTTGTTGAGGGATCCTTTGACGTGTTGATTGATGAGGACAATCATCACCCTGCTCTGGCAGTAAAAACGCTTCCTACCTTGTGGAAAACGTCACAAGTATGTCCCGTTTTTAAGAAAGACAGTAGGTCAGCTTTGACTCCCAAGTAGCACTTTTAGTCATGAATACGTCATTGTCATCACAAGTATTTTCACTGAAGTAACAGGAACTTGGTGTCGCCACGTTCTGTTTAAGCTGAGACTACTAAATGGGGAACCATTTTAGGGTAACTATTTCGTGAATAACATGTAACTCTGACTTTGACTATTTCGTAGATAGTATAGAATTGTGTAGTTCCATTTAAGTAGCCGAATAGTAATAATTCACCCTATTCGTCACTTCCTTATTTCTGTTTTTATTTAATCCGTTTTAAAAATATGCACGGTTCGTTTTAATACAACCAAAACAGTTATGGCGACTACTAACATTCAAAATAGGAATATGGTGTAGAGCGTATAGAATACGTTACTGGTATTTGAAGTAGGATACATGCGTTTCACTTAGTTTAGGTTAGTTAATTTTCAATACATTACAACCATATACAATCTCAAAAATCTAATTTTGGACTTTGGTTTAAATAGTAATTATCATTAAATATCTTATTATAACGAGTGATTCTTTTTTAACGTAATGTTTAATTTGTATGCATTTTTAATCTTTATACTCACAAAAACAAACATCAAAGCTAAATATTTATAGGGGAGATGAAAAAAAAACAATGGCGTTTTATTGGACTTTTACTTTTAGGTTGGCTGCATTTCTTTACTGTTAACATCAAGTGTCTACAACTGCTCCCATAGGCTTTTATAGTTTTGGACTCTTTAAATACGCAATTGCACTTATATCCAGGTTACACTGAAGTCTTGAACACTAAGGTGGTACGAATAAAGTTATCTACAAAGTTCCAATTAAACCTATACTGTATATTATTACCAAGCGGTTACGATTTGCGTACATTCCGCCGGTTCTTTAAAATTTAATGCGTTGTGTCGTAGCATGCGAAGAGTTGCGGTACTTGAGTCACTACTTTAAGTCCGCAATCTATCATAACCATAACCCTTTGTTTCGTTTTTATTTTTTGTTTCCTTAAAATACCGATTTAGGTTATTTGTTCAGGTATGACATAATCAAGTTGTGATATTTTTAATTTTCTATAAAATGTGGCTGAGTGACGAAAGCTAATTTTTTTCTTATGGTATGTGAAGCCATTGTGAACCATTTAACTTGTTTGACCTTGAGATCTGTCTGGTTGGTGGGGGTTGCTTGATAAAAATAAAAATTACAAGAGTTTTACGTTTTAAATTATTAACTGTTTCTAAATATTTCTAATTAAATTACAAATTTATTCTGTGCTACTGGTAAAAATCAATACTAAGCGTAGACGAGTTGTTTCTTTTCTCTTTTCCACATTGCGCCCTCGAATTTGCTTTTTCGTTACTAGAAAATGTACTTTAAGATTTTTTGGGCCCTATGATTGAATAAGCTCACCATAGGCAGAATATTTTGTCCGAATGGCCGTTAATTTCTCTCTTATTTGTGTATCTACGAACGTTATAATTTTGTTTTTGTTTTTTATTAACACTTTGGCCTAAAAAAAGCCGGTATCATTGGTTTCATACCTTTGTGGGCCGTTTTTTAGCCAATAAAATAATTGGTATCGTACAGCTTACACAAAAACAATGAAAGCCTGAGTATGTCTCGCTTAGTTAAATGTTTTTAAAAAGCCTGAGTATGTCGCGCTTAGTTAAATGTTTTTAAACACTACTGGAGGTATAAATACCAAACCTCGCATTTGTTCCCATAGATGGCACTTCTTACTCTATGGGTTATAATATCTCACTGCCTAATATTTAGCTAAAACAACATAACATTCGGAAACTCACAAGGCTGAAACGATTCGAAGATTTCGAGGGTAGGTAGGTACTAGGTCTCCGTCTGAGCTTGTCACAGGCCCATGCGTTGCTAGGGATGGCGAAAATTCTATAATGAATCGATTCGAAAAATATTGAGTCTATGTCTTCTAGGCTTGATCAATTGTGGTGTGGCAATAAATAAAATAGGTTTATTACTCTTAAAAGGTTTTATTATAATAAATGTACGTAATTAACATAAACAGTTATAAATAAAAATAGTGCTAACTAACAAAACAGATAATAATAATAAACCAAACTCAACCAATAATTAATTCATTTTTGCTCCTTAACCTAGCCACTCTTCAATGCCAAGTGATCCCAAGAATAGTTGGCTAGAAAGTCGGTTAAGCTTTAACCTATTTCTAAATAATGGCCTGCCTGGGAAAATAACCTTTCGGATGGTACCGATGTAGCAACACATGGTAAATATGTAAATGCTAACTTTGATAAAATAGGACACATTTCTGTTTTTGTTCTGTTTACAACAGGATGCTGCAAATAATGTTTAAGTTCCATAGGCAACTCATCATCAGTTGCAATTGAGGATTTAGAACTTTCAGTATCTGCTGAGGTTTTGTTTTCAGTACTGATGGTTTCTAAGTTAAGTGTCATCTGATTTTTCTTCCTCAATAGTAACAGCTTTTACTGTTGAAGAAATAAATTTCAAACTTGAACTAAAAGCCAGTGGGTTGTTAAAATGAATGTTTTTATATCTGGAGTCTAGAATAGTTGAGACTGCACACAACTTTGAAAGTTCTACGTTTCTGAATCTTTTTTCTGTTTGTTCTACAATAAATTTTTTTAATTCGATTACAGCTTCCATGGTTGGGTTATAATTATTTATAGCTTTGGTCATACAGTTTATTATCGGGATAACATTACTGCATGTAATATAATTACTCCCACATAACTCAACAGTTACGGCCTCTAATGGTTTTAATAATTTTGTCATTTGTTTGACAATTTCTAGCTCATACGCTGAAAGCATTGGCGGCGAATTTGGAAATTTTAATAACATGGTACTGACTGTTTCGCTAAGCAAAATGAAACGATCTATCATATGAAATGTCGAATTCCATCACGTTGATACCTCTTGAATAAGTTTTAGGGTGGAATTTTTTAATCTTCCTTGAGTAACCTGTATCCGCATAAGTTCGTCTGAAGCTGATACTGACTGCTTTGTAAATGTAACAATGGTTTTTATTTTTTTAATGACTTGCTTGATTATGTCACCTGAGAGATCTATAGCTTTAGTTGGAATCAGATTTAAAATGTGGGCAAAGCAAGATAAGTTTTTTTTGCCAAAAATGTCAGTTACAGCTTTAACGATATTACTACCATTGTCAGTTACTACTACATTTACTTTGTTTAGTTCGATATTCCACTCTCCACAAATTTTCAAAATATTTCCTTGAATATAAGAGGCAGTGTGACTTTCAAACAGTGGAAAAACACCAATAACTATCGACTTAAGTTCATATTCAGAAAAATTTTAAAAATATGCTGTTAGACCTAAATAACTTATAGTGGTTTGGGTTTTAGTCCAAATGTCGGTAGTCAGTACAAAACCAGGTACATTTTTAAACATATTTTTAGTAATGTTGCTTAAGTCTTCAGATTTGTTGTCCATTAATCTAGTTATAGTTTGTCTAGAAGGTATTTTGTATAAGGGCTGTGTTGTTTTTAAAAAATATCTAAAGCCCTCTTTTTCAATAGTAGAAAAAGGTAATGCATCTTTTGCGATCATGTACAATAATCCATCGGTTATATTATTGTGCTTTTGCCCTCCTTGTTCAAAAGACTTAATTTTACAAAAAACTTCATTAATTGGTAAAAGTTTTAATTTTTTTTTGGCGCGCCTATATCTAGGTCTAAAGATGATGACGAACCTTGAACTGAAGTTACTTCCTCTTCCACTGATTGTTTTCTTGGAATAGTCTCTGACGTACTGCTGCTATTTTTACCACTAGATTCCCGGTTAGGAAAACAAGTTTTAATTGTTTGCACTTTAGATATCGATGGCATTGCATCTATGTCTATGACTGTTTCTTTTAAACTGCCTGAACCACAGTCAGAGCCTCGGTCAGATCTAAACAAAAATAAATAACAAATAATCAGTTTGATTTGTACATTTATAATAAATGTACATTAACTTACAGAACTGATGTTGTCTCCGAAGCTGTAGCTATTTTTATTCCATGTTTTCGCTCTAGATGATTCATAAGATTTGTTGTATTGCCTGGATACTTTACTGTGGTATTACAATGTCTGCAACGAGCCGATTTATTATTGTTACCATCATCACACAAAAAATGTTTCCAAACACTACTTGTTTTTGGAGGCATATTATACTGATCAGATACAATTAACAATATCTCGAGCTCACAAGGTATATTGTATATTTGTCACAAACTCTCTCAAACCGCTCAAGAAATAAATAAATGCGAATATTGAGAACACGGGAACCGCAAAAAAGAATAATTAAATGTTTCCAATTTTCACTAGAACGAGTGATTCCCCGGATCGGCGCGTGGCGCGGACACTGTCATCTCGTACGCGTAAGGTAAACCACGACATAACGTAATTATTTTTGGTGCGTTTACACCGAACGCAATAAATCGGAACTATTTTTCTATGTTGCAGTATAAAAAAATTATTAAACTATTACTGTGTTAAAAGTTTTATGGTATTATGGTTAATTAGACGTATTGTTTATCCATTCGATTTTTTGTGTAAAAGAAACGATTAGTCGAATCGATTTATAATTCTAGAATCGATTCGATTCCTCCGATGCATCGGTTTAAAAGGATCGATTCAATTCATAATCGTTGCCAATTTTCATCATTTGAACAGTTCCACTGTTTGTTTCATCTATAACTTAAAAATTATTAGGTATCACTAACAATTAGAATTAAAGGAGGAAAAACTTTATTTTTTATTGACAATTAATAAAGGATTTCAAATATGTTAGAATTTCCGTGTAGGATAAACATAGTTTCCATATTATTCCCTTGCTCTTTCGGTACAAAGACGTAAAATCGGCAATACTGCTGTAAACCAAAACCCTTGTATGCTACGTCGTCCTCGCAATTATAACCCATAGAGTAAGAAGTGCCATCTATGGGAACAAATGCGAGACTAAACCCCTTATATGCTACGTCGCCCTCGCAAGTACTCTGGTTCAACTCGGTTATTGATTTTTTCTAATATAACGGCAAACATGGAGTCTAGAGGATTAAAACCGCTTTCGACATTCCATAAAATAACTTCTTCGAACTCTTGGTTAAAGGAGTAATAATTACATTTTTAAACGTTAAGCAAATACAAAAGATTTTCTGTCTATAGTTTATAAAAAGAAGGCAAGAAACACTATAAAGATACTGTCATAAAATTATATTTAAAGCCAAACATTTTTCGAAATGTAGATGGGAATATTGTACAATTAAAATTGACGGATGTAAGCGGTTATTTAAAAAAAATATACGTATTTAATATATTTAGTGCTTTCCATTTAAAAAGTCACCCTCTTTAATTTTACACAAATTTGATATTCCTACTGGTAATAGTAATATTTTCTGGTTTTTTTATTTTTAAGTTAGGTATCCCGGACGTATTAATTAATATATTTCATCATAAAACCTAAAAAAGCTTTATATTACACAAATGTGCTAACATTAGGGCGTTATAATATGTGGTTGCATATTTGCCAAGAAAATTAAATAAAAACTAAATAAATTTGTGTAAAATTAAACATTAACAAAAATATATACCTACCTACCTAGATTTGTATACTGAGTATCTGTAACAAGTAATATTTTATAACCAAAAGAGCCCTGGTTCTGCATATTATATAAGTTATCGATTTTGGCTGTCGAAGGAAACCATTAAAAGAGTTTTTCGTTTGAAATTATTGACTGTCTATAAATATTTCTAATTAAATGAGAACACACTTTGGCCTAAAAAAAGCCGGTATCATGGATTTCATACCTTTGTGGGCCGTCTTTTCGCCAATAAAATAATTGGTATCGCACAACTTACACAAAAACAATGAAAGCCTGAGTATGTGGCGCGTAGTTAAATGTTTTTAAACATTACTAGAGGTATAAATACCAAACCTCGCATTTGTCCCATAGATGGCACGTCTTACTCTATGGGTTATAATATCTCACTGCCTAATATTTTCATCGTTAATATTCAACATGCCATTGAGTGTTTTTCATCATCTCTACCACATAGCTGCATTGGCCTGATGAGCCCCGTATAGGGCGAAACGTCGTCAATTATGCCGGTAGAGATGATGGAAAGCGCTTAAAGGCTTGTCAATATAATGGTCCATGATTTTTTTGGACCCTATACTTGAATAAGCTCACCACAGGCAGAATATTTTGTCCGAATGGCCATTAATTTCTCCCTTATATATTTTATAATTTCGCGATTCAGAATCGCGAGGTTTACATAATTCATCCTTAATTCATCCTTTTGGCTTCAGTAGTGAAAATAGGTATGCTCTGGTACAGATTTTACCATGAGACCGATTTGACGTATATAGATTTAAAAAATACCCTCTAAACAACCAACATTTATGTGTAGTTTGCATAAGAACTAACACAAAATGTTAGTTTTATAATTTAAACACCATGTACTTTAAAACCCGATTTTTGGGAGCTCACAAGAATTAAAAAAAGACTTAATATATGCAGATAGACCAGTCAAAACGCAGGATTTTATTTATATATATATATATATATATATATATATATATATATATATATATATATATATATATATATATATATATATATATATATATATATATATATATATATATATATATATATATATATATATATATATATATATATATATATATATATATATATATATATATACTGGACTAAATTGGATCGCATTTTACTATACCTAATAAAAGAAAAGATTTATCACGAGGGAAGTTCCGGGTAAAGGAAATTTACCGGTTTTATCTTTAAAATATGTTTTACAGTGAATCAAGAAGAGTTGGTGTTCGTCAAAAAAGATATTACATATAGTGTTTTAAAAATATTGTATGAAAAAGACCTTTTATAGATTTCTTTACGGTGTCGCGGAATAGTAGTTACATCTTAAATTTCTAGTATGGACGTCAGAGCGGAACTCAAGTTCTCTATACAAATATATCGCTCTTTTATGTTTAAGTATTTTAAAAAACAACATTGTGGTGTGTAAAACCTGTCTGTTATGCATACCAGATGGCGTGTCGAGCCATTTTTATTTAAGTTAAAATGATAGAAACTGTGTTTAATAAGAACCTTTTTTTTTCGAGTTTGATTGGTAGAACCCCCCAGAGCCAGTTTTACTTAAATGTAACAAAAGTAATGATTTTTTTTAATACTGCTTACGCTCAAAAAATCCTAGCAATCAGAACCGAACTATAAGAAACTTGAAGACTTTTTTTGGTCTTTTTGGTAGTTGAAAATTTCATAAACTCAACCCCCCTTCTCAGAAGCAATGTCTATATACGCCACTGAAGCATACCTAGCCACCCAGCATCTTTTAATTTATGGTATATGTGGTTTCTTCTACGGATTCCATAAATTAGGCGTAAACAGAAGGTCCATAGACGCTATCACAATGGTTGAACTTGGCTAAAATAGGTGCATCACATAACCACCTCATTGTATCCTGCGATAGATAATTTCCTATGCGAATAGATCCGTTTAAAAATTGAGTAGGCCAGTTTTAACTTATTATTTATGTGTAGCATAAAGTGTAAATTAGAATGGACTTTTAAACCTAGATTCATAACATCAGCCAATATTGGTCTGAGTGTGTTGTTTATCTGAATATTCAGCAGCGTTGCGATGTGACTCAGCACCAAATAATACACAAGACTACTTTTTTCGGTTAATTTGAAGCATGTGATACAGGCAAAGCTATTAAATTAAGATCGTTATTAATTAGCTGGATTGCTGTGTCACATAGGGAGGAAAAGAAAGAGTAGTATATTTGAGTGTCGTCCGCGTATAAATGGTATTTGCAAGACTTCAGTCGCTTGTGAAGTTGAGACACGCACAGTGTATAAAGTGGCGTAAAATGCTTCTTTGGGGCACACCAGTTGAAACCTTTATGTTTTCAGAATACTTATTATTTTATATCACCTGCTGCGTTCTATTTGATAAATAAGACAATAACAAATTTCTGACATTACTAAAGCCAAGATAGTGAGTTATAGCGTGAAATACTTTACCATTGTGTATTCAAAAAAAAGTATGTAAGAAATAAAACAAAGTTCCAGCTTTTAAAAAATCGATAAATTTCCTTTACCTGAAACTTTCCTCGTTACGACTCTTTCATTTTATTAGGAAGTATGTCCTTTTGACCACTTGGTTTTTGTGCAAAAATTTTATGTTCATTGGATAAGTCGTTTTTTTATATTTCAATTTTAATATTTCATTGGGGCGCCATTTCGTTCCTGTATTGGATTTTTACCAATATCTTACGATTTTATCCCCATATGAGTCTTAATTTTTGACCCTCTTACGAGTAAAGTAAAAAAGCTAAAACTTTAATATTGCTTTTAGGAAAACCTTTCACCTCCATAAAGTAAAGATATAAAAAATTAAAAAAGTTTTTGTATGCAAAAAAAGAAAATACATTTGCCTGTAAGAGGGGAGTATTATAAAAATCTAAGCGTTTTGGAAATATTTGAACTGAGGCTCTTGTATTACTCTATATAGCAGAAAAACGTTTTTTATATAAAGGCATAAATGAATTTTGGAAAAGTTTTTCCCTTTTTTTAAACTACCGCCTTTAAAATAAAAACAAACAATTTTCGTTTTTTGGAAAGGTTCTTATCCTTAGAGCTATAGTGGGAAAAAATGTATTTTTATACAAAAAGATAAAAGAAATTTGACGTGGCACACCGTTTATGAAAAAAGCTTTTGACTTTTTTTTTCGTTTTCAGGCTCCATCATTCTAGGGCTAAATAAATAAATTTAATGTGTTTCACCAAGCAAACCACTATATATATATATATATATATATATATATATATATATATATATATATATATATATATATATATATATATATATATATATATATATATATATATATATATATATATATATATATATATATATATATATATATATATATATATATATATATATATATATTTTCATACTGCTCACGTAGTAAAAGTTGTAGCAATATATATATACAGGGTGTCCCAAAAGGTCCTATCAATAATTTAGGAATACAAGATTCGATTAAAATATCGAGACATTGTCCAAAAGTTAATATTAAGGAAAACTCAGGTTGATCAATTTAAAATTTTATTTTCGATTTTTTTAAATAATATCCCTAGTTTTTGGGTGAAAACTGGTGATAACGGATTTTTTATAGGGGGTAGTAATAATACGCCTTCAATTTTGATGTAACTTATAGAGAGCACTAGGAGATTTACTTTTTGTTCTTAAAAATATTGTAACTTTTTTATATACAAAATTAGGGAACTTTGTATAGAAAAAATCGGTTCTATTGTCTTTTCTTCCAAAAAAAGCTATATTTTATAAATCTACCTAAAGTTCACCGTTTACGAGATATTTGCGGTTTTATTACTTGATGCAACCCCATGTATTCAAATTTAGGATTTTTGGAGTTTTATCTTTTTTTATAAAGTAGGCATCTCTCAAAAAAAGAAACAATTGAAGTTAACGTCGTAAAGAAACATAAACTTTATTTCTCAACGATTTATTAAAAGCTTTTGTTTAACTTCACTTGTATGGTAGTTAGTTAGTACGTTTAGATCAAATCATGCAAATAACTGAAGCATTTCCGTTAACGAAATTGACTAAAATTTGTTCCAGATTAATAAATTCGATGACAATACAATTTTATGGTATTCAATCACGAATAGCTTATACAGGGTGTATAAAAAAACAAGCTAAAAATTACAAAATACAATAAACGTAAACAACAATTTCCATTATCGGAATTGAATGATTATTCTTACATAAACCCGATGACAATACAATGTTATAGTGTCAGCTCGTTATTGTCTTAAAAAGGGTTCGTAAAAATAGTGCTAATACAAAACTTTTTTCGTTGTCGGAATTAACTGACATTTGGCATACATACATAAACCTGATGAGTTTACAATATTATGGTGTTCAATCGAGAATATCCTATACAGCTTAAATAACAAATAATGCTAAAAAGTACAAAATAAAATAAATGTAAAAAAAAACATTTTTTAAAAAGCTTTCATTTACAAACTACTGAACCGAAAATTCAAAAATAACTTAACTTAGGTACATAAACACAAAAGCCTCAAGCTTTTAAGAAAATAAAAGCTTGAGGCGTGAGACGACACTACAATGGAAATAAAGCCTCAATCTTTTATTTACTTAAAAGCTTGAGGCTTTATTTCAACTGAGATGTTGTTTCACACCTTAAAATGTTAAGAAAATATTCAAATGTTTATAAGTTTTGTGTTAATGTAGGTAAGTTATTTTTTAATTTTAAGTTCAATAGTTTATAAATCAAAGCTTCTTTAAAGAAATGTTCGTTTATATTTTTTTTAAGACAAGGTGTTAAACTACTAATTTATAACACTAACCTAACCCGAAAATGTCATTGATTAAACCAAAATTAATATCAAGAGGTAAAAAATAATTTCAATCTGAGACATTTTCAATGTATGCTCCCCGTACAGCTATACATTTTCTTAATTTATCAAGGTTTGCCCTTTGAACGTGAAATAATACAGTCTGATAATTGCTTATTGTCCTACTATGGGTAATATTTCTCTAATAACTCTTCTCTGGTTTCAACAGGAGCAGAGTAACAAGACCTTTCAGATGACCCCATAAAAAAATCTAACCGATTGAGGTCAAGAGACCGAGGTGGCCATGAAAATGGGCCACCTCTACCTATCCACTGATTATAGGAAATTTGGTATTCAAATGTTCCCTTACAGTTATACTAAAATGGGGAGGAGGCCCGTCATGCATATACCACATATTGAATCAGGTGTCCAAAGGTACTTCTTCCAGTAGGTCGTCTAGATTGCCCTGAAGAAACTGCAAATAACCTGCACCGTGTAATCTATTTTCAAGTACAAAGGGTCCGATCAAATAGTTTTCTTCTAGATTAATAGTACTTTTCCTGACACTAATATTTGAATCTTCAGCAACTAAATCTAAAATATTTTCTTCCATCTCAACGGTACCAGCTGCTTGTGGGTGTCCTGCTCCGCCAAGTTTAGGTATAAGGCTTCCTATAAAGAGTATAATATTGTTACTATTTAAAAAAAAACGTTACCTTGCGGTTACATTAGTAAATTTTTAGTTAGATTTAAATAACGAAAAAATCTCTTTCAACTGTATACATATTTTGGAGGCTTGTGTATGGGCCAATCAAGAAAGAAATGATAATAAAGAACAACAGTTTAGCAGTTGAAGACTAATTAAAAGGTAAAAACTGCAGTTTTTCAATTGAATTTTTGGATGACAGAAATCATAATGGCACTAACAATTTAACCAAAAATGAAGGGGAAGTTCAGAAAAATACTCTACATCTAGAAGTAGTTAAGGGAAAGGATGAATTATTATCTAATGCAAAAAATCAAATTATTGATGAACTACTATATGAAAACATTGAATTATTGAAAGCAAAACTTGACGTAATATCTTCAGAAAGTTTAAATAATATCAAATCTAGTTCAAAAATAAATTTGAGCGATATTGTAAGGAATCCGTACATCAAGTGCATATCTGTATACTCAACAAAACTAAAATTTTCCATGTTAGTAATGAGAATCAACACAATGAACTCTGCCAAAAAATATTTTTAGAAATAAAACTTATGGTTCTTCTCGACAGATGCTTAATTGTAGCTGTGTGTTTTTTGATAGACGCATTAAATAAAAAACTGTTACTGCTACTACAACTCCTACCTGTATACTGTACCTCCTTAAAGTCTTCTCGCTTCTATAATATTACCAAGAGCTAATCCGTACGTCAAGTGCATATCTGTATACCCAACAAAACTAAAATTTTCCATGTTAGTAATGAAAATTAACACAATGAACTCTGCCAAAAAAATATTTTTAGAAATAAAACTTATTCTTCTAGACAGATGCGTGTTTTTGATAGACGCCTACTTCACAAAAATGAAAAAATCCGTAATATCATAAATGTTGAATACATGAGGCTGCATAAAGTAATAAAACCGCAAATATCTCGTAAACGGTGAACCTGAGGTAGATTTATAAAGTATAGCTTTTTTTGAGAGAAAAGACAGTAGAACCTATTTTTGTATACAAAGTTCCATAATCTTGTATATAAAAAAGTAACAACATTTTTAAGAGCGAAAAGTAGCGCTCGTAGCACGTCTACAAGTTACATCAAAATTGAAGGCGTATTGTTATTACTGGCTATAAAAAATCCGTTATCACTAATTTTCACTTTAATATCTCAAAAACCAGGGATATTATTTAAAAAAACTCGAAAATAAAATCACTCTGTATCTTTCTTGATATTAACTTTTGGACTAAGGCAAGTATGGCTAAATCGACACTTTGTATTTTACAGAGTAATTGAGTATTAAATTACAACCATCTTAAAAACTTTTCTCTTTTGTCTTACGTAAATAAGGTCGACATTTTCCTTTTCTCTTGTCGGGACACTTTTTTTTAGTTGCTTCGTTTTCTACTTTTAACATCTATTATGTAAGATATATAGCACTAACTAAAAAAAAACAATTTTAACTTACAACTTCCACTATATTAAAGAAAACAAACTTATGACAACCAACACTGTGGCCTCATCGGATAATACAAATAGAATGAAAATAAAATTAACGAACTTTTTTTACCTCTTTTACAATGTGTGTTTCAGATTTATCTAAATCTACATTAACAAAAAGTCGTTGTAAGAGGTGAATTGTTCAGGTCACCTTTGTGATTAAGTTTGTTTATTTCTAAAGATTCTAGTAAATTTAATTTTATTCGTTTTTTTCTGTATGTAAAACTTTAAAATTTGTAAACATTTATAATGTTAATTTATCCTTTTGTCGAAACCTCTACCTGTTTGCCCTATATGCGGTTTTCGACAGTCTTTACAAGTTACACCTGATTTATTATTTACATTTGTTTTCGATTTATTATTTTTTATGAATGTGCCTAAGGAGTTATTGGTTTTATATGCTAGATTCACATTTAGTTTTCTTATAAAATTGACTATTTTGTTACTTGATTTTTTATGGTACGTAATACATTTATAGTTAATGGAAGGGTCTTTTAAATTAGAGTAAACTGAACACATAGCTCTTTTATAACTTTTTCTCTCTAAAATATTATCATCATATTTGAATTATAACCATTATTTATTGCAATTTGTTTAATTAAGTTAAGTTCAGTTTGGAAATCCTGTTTATTTAGGGGTAATGTGATTAATCTATAGACCAAACTATGAAAGGCTGTTAACTTATGTTGTACTGGATGACATGAGGTAAAAGAAAAGAATCCAAAACTAGAAATTCAAATTGTGAACAGCATTAAAAATAAGTCTTCAGATATAAATAATATAAAAACTGATAAAAGTAATACTGTTGTGGCAATAAACAAATCTGACTACATTAATAAAACATTAGAATGTTTAGATCCGAATAAATATAAAATATTGAAGAGTGACCCTACTAATAATTAGCAAATATTAAACTAGCTATCCAAAATTGTAAAAGTTTGTTAAGCGAAAAAGATTCCAATAGACTAACATTAATGAACCCCCAACCTCCTAAAATTTCCTCTCTAATTAAACTTCATAAAACAGGCTATCCGATTAGACCTGTCGTCTCCTTTGTCTCATCACCTTCTTACAAGCTTTGAAAAAAACTATAGATATTATTATAGACAGCACTAAGTTTTCAACCAAATATTCGATTAAAAGTTCATTCGACTTAGTACAAAAAATACAATGGATCAATTTACCAAAAAATTCTCAACTTATCTCTTTTGATTTAACTAATATACCAATTCACCGGTCTTGTTTCTCGTTCTATCTTTAAAACAAGTAGACATTATTAAGAAACAATGAATTTATTTCTACTACACCTATTTAGAACATAATTGTTATGAATTTATATATAATATAAGATATACAAGTAATGATGGCCTGATAATGGAAAATCATCTCAGTCCGTTATTAGCTGAAATTTGTATGTATTTTCTAAGAAACAAAATTGGCCAACACCCTCTTTTTAGCAAATTTCTTTATTGGCACAGAGTATGTAGATGGCATTTTAGGTTGTTTCACTAGAACAGAAACACATCTAGAATTCATAAATAATTTACATACCAATATAACATTGACTATAGAAAAACTAATTGTTCTGTTAACTTTCTTGATTTAACCATAAAAAGAAATAAATAATAATAATATTTTTTTTCAGTTTTTCACAAACCAACACACATTGATAAAACTATACATTACACTTCAATTCCTCCAATACAACATAAGTTAGCAGCCTTTCATAGTATGATACATAGATTACCCCTAAATAAACAAGATTTCCAAAATGAACTTAACTTAAACAAATTGTAATAAATAATGGCTACAGTCCAAATATAATAGATAATATTTCGAAGAGAAAAGGATATAAAATGCCATCTTTTCAATTTACCCCAATTTAAGACCCTTCCACTAACTATAAATGTACTAAACAATGTAAATGTACCATGGAAATTCAGAAACAAGATACGCAATTCTTAAAAAAAACTAAATGTGAATGTAGCATATAAAATCAATAACTCCTTAGGCCAATTCATAAGAAATAATATATCAAAAACAAATTTTAAACATACATCAAGTGTCTATAAATTAACTTGTAAAGATTGTTCACAAACTTATATTGGGCAGACATGTAGAGGTTTTTTTAAATTTTTTTCCGTGTATTTCTTCCATTATAATATATATAGCAGATCTAGGGTAAAGTAGAGTATAAATTTAATAAATAAGAACAAAATGTCAGTAAAACGCTCTTGTCAGTCAATTTAATTTTTTGATATTTTAATGTATCTTGTCTCAAGAAGAAAATAAAATAGATGCCAAAGAAAGTGAAAGCTACATACACAACCAAAAAAGCAAATTGTTCAGCAAGAACCACGATGCGGCCGACCGACTTCTAAAACAAATTGGAAACTATATTTTAAAATAGTCACTTGCACTTATTTCGTCACCACATTTAAACATGTAACATGGAGTGAAAATTGCCGATATAGTATATTAACAATCCTTAGTCATGACTAAAGTAAAGAACTAACTAAATTAATTTAAAAATAGTTAGTATCATTTTACAATAATTATAATTAATACGTGTAAAATGGTAGTATTCAATTGGGAAAAATTCCGTGGATACGGCCACATGGAGAGGGGCCGGTGTTGGGTGATATAAGCTACGACGAACGTTATAGCCGAGGTTATAGTATGGGGATGTATGCAAACGTACTACGTACCGCGTGCATTAGTACATGAAGTCTAGCATGTGAGATGATCGAATCGGCTGGCCGAGCCACCGTCTGTACTAAATATAATAAAATAAACTGTATAAAATATCTGTGGATGGTGGCTCGCGGACTGCTATTAATCGCGTTAGTTGTATGTTAGTCAAGCAACATGAATCGAATCGGTTTGACTGTTCTAAAGTTATCGTTCGCGCAAAATTGGGTTTACATACACACACAATATTACCAAATAATTATATACATATATAAACTGTGTTATTTATACGTAGTGGATGCTGAACGAGGTGTAGGTGAATTTACCGATTTTTTATATACAGGATAATTCAAAAGAACAGACACTATCTCAGAACGTGCTATATCTAGATGCTCCAAATTGGATATAAATTATTGCTGATCATAACCTTACAAGCAAATAAATTCTCCCTACATCGAGAGTGTATTTCAGAGTATGCTCAGATTATTTTTTTGTTTAATTGTACTTCACACACTAAATGTCAACGGAGTATGTAAAATAATTTTAAAGTTATCGCGGAAACTCCCTCTCGCCTACTCTGAATAAATCCTGAAATTTTCACCCAAATTGGACCAACCGTCACGGCAAAATTGGTACATATACATACAGACAAAAATCGGTGATAATTTCCTCTATCCGGAAGTTCCCTCGTTATGAATCTTTCATTTATTAGAAATAGCCAAGTTTGACCCAATTTAATACGGCACATAATCAATTAGTGATACATATATACAGTCTTCTTCAAGTATTTTTATTGGGTGTTCCACCATATTGAACTCGTACCAATATACCGTACATATACTGAGTGACAATCAAATCGTTTTCCAGCCTACTATGTCCATATGGCTTGAGAAATTTGGGACATCAATATAATTAGGTAAGAAGCTCACTTTGGAATAAAATATATTTTTGTAGTTCTTCAGATTTAGCCGGACGAGCCAATGACCTAGAAATTTTAAATGAAATGACCTATATTTTTTTCGACTTGTGAAAATGTTCGTAAAATTCCCTCCAATTTGATATATCACACGATATATCAAATGCCAACGGCTTCCATGGAAACTGCAGTTGAAAATTTGTAAATGTTGACCCTTAATCGTGTTTTCCTAAAAAGCAAATGAAACTGGGAAAAAGCAAAACACGGTATGGCATCTAGTATGCCTTAAAATATTAATCAGCAGACATAAGAGCGTGATAGAAATAAGTTTTTTTTCAAAATTTTAATAATTTACAGAAAAATTACACTTAATAGCTAGATAAATCAAGGAAAGATGGTAACAAAACAAAAGCTAGTTATAATTAACATCTTCGAAATGGCCAGGATTTTTATCATAAATTCCGTTTACCCGGAACTTCCCTCGTTATGATTCTTTTTCATTTGTTAGCTATAGTGAAGTGTGACCCAATTTTGTTCAGTACATAGTCACAGTATATATTTGTTACATATACTGGCTTTTCAAATATTTTTATTGGGCGCCATGTTGTTCCATCATATTGGACTCCTACCACTGTTTTACCAGTTTTTTATTTAAATTTAAAATAAATTCAATAAGTAGTTTTTACAGTGACACCTACCGACAGTTTGTTACGTCATGTTGAATTTTTACCAGTTTATCCCATTTTTACACTTTATTTTTTTGTAAAATTCAAAGTCAATTGAACAAGATTTTTTTAGGTTGATTTTTTAAAAAATTTATTTAGCCGCCATTTTGTTTCGCCATTTCAAATTCGTACCACAACTTTACTAATTTATCTGTATATCACACTTAATTCTTGCACAAAAATTGAAATTATTTTAATGAATAATATTTTCAGGCTGATTTTTTAAATATTCTATTATGCGGCTGTTTTGTTTTGCTATGTTGGGTTCATATCAAAATGTTACCAGTTCATTCCTATGTAACACTTGGTTTTCGTTAACTATCCTCTTGTTGTTATATTAAAGTGGTGTATTATTTGGGCTAGGATCCAATAAAAAAACAGTCGTTTTCAAATTGTCGACGTTTTGCAACTTTATTGTTGCATCCTCAGAGCATATTTGCCCGTTTAGAAACTTAATATCTGCGGACCAACGGAGTAGGTAAGAACTGATAATATGGGGTTCGCGTAGGATATAGAATCTGTAAGTGTCCTGAGAATGCACCAATAAAGTTGCGAAACGTCGACAATTTAAACAAAAGACTTTTGTTGTTTTTTTCACTGGATCGTAACCTGAAATAATACATCTCTCCAACATAAAAAGGATCGTTCACGAAAACTATTTAGAAACTTAATACCTGGGAAATATCTGCGGACCAACGGAGTAGGTAGACTGATAATATGGGTTTCATGCAGGATATAGAATCTATGTGTCCTGAGGATGTAAAAACTTGTTTTTTTTTTACAGGATCCTAACCCCAAATAATACATCACTCTCACAATTTTTTTTAACGTTGTTCCACCATATTGGATTTTTACCAAAATATTATCAGGTCATCCCCATATGACCCTTAATTTTTGGTCAAAATTTGAAGTCAATCGGTTAAGTAGTTCTTAAGCTATGCCTGAACTGACAGACAGACTTGTTAGACGGACCGACAGAGTCGATAAAACATCATCGTCCATACATCCATTAGCGTCCATACATTGGCTAAAACTAAATATATGTAAAACCTAAGAGGGTTATTTTTTTCACGTTTACACACATTTTTTTTATCTCTCGAATTAGTAACACAGTTTTACTAGTTGATCCCTATACCATAATTAGTTATTGCTCACAATTTGAAATCAAACCATTAAGTAGTTTTTCCAGCCTGAATTTTCAAATATTTTATTATGCCGCCATTTTGTTCCGCCATCTCGAATTCGTACCAAAATTTCAAAAATGAATCAGTTGATTCCAACATAATACTTGATGTTTGTGCAAAAGTGGAAATAAATTGGATAAGTATTTTTTTAACAATAATGTTATTAACATTTCACTAGGCCGCCGTTTTGTTGGGCTGTACTAGATTTTTGCCAAAATATTACCAGATCATACGCATACGACCCTTAATTTTTTATGAAAATTTGATGTCAATCGAGTAAGTAGCTAAAAAACTAGCTATGCTGCGAAGAGAGACAGGCAGACAGGCAGACTGGCAGACAGGCCGACGGAATTGAGAAAACATGTTTGTCGGCATCTAGGGAATCTAAGCATCTAGGGCATTTAGGCATCTAGGGACCCTGAAACATGAAGATCTGATCAAGATATTGTGCATCAGTGCACGAAAAAAACACTGGTCCAACAAGTCTAATGCCCAAGACACCCATCCAAACGTTTAATCCAAATGGTTCTTAAAACCGTTTAGCCTAATGGCGTGTCGATTTTCTGTCGCCCAATACCCCACATTATTCCGCTTAAATTTAGTTTAGTTCCAGTTTAATGAACCTAGACTCATCACTAAATAAACTAAATTGTTAAAATTATTATTTTCGTTATTGATCCGAAGAAACCACGCGCAATAATTCATTCGTCTTTAAAGTCATTGTATCCTAGGAGTTGGTGAATTTGACTTCTCTACTAACCCCACATTATTCAGCAGTCTGATGTAAAACTGAAGTCAGATCAATATAAGCGTACCTAAACCAGTATAATAATTTCAGCTTCTTCAGTTATAATGAAATATTCCTGCTCGTTGGTACTGCGCCATTTTTTAAAGTATTGTACCAACCATGGGAAATATTTATCCCTTTGTTGACAAAGCTTCTCTTCTATTTAATAAAAAAATCACTAAAAAATAAAAAAATATATTTTTTCCTTCAAAATTTTAGCCTGTAAACTCGGCACCAAACTAATAAAGACAGTAAGGTATTATAATCGTGGTATTAGACATCAAAACACTCAGTACATAAATATATTTCTATGATTAAGTAATTAAGAATAAGTTGGCGCCGACTTCACATACTAAAATTTTCAATATGGAATAAAATAATATTGTTCACTCATTATAAAAAATATTCATGTGACCTAACCGACTAGTTCCTTTGAAATTCCTTGTACCCCAACAAAAGTCAAATCGATTCTGACCCAACCCCTCATGACGTCATGTTTATGTACACCTCTCTCTATTATCGAGAGTTGTAGTTACTTGTTTATGTTACAGTAACAGCAACTATCTATCTATCCATCGATCTGCCTGTTTTTTTTTGGAGAGGACTGGAAACCTTCAAAAAGCCCCCCACTAAGTGTTATGTGTAGGGGCACTGTGTAACGTGGGTAGTACGGGGTTTCTACCCACCAAAACCTCTTTCCTTCTTGCCTGACAATCACACTGAAAACCGCTCTCGCATTCCTTCAATGTGATTGTGCTATCTTAAATCCTGTCTTCTTCTTCTTTAGTCTCTATGTTTTCTCTGATTGCTGCATAGGCCTGGTTCCATCCTTCTTCTTACTCTACTAGCATATTCACCATATTTATGGCGTTAAAGACAATGCCTGTCGCAGTAGCGTAACAAGACGCTTGGGACCCCGGAGCAAGAAAATCAGCGGGCCCTTCCTTCTTCCAAATAAAAGTAATAATTTAAATAAAATCCAATAAAAATATACTTTTTTAACAATTGTCTACAACTTCCTGCAACTTTTTTATAAATGTTTCTAACCAACTTTATAAATATTTGATATCCTGCACCCAAAAATTTTCTCAAAATAGTTCCTTAATTGACGTTATTTTTTTTCGATCTAAAATTTTTACAGACCTGATATTTTTTCTTTGTAAAACCTTTGACGCAAAGTTAATTTCACATAAAATTGTAAACACTAGGACTGTTACAAAAACAAATTCAAAATTGGAAATTTATTTTTAACAGCCTAAAGCTTCATTATTTTCATTGTTACTAGTCAAGTGTAAATTAATTTTTGATAATGATTTTAGAATATAAAAGAAACGTAATCTTACTGAAGTAAACGATAAAATTTTTCAAGACCATCGAGTGGCATATTTATGATTCTGAAGTAAATGATCCTAGCAAATCCTGCATCTTTTGATGCTTAATCTAAAGAGCGAATACATGTTTTTAATTACGTCAAACATTTTTGATATTTCACTACATGACTGACCAAGGTTAAGATTATGGCTAGCATTGTGAACATATTTCGCTTTGCGCTGAATATTTTAAATTTTTTTTTCTAGCCCATTATAGGCACCGCTCATGACACTATCACCCATCATATCCTTTCCTTTTTATAGGATTATTATGGAAGTCTAATATAGATAACACCTCATTAGTCATACATAAGGATGAATGATCATTTAGCTGATAAAAAACCACAAAGTTTCTTTGATTTCAATATTTATCGGAATGAGTTTGTCATTTCGTGTAACATTGGCAGTTCTAATTATAACACTGATCTTTTTTAGTTAGATCTTGTGGAGTATCTAGTTATGGAAACAAATTTATATTTGTTGTTTGATCCAATAATAATTTTTAAGAAAGAATCCCTATTAATTCATTTTGAATTCTTATGTTTACATATTTAATTGATCCTGGAGGGATTGCTAAAACTTGTCATAGAAAATATCCATTATACTCCTTTTCAAGACTTAATCGATTAAATATGATGTGATACCGTATAAAACATAAATAATTAACTGAATAGAAATATAGTTTATTACATATTTTAAAATAATTATTATCTTTTTATTTGACCAAACAAAGATGTCTCAACTGGATCGAGGCCCTCAAAATTGCAGGACCCCTGGGCTTTGCCCCGACCTGCCATATGATAGTTACGCCACTGACCTGTCGTCAGTTCAAATATGTCTCTGGTGTTTTCCTATCTTCTACAGACAAAAAGCGTATGTTCTGCCTCATCACTTGTGAATTTATAATATTTACATTCCCCGAGGGTGCCTGGGTGATAAAATAGTCTACCTCACACCACCGTCGGTATACCCACCTTCTAATATCTAGTATGAGGTTATATGTCCACCTTCCATATGTACCATTTACACACATTTCCTGCCATTCTGCCACGAGGTTTTCCTCAGCCAACTTCCTTTCTATTCACCTGCAGATTTGATTTCTCTCTTTTATCGCAATTTCAATTGGTGTGGCTCCTGCTATGATTCCTATTCCCTTTGTTGATACCTTTTTGTATGCGCTACATATTCTGATAGCCATTTTTCGTTGTATTCTAGCTAACTTCTTGATCAGTTTTTTTGTGGGTTATCGAATGCCATATCGGCGCAGCCTACAGTACCTGTGATTTAACTACACTGTACAATATTCTTTTTTCGGAAGACGTTGGCCCTCCAATATTTGGCATTAGTCGCTGGCGTGGCTGCAGTCTTTTGAGCCTTTTGCACTGTTTTATTTACATGTTCTGCTAATTTGAGCTTATTACCTAGCCACACGCCCAGGTATTTGATACTCTTTTTCGGGATTATTCTAATGCCTTCTACCTCAAAATATATTGGGTTTATCTTCCGCTTGGTCGTGAGGAGGACCGCTTCCGTTTTTTCAGGAGCCAGCTGTAGCCTTCTTCCTTCCATCCAATTTGACACCCTATGCAGGGCAGTGTTTGCAGTATTTATCAGGAGCTCTTCTGTCCTTGCTACTACAATCATGGCGATGTCGTCGGCAACTTGACAAGGCTTTGTTTCCAGACGAGTAGAGAGTACATACTGTGAAGGCATCTGTACTGAAGTAAGAGAAATCCAAGCCTCTTCCCTGCGGTTTAATTCCATCATATATCCAATCTTGGCGACCTCTAATAGCGTTCTTGTTAGGTTCGCTGAAGGAGTAGCACTTTTGCTCCTATGTTCCTAGCGACAGCTAGGGCCGTATCATGTGCTAGCCGGCTCCGGTTGGTGTTGATTTGTAAAAACTTCATCTTCAATCTGAGATATATGTAGTCTCTCTGCTCTGCCTTGTTACTTCTTGTTCTTCGTACATCTCAGGCTTCCAGACTGGTGCCCTTCCTCCTCGCAGTGCACGCAGTATGCTTTGTTTCTGCACTCAACTGCTTTATGCCCTTCTTTGCCGCTCTTTATGCATAACCTTTCCCTATCAGGACCTACACACTGTGCTTTCTTGTAGCCACATTTCCAGCACCTAAAGCATTTAGTTTCTTTATTGTTTACTCTTTCTTCTATTTTGCAATTCAGCTTATCTATCTAGCAGCCTAAGTATCTCAGTATTTATCATATATTCAACTGGTTTACCTCTATACTTGCGTATAAAAATCATCTGATAACTGTAAGTCATCAAATTCTTGTAAAAAACATTTTGGTAGTTTTATTATACAAATATCATTTTTATTTGACGTTGAACTCTTTTTTTCGGAAATAAATTTAAATTCTTCATACAAATCCCAGTTATTTTTATATTTAACAACATTTGTTAGGTATTCAGAGTGATTACCTACATTTTTTTAATTTTTAGTCTTATAATTACAGAGATACAAATTATTTATACTCCCATTTGGATCACCCTGTATCTTAAATGTTAATCGGTCGTTAAGAAAACAATTTTGATTATCTCATTTCCATTTGGTGCGTTAGTACCAGTGGCGTATATAAGGTTTGGGGGTTAACCCACCCCCCTCACAGGCAGTTTTACCTATAGTTAAAATAAAGTAATGACCTTATTTTTTTGTTGTTCATATTATTTACCCTCAATTAGGTAAAAAACAATAACTGAGGATCTTTTTTTTCGGATATTGAAAATTTTCATCGTCTCAACCTCCCCCCCCACAAGCAATATCTATATACGTCACTGCTTAGTACACCGAGCACACGGTAGTGGTTTGAAAAAATCGGTAAATTTCCTTTACCCGGAACTTTCCTTTGGAAATACAAAGTATGACATAAAAAAATTTATAAAAAAAATAAAACCGACTTCAAAAACATTCACTAAAAAGTGAAAAATAAAAAATATTTTATTCCATCTTGAAAAATTTAGTCTATGAATTCGGCACCAAACTAATAAAGACAGTAAGACATTATACTCGTGGTATTAAACATCAAAATACTCAATACATAAATTTATTTCTGTGATTAAGTAATTAGGAATGTTTGACGCCGATTTCACGGACTAAATTTTTCAAGATGGCATAAAATAATATTTCTCACTCATCATAAAAAATATTCATATAAGCTAACCAACTAGTTCCTTTGAAATTCCTTGTTAATTTCCCAGAAGTTCATTCCCCGAGCGTAAATAATTAATAGCCCAACACCTCTGCTTGAAGAACTGAATGATAATTCAAATTTTCCCCTATCATCGAAGGTACTATAACTGAACCCTATAGTACTGAACGAAAACAGGCAACGAAATCGTCTGTTGATGATGGTAAGCCCGAATCTTTAACGGATTGCAGTCTTGTTATGTTTTACCAGAATGTCGAATGTCAGGGGACTACGTACCAAACTGATGAGATTTCTAGTAGCGTTGTGTCTTGCGACTATGATTTAATATTTCTCACCGAGACGTGGCTTAATGGGGATATTTTAGAAACGAAATATTTAATAACAAATTTGTGGTTTTTCAAAAAGATAGGAATTATGAAGAACTTGGTTGTCATCAGGGCGGTGGCGTGTTGATTGCGGTTTGTTGTTTTTTTCAGGTATGTAATTGCTACTCCTGTTCATATTGAATTTAATGATGTTTGGGTTCTTGTGCGAGCGGGTGGTGCCAGCTTGGTTCTTGGATATGTATATTTTCCACCTAATTCTAACCAGCAGTGTTATCAGACTTTCTGTAATACCTGTGAGTCACTGAGAAATAGATTTAACTGCCAAACATTTTTTGTTTTCGGTGATTTTAATCGTTCTTCGGTGAATTAGATTTACGAGGCCGATATCCTGGTTTCAGAATCTTTACCATTTTTGGCTTTCGAAACTCTTACTTTGTCAATGATTTTTCTTGAATCGCAACAATGGAACTCATTACGCAATCACATGGGCAGAATTTTAGACCTAATATTTGCTGACGACTTTAATATATTATTAATTTCACTTTCTGATTTTCCTTTCGTAAATATTGACCCATATCATCTAGCGATTGTAGTGAAGTACAAAATTAAATATGTTCCTCCAATTAAAAATTACAATCAAGTGAGTATTTATCAGTTTCATCAAGCAAATTTCTCCAATTTAAATCTTTTTTATAAACAGTATGACTGGTCTTTCTTATCGACTGAATCGGACATGAACAGAACGATTGAACTCATTTATGAGGTTTTATTCCAGGGTATTAATCGATATGTCCCCACGAAGATCGTTGTTGATAGTAAATATCCGGTTTGACCCTCCTTCAAGAAAGCTTATTGGGAAAAACAATCGCCTATACAAAAAATATAAAAGGACCGAACAACATGTCGACTATTTAGCATATTCGGACATACGACGTGAGGTTAAACTTCGAACTGATATGTGTTATCTTACATATGTTACACAAACTGAATTACTTATCCCAGAAAACATCAAATATTTTCGGACATTTGTACGTAACTTAAGAAGGGACTCCAGTTTGCCCAATGTCATGAGTTATGACGGTGAGGAAATTATTGGTTCAAATAACATTGCAAATGCTTTTGCTACTCACTTTCAGTCCTGCTATTCTCACCACCCCAATTTGGATTTTAGCAAGATTGGTCTCATAAGTTTTTCGGGAAAATTACTGTCAACGTTTTGTTTTACCGAGGTAGAAATCTGTAATAAAATAAAGGGACTTGATCTCTCCAAGAAGGCTATTCCAGATGGAATTCCCATCTATTCTATTGGTAAGATGTTGTCAGCTCAGCCTCTGTGTATAATCTTTCAGATACCTTTCAATCAAGGTTCCTTTCCTGAAATTCGAAAGTTTTCTACTCTCTTCCAAATCTTTAAACCTGATGATATAAAGAATTATAAAGGTATTTCTTTACTTTCACACATACCAAAGCTATTTGAGGCAATTATCACCGATGATATCTTTGAATCATTAAAACAGCACATTACGAGTATGCAACATGGTTTCTATCGGGGTCGCACAAATCTTGCAATATTTCGGAATTACTTAATGACATCGGTTGAGGCTGGCTAACAGATTGATGTCATTTACGACATATCTAAGGCTTTTGACAGTGTTTGCCATCAGCTTCTAGTATGGAAATTACAGCAATGTGGTTTCTGTGGAAACTATCTGGAGTGGATCAGAGCATACTTGTTTAATCGTCGTCAGCAGGCAACTTGTCTGGTTCAGCTTCTAGTGAGGTTGTTGTAACGTCGGGTGTTCCGTAGGGTTCACATATTGGACCAATTTTATGTTTACTCTTTATAAACGATATAGTGTCTTGTTTTAAAATGTCTAAATGTTTTTTATATGCAGATGACTTAAAATTCTTTTCATCGGTTTCCTCTGACTCTAATCCACTGCAGTCTGACACTGAAAGGCTCGTCAAATGGTGCCACACTAATTATCTGCATCTTAACATTTCTAAATATAATGTGCTACATTTCCATAAACGTATTAATCCCATGCACTCCACCTACCTCATACATTTTAAAGTTGTTACTTCTTTCACCGATCTGTGTGTAATTTTTGATGAAAATTTAACTTTTAATCTGCATATTGATAGCATTATACTTAAGGGATTTGGATTGCTGGGCTTTATAAAACGACATACAAAGCATGTGACTGATGTCAAAGTAATTGGGTGTCTTTATAACTCTTGGTTAGGAGCGTTTTGGAATACTCTTCTGCAATATGGAGTCCTTCATATCAGTATCACGTTGATAGAATCGAAAAAGTACAAAATAGATCTGCAAAACAACACTTATATAGATTTAATTTTTCATATCATGTCAAAAAACGAGTTATCCAATTTACCAAAAATCCTGAAGTAAAGCTATAAACTCTATTTCGTTTATTTCTCAAACTGCAGCTATCTTCTTGATACCCCTGTAGACAAGAAGTATCGTTTTCTGATAGTTGATTGGAATGGATTGTTAATATTTTGAAAAGCTCATGAAGCCATACAGCTTTTCTTCCTTCCTTGATTGTTTCTAATATTCTTCTACCATAAATACTTTTAAATGCTTTAAATTGGAAAATGTGATGCTCCGAATTAATGGTCGTATCACTAAGTTTTAGGGTTATATATTTTGGCTTGATCACTGAATTCAAAAAATGTATTTGATCACTCATTTTGGTTTAATACTATCTAGAAGTTTATAGTGATAAGCAAATATTATAGAAGATATAGTTTTGGATGTATTTTTATATTCATTGAAAGTTCTTGTCAAGTCAAACGATCTTATTAAGTCGGTAATCGGAAATGTAAATGTAATTTTTCAAAATATATGTCGAAGTTTTAGGTTTTTTCAAACCTCTCTAAACTGATATACTTACTATAATTATGACGCTTTCAGCAGATCTCTGTACTGAAAAAGGCAGTGTATGAGTCAATTTGTGTAACATTTAATTGTTTTAGTGCACTGCTGTACATACCGCCCCAGACCACATTACCATGCATTATTAAGGATTCTACCAGTGTTCTGTATATCATAATTAAAAGATATTTCTCGCAGAGGATAAAATTTAAGAATTAGTTTTCTTATACTATTTTTTATTTTTAAAGTATGTGTTTCCCATTTCAGGTGTCTGTCAATCATGTTCCCTAAATTTTTAGTTTCAGCGACTTCTGTTATGCCAATTTCAAAATTTTGTAATGATATAGTAGTAAAACAGGGCGATTGGCCGAAGTTATGGAGAATGCTATATAACGTGTTTTATTTAAATTTAGTGATAATCTAACCAATTTTTGATCTTACTCAGCCCCAACTGCGTCTGTCTCATTATCTCATCCCAACTTTTGCCCGAAAAGTTTAAAACGGTGTCATCTGCATATGATATTATAGTTCCATTCAAGTCCATAGCAGTCAATGAATAAAATTGGTCCGAGGACAGTTCCTTGCGGAACACCAATTTTCATATTTATAGCGTTACTGTAAGATTTTCTGATTATGACTATCTGTTTTCTATCACTCAAATATGACCTAAAGACATCTAACACAATACTTCTTACCCCCTAGTTTTCTAGAACACCAAGAAGCTGATCGTGAGGCACCGTGTCAAATGCCTTTGCGAGATCCAGAAAAACAACAATACTCTTCTCCCTGTGTTCAAGTTTGCCGTTACTCGGCTAACAAATTGACAGATAGCATCACTAGTACTAAGTCCCCCCACAAATGCAAATTGACTTTTAGATAGAAAAGTCGATTCTTCAGACTTTTTCAAAAAATTTTCCAAAGTTATTCGTTAAGCTTATGGGTCTGAAGTTCTTTATATCATGTTTAGTATTGTTGTTTTTAAAATAATTATATTTACATTTAGCGATCAGTTTATTTAAGGAATTACGATATAATTTGTACTGATTTTTCAATTCTTTATTGTGAGACTGCAGTAATCTTTTTTCATTTTGTCTCTCTTTTTTATAGAAATTATTAACCCATTTGTTATCCATGCCTTTATCTTGTTCTGTTTAATGTTAATAGTACATAGGCGCATAAATATGTCATAAAAAGTATTTGTGGCTGATTTCGATTCAGTAGAGTTCAAAACAGTCTGCCAGTCTTCGTTTCAAATAATACTAGTAATTTGTCATAGTCGGTTTTTTCTACATTTATAATACTTGACCATCAGTGTCTAACACAAAAGGTTGATATTCCAAGCTGTTAGTTTTCAATTTGCTGTGTACAAAAATGTGGTCAATACATGATGCTGACTCTGATGTAATTCTTGTATAACATCTAATTAGAGGAACAAATCCTAAAGCATTTAAGGTAGATAAATATAAATTTACATTTTCGATATTATTATCACAAAGATTAATATTAGTCTCACCCAAAAAGATTTCAATTTGGTTTTTTAAAATGCCAACAAAATATGTTTTAATATCTTCAATAAAAAATTGTATGTTAGTTGGAGGTCTGTATAAGCAGGTGTGTGTAGATAAGCATGCCGTCATTTTTGTTATAATTTGCGCCATTATAATGCACATTGTATTGCGGTATATCACAATAATTTCCAGAGATTTGGAAACATTCACTTAAAACTACGATATCACAGTACAATATATGGAATGCGTTCAAGAATATAAGGAGACTGTCAAATTTATTTTTTAACTTCTAATACTTACATGTATTATATTTAGGAACTTACCGTTAATGTTAATTTGAGTTTTTAGAATATCGCCACTTATACTTTCTTTCGAAAGTTGAATATTTTCTTCTAGGTCCTCTAGATTCTTGAGATCTTCTACTTCTGATTGTATAGCTATCATTGTACACCATAAGATATTTTGCTTCTTAGAATATCAATATAAGTATAAGTATATATATACACTTAACTAAGAGAAGTTCAGTCATTTTCGAAGCTTTTTTAACAATATTTTCTAAAATTCTTCAATTTATTATTTATTTTTTAGTTTATTTATCAATATGGTCAGTTTAATTTAAAACTATTTGGTCTTAACTTCTGCTAAGTAACACTGTAGTTTTTTATCGAGTATCGCAGTTGCTAGAAGTAACTTACAATTTTGGAATTTGAACAGATTCGGTTAAATTATATTTCCGCTTTTGGTAAATATTAAGTACGTCTCCATCTGTCTGTCTCTCTCTAAACCAAATTCATTTTATAAGAGTGGGGCGCTCGAATTCTGATATATTTTCAGGAGTCAACGAGGTCCGAAAATGAAAAATAGGAGCTGATGTTTTTTGTTAATAATTCATAGGAATTGAAATTGTGTTCCATTAATATTGTCCAGTAAGATCGCGCGGCGTTAACGAACAGCTGTCACTGTTCTTCTTAAACACTGAAAAAAATGCAACATTTACACTAAATTAAAGCACCAAATATATCTACTGTACCAAACAATTTTATTAACAAAAACAAATAATAAAATAGACCATGAAACATTAAACGAATTCTTTAGTTAATACTCAAACTTACATAGAGTATATATGACAATAATAAAACTTAAAATAGGAATATAGCCAAAATATCAACAGAGTTATTTTCTACATATAACAAAAGCTTAATTTTTATTGTGGTATACAATAGCACTGTCTTAGAACAGAAATTCTTAAGGCGTGTTTGATTTGGCTGAATTTTAACAGCCGTCTGCTGGGTTCATCTACTCATCTATTTTGCATCCCACAACATTAAGTTATAAATATCCATAAATAAAAAATAGTTTAAGCCAATAGAGTTTCCCATGTTGTCTGTACTAAGTAAGCAGCTAAGAAAATAACGCTTCAGGAAAAAAACATACCCTGGCATAAAATAATTATTTTGTACGCAACTACATTTTCTACAAGGGCAGGACATGTGTTTTTTTTAACATTTTTTTTTTGCTTGAATATAAGTATAATTTTGACCAGTTAAGAGAAAAATGTACTACCAGTATTTATAACATCAAATGTTTGATTAATGAACTATTGTTATAACACTGACACATTTTTTAACACACGCATAATTAAAGTACAATAGTGTAAATTAAGGTAACATTGCTCCTTCAAATTGCAAAACTAACAAACACACTTTATTATTGAGAGGACCGATGGTGTAATCACCAATTAAATATGGAATTCTAACAGTTTTTTTTTGCAAAAAGATCATTACACAGTATTGTTTTATAGCTTTATAGTGTTCATAGAAGAACGGACACCATCACCATGGGATATTGTAGTTCTTTCCGACAATGTTACTGTTTTCATTTTTTAACATTTCTTTGACCCAATATACCAAGTGTCTCTGAAACGACTAGCCAGTATGTAATTTTTTTGTAACATTAACTTTAAATTTGGGAACGTTCTGATGTACTCAAATGTACGTCTTGGCGAAACAACTGTAGCATTCGGTTTAACTGTAGATATTTAATTATTTTACTTGGAATATCCTATACAGGGTGTTGATTAATTAAGTAGAAAAAGCAAAATGTCTCTAATTGTTGATTGGACTAGATGTTCGTGAGAATTTTTTAAAAATCTGTTTTGAGGCAGGTCTCTTGAAATTTGTATAATTTCTTTCATTAAAACTGGACCAGAGACATTGTTGGTCTATTTTATTATCTAATCTCTAAAATTATTAAATTGAAAAAAAAACAACAGTTACCTAAATCCACGCCTACGTTTGAGTTAAAAAGTAGTTATTATTTGCAAAATGTGACATTGAATAGAATGTGTCAAGTTTAAAAAATTTTTACCATATTGGAAATACAAAAAATAATACTGTACATTTTTAAAATCTTTCACACCTTGTATATTCAAAACTATGCCATTAAATTTTAATTCTAGGAAAAGTTGCCAGTTTTCGATAAAGGGGGCATTAAAAATGTTATTTTTATCATACATTATCCCTTCCAACAAAACACAAATAAATATAATCTAAATATGTATGGAGTACAAAATGCGTAATTTGTACTCCATACATATACATGCGTATTTTTATAATTACAGGTGTTCTAATTTTAAGTTCACCCTCCATTTAAAAAATAGAATATTAATTTATACAGGCTAGAATTTAAAACAACAAATTCCATAGTGGTTAAACCCGAAGCAACAGTTAATTGTTTGAACCATCAAAAACTGCATCGAAGCTAACCATATAACAGTTTAAAATTTCAAAATTGATGTCACCTGCAAAGATAACAAAACACTGGATAGCAATTTCGTTGACACCCGATGCAATACATGTTTCTTTTTGCAAAATAATTCTTATGCAAGAATGCAATAAACATGAGGATAACTTGGTCTAGCGTCATAATGGTATAAAGCTTCCCTGGAATAAAATAATATTTTTTTTATAAATGTGAAATGGAGCAAGGTTAACCCGATTCACGTTACCACATATTTAACATCGATATTCTGTTCATGAATAAGAAATATAAAAGCCAATGGAAAATAGATAGCTGTAAACAATGAGAATAGAGATCAGTGAAGCATTTAGTTTTAGTGTTCAGAAAATGAGATACATATACCTACACCTCTTTTTTTTAAGACAGAAATACAAAGAGAGAGGTAAATTACAATTATATACACATAGGTTAAAACACATCAGTAAGCATAACTATTGTATGGATAAAACATTTATGAACATTTAGGATTAATATGTTTCTACAAGCCAGCAAATATGATAGAGGTGGTTAATGATATCTCTCCTATCCTTTGCGTCGTTATGTCACAAAATGTTAACAGCTGACAATAAAGGAATACTTGGCTTACTTCGGAGGTTATTTTGAATAGATTTAAATAGTAACATGCAACGTTAACCTATCATATTTCTCAGCACTTTAATTGTATTTGAAGTTTTTTCCTATTTAACACTTTTCTCAAGTATCACACTTAGTACATAAAAAGTAAATTGAAACAATGAATAAAAACATTACAAAAACAAGGGAAATCCTATATTTATCATATTCTAAGGTTGTCAGTTTAGACTAAATAAGAAAAGTATTCACAGACTGATATGTTTTATGAGAGAACACGATGATTAATTAGAGAATTCTATGTGTAAAGCTGAATAAGGAAATCATTCTGTTACTATTATCAATAAAATCCACTCAAGTCCTTTCATAAACCACATCAGAAGAACATGAAGCAAGGCAACTTCATAATCAGTAAAATAAGAAATAACACACAATATCATTACAGGCTTTAAACCTATTTTAGCACCCTACGTTTTTACGCATTTTAAATATAAAATGTGACTCCGAATAAATTACCCAATTTATAAAGGGTGTCACAAACTGATCTCAGATATTAGAAAGATGACAAAAATG
The DNA here is from genome assembly GCA_030620095.1 of Kuschelorhynchus macadamiae. NCBI lineage: Eukaryota > Metazoa > Arthropoda > Insecta > Coleoptera > Curculionidae > Kuschelorhynchus > Kuschelorhynchus macadamiae. The sequence goes on from JAUTXW010002097.1 coordinate 165,845, forward strand.
AAATTTGTGGGATTAATGAAACAGGTTTTTTTACCTATTAATTATCTTCTCCGGTGTTTTAAAAAAATATAAACAATAAGTGAACAAAAAACCTTGCCGCGCCCCTATATTGTGTACTTTGCAAGCCTGAATAGTTAACTCTTAACTAAAAATAAGACCAAGTGGCGTAAGAATCGTATCTGGCAATATGTCCCAAGATTTTTTAGATCCGCATGGTATCAAATAAGGCGAAAAGGTAAGATTATTGTTTTTGTTCTCGCTTTTAGTGTAATTTATTTATTGGTCATATATAGATAGATACATAGAACATTGATATCGTGAAACTTATAAAAAATTTTAAAAATGTAGCAATGATCCTTTTAATAAAAGCTGCATAGTTAAGGATCATATCTACGTATTATTCGGCACGAAAGAGAGGCACGCTGCCATTTTTAAAAGCTATTAAGTTTCCTTTGACAGTTGACAACAGTCATGGCCAACTTGACTTAAAACATAAAAAATGTAATTTTCTACGGTACTGTGAACCGATTTCAAATCGGAACAAACATGTTGAATAGACAAATCTATATAAAAAATAACGAAATAATATACAGGGTAGAATCATATTAAAAATGTTCAATTCGTTGCCACGTGACCCAAATTAAAGGATAGAAGAAGAAAATTAACGATGATAAAAATATCCCCTTTTTTATTTATACAAAACCCCCAAATTTAAATTGTCAACATCTGCGTTTTTCAGATAAATAAAATTGAGACACCGTGTATGTTTTTTTATTAATAATTATGTGATGCTATTAAAATTATCAGACTTTAAGAGTGTAACACAAATATATTAATAACTTAAGCCACATCATTGCTTGAAGGGGCAAAAAATAAAAACCAAATTAAGCTGAATCTCCCAAGAGAAATGTTCAATCCAATGATACAATACAATTGTTCACCTAAAACTAACATATTTCATTCTATAATGTGTAAAAAAAGTCTGGGATGCTCTATACTCATATACGGCTCTGTCTCTCAATATAACTTGAAAAGCGCTTGTGTAAAATTTTAATAACCGGAACTGAACATTTATTTTCCTTAATAAAACATCTTGCATTCCATTAAATATTTAAGAAGATAGCGTGAAGTTTGAGACTGGGAATATTCTGAATGTCAAATATCCCAATTGAAGTCCTTCAAGCTTTGCGAACATTTTTTTTAAATACACTGTTGGCCATAAATAATGCAAAAAAAAAAAGTTGAAGTGATCTTTTCGATACGATAGGAAATGATCTCCAGAATTAATGAGTTTACTCTGGTTTTGACAATTCGCAAACTATTTATTTATATAAAATGTTATATAACTTGCATGACCATCAGGTTACCAAAAAATGAAACTTTTTTGCGTTTTCTGTAATGCATATGTAGTGATCTGGTGTGAAGATACTTATTGTGTTAAATTGCACTATTGTAGTTGGGACCTTTGGTTTAACATTCAGAAATGATTTTTTGATAAAAATAAAATTAAGAGGACCTACCCAATAATTTTAAGAAATAGTGAACCATGGGTTATTTTACTACCGAAATGTTTTAAATATAAAAATAAAATAATCTTAATAAATGTGGTAGAATAATAGATTAATTTAACTAAACGATTTAAATATGTTTTTATTAACAAAATAGTTTTTTTTTTCAAATTACCCAAACAGCACCCTTTGATGAAAATTGCATGATTTTATATAACACCCCGATTAAATAAACTCCTTGTCAAAACTTGAATCAACTCATTTATTCTGGAGATAAATTGCTTAAAGTTGTTGAAAACAGCACATCAATATCTTATTTCATATTTAAAATATTCCAGAGTTTTGAGTTAATTTTGACCAACAAGTTATTTCATGGTACGGACATGATCTCTGGGACAATATATAGTACTGTACTAGGCCCACCGAACTTGAAGACGATGCAGACTGGGAGCAAACGGAAGGAAACTTACTGACTTAATTATTTATTGAAAAATTTGTAGAAAATCAACTGTATTTGGCAAAAAAAACTGCTAAACAAACAAATATTTGAATAAAACTTTAAAGGTGTTCCTTTACACATTCATACAAAAACTAAAACTACTACTAGTGACGGCACGGGCGAATATTACCAAAAGAACTTACGGTAATGCTACGTAAATTACTACAACCTTGGGTAATATTACCGCCAGGATTATATTCTGTCTGTAATTTTACCCGTAATATTCTCGGAAACATTCGGGGTAATATTTACAGTAATATTACCAATTAAGTGTATGCGACTATGCCAAAATTTCTCTTCGACGCGACCGACGGGGAAATAATCGAAAGCGCGGAATGACAGTGGCGTGACTACCATCCAGCGAGAATAAGCAGTGCAAGGGCCCAAATATTCAAGGGGGCGAATGCAAACCACCAGTGAGGACCTTTTTCTTTACTAATCATCAATTATAGTTGGTATCCCTGATTAAAATTTCTAAAAGCTGAGGATCTTTTTTTTTAGTCGAAAGTTATAAAATTATTTTTCTCCGTTATTTTAAGTTTGAAAATATGGCGACGCTATCCAATCTGTTCTTTTGTTTAAGGGTCCAACCGAGCCTTGCTAAGCCACTGCACGACCTGCGACCATTTCCATCTTCTGTTTGATGAAAATAACGAAACAAATTTACTGGATGTTACAAACCATTTAGGAAAATATGAACTGTGGGCAAGCACTGAAAGGTTTTATAATCGATTTGCATTTTTATATAATAATCAAAGAAATAAGCTCACTACAGAGAAAACTGGGAAATTATCGTGGGTTTGTAAACGTAATATATGATCCAGAAGACAATTCTCATGAAAAAAAAGTGTTTCTAATATTTCAATATTACCCATGATACCGAAAATTACCGAATATTCTTACCGGCAATTTGCCATCACTATCTACTAGTAAAATAACCGATAAAACAAATATTTGTATAAAAATTGAAAGGCAGTTAAATATTCTTTTAGACGTTCATAAAAACTGTAACTATTGATAAAATGACGAAATAAACAAATACTTCTGCAAAAATGTCAAGACATTGAACGTTCCCTTAGGTGTTTATCTCTGCTTTAATTTCATTCATGTCTCACGGTCCCACTGAGACGAATTTTTTAATATATGTTTGACCACTAATGAGGTTGGTTAACCTCTTTACACAGCCTTGTAAATCCACCCTAGCAAATAGGAAAAAGAAAACATTTTTACTATGGCGAAATGAGCAATTTTCTAGCACAGTTTCTTCACTAACTGCTCTAATAAATGTACTTATGTTAGTTTTTCTGCGATATATTTTAAATGCATTTTCTTAAAACAACACTACAAGCATTGGATACGTTTTGTGTTCTGTTTAGTAATAGCAACTGAAATATTCATTTTATATCGTGCAGTAGTTTTGTGACTTACTCAAGTTTCTTTCGATATCAAAAGGTACAACCAACTGATGATAAGCAATTAGGCCATCAGGTAATGTGTTACATTTTTAAAAGCTGAATCTTTATACATCTATGCCGGTATTACGGACAGCCATTATAAAAGACATAAACCTTAAACATAAAACAACAGAAAAAAAACCACCAAGTCATTTAAGTGATTATCTAATTCTGGAACACATTATATGATATATAAAACAGATTAAAAAATACAATTAACTATTTCTTTTGACTTTTCCCAAGCTGAAATTTGGAAAAATCCACCAAACGGAAGCTACTACTTTTATATTCTGGGAAATTATCTGTCTATATTTTTATTGGTTTGTTTCATGTCCACCATAGCGATAAACGTGGAAGTAAACACGTATAATTTGCTCGAAGTGCACTGGATAGACATGAAACATTATCTGTGAAGACTAATCAAGGAATAATTCGTAATCTGACCAATCAGACTCGTCAGAGTCTGTAAAAAATGACACCAAGTCTTCTAAGTCATCGGCTAGTGACTGCCATGGAAAATCCCTTTCATCCAGAAAATCCCAGAGCATTACCTAAAAATAATAAAATAATTTTTTCTTAGTCTTATAACAGAACATATACTATAGCATATTTCATATTTGTATGCTAATAGTAAGAGTTGTAACTCTTGGCTACTTTTAAGTATAAAAGTTCATAAGTTTATATAGTTGACCAAAAATGCATATTTTTCAAGAGAACTGAATGAAAAGTGGTTTCTAATAATACTTTTTGGTATGACCTACAACACGTGATTGGCATTTGAATGAGTCTACAAGTAGTTTTTGGATCACGACTTCTTTTAACGCCCCGAACTTTTTGACGATACTGAGCTAAGACTACTCACTTGGTAGCTTAGTGAATTGTTTAAGATTTATTTATTATAATACTCTCTTGTGCATATGAGATCTCAGTACAAAAACTTTTATTATAAAAATTATTTTAAATAAAATGTAAAATTATATATATTAGACTTTTTTCGCTTTAATGGACGAATGGATATTTTGAATTTGGCGAAGCTATTAAGTTCAGTCAGCGTCGTCACATAAAAAAATGTAAGGCCCTAAAACCAGTTACACGGATACTGCAAAAAGTAATATGTGTTCCAATTTTCATTCTGTGATCTGTAAAAATATAGAATATAAATTAAAAAAAAAATAAATAAAATTTTTGCCATCTTTAAAAAAATGCGTTTGTAGACAAGTATTATATGAACTTGTATACTTAAAATTAGTCAAAGAATCGCACCCTGAATTATTAGCATTCATTTATGAAGCATCGGGTATATTATTAATATATGGGCTATTAGCTATGGGAATTATCACGATAGCCTCATAAGTAAATGTAGTGTTATAACTACTAAGTTTCTTAGGACCTGTATATATAAAAAAAAATAAAGATAAGAAGAGACTTTAGGTAGGGACGTTTTGATTTGCATTTCATGAATGTTTTTTTTTAACTCTTTGTGTTTGATTGTTACTTGCAAGAGAAAGAGGAAATTAAGGGAAATCCTCAATTCCCTGTACTTTTTAATAATCTACCAGGGGAGTTATGACCCTCCTCACTGGTCGCGTAACCAAGACGATATAAGCTAATAAAATCAAGGTCAGAAATAAATTACTTTAAAGTAGCCTAGGCGCAATGTTTTTGCACTGAATTTATTTTCGTCTTTCAATAGGGAGATTTGAAGTTTTAATTTTCTTTGCTTATATTGGGTGTTTTATTTTCAGAACCTTTAAGACATTCAGTTCAATTAAGAACATTATTTGAAGTCGGTATTAACATCCCTAAAATTAAAAACACTCTATCATCCGTTGTCTGTGAAAACTGCTGCAATGAAAATCAAGACCTTATTAAAAAATGTGTTAGAAATTATTTTTTGGAATTCAGGAAAAAATAGATTGCTGCTCACAGGAACAAAGATGCTTAAAAAAACATGGTTAGGAACATCTATTTTAATAACTTGCATTAGAATTACAGTATCTGATGTCCCAAGACGAGCAAAATCAGAGTTTGATACTCTTAGTTACTCGCGAAGATACAGGAGAACCGAGACTTTAAGAAAGGCAGATACAAACGAATCAGTCTTTGCCACTAAAATGAAACTCAGAGCTTCGGGGAAGCCAGTTGCAACTAGGCTGTTGAGCCAAGCGAGCTGGTCATCCAATCAAGAACTTAAAGACCTAAAGAAGCAGGTGAATCACAACCCTTAAAAATCATAATACCAATTAAGTGAAAACCAAGATTTATTAATTGATGTCAGATTGTCCAAGCAACAGTATTAAATTCTAAGAAATAATGCCTTAGAAAACAATATTACCTAATATTACCCATCGTACAACAGACTTAGAGAAGCGAAGAAATTGTGTTATCCACAAAGTATTCATACCACTGAGACTGTGTATCTGTTCCATTGCAGTCTTTGTTGGACCCTAGTGTTACTAGATTACCATATTCACATGAGATAGATTTCACTAAATTTAAAAATAATAATTTTTATTTACTTTTAAAATAGGGATGTGACGGAAGTTCAGGGCAAAAAGAATATGAGCCAGAATATGAAGGCGACAGCTCTGACAGCAATTTGTTTTAACATGTTTAGTACCACTACAATTATATACATTAGATAGTAAAAAAGAAAGACAATAATTGCGCGGCAAAACCCCTGCCCTGCGTCAACTTTATATTGCAGACCAATAAAAAACATGAATAGTCAAAGATGGATCAAGAAATCTCAAAACTAAAAATTAATAACGATATGTGTTTTTGTCCAGGAAGAATTGGTAATGACAATGGTTGATGGCAAAATAATTATTTTATAACTAACACATCATCACAGAAATGTTATTTGTGAATGAATTAATCTAATAGACAAAATCCTGACAAAAGAAGTAAACATAACTTATTTAAACTTTGACATTTCTTCTGTACACAGATGGTTTAGATGTTCTGAGTGTTTATTAAAAATTAGTTATCGCTTACCTTTAAAAGAGTGGCAGGTGATGACAAAGATATAATAATAACGTTTATTATTTGCTATAAAATACAATTTACAGTTGCAATATAAAAGTTCATATATAATATTCATATAGCAAATAAAGGCCAGCACTTCAAATTTCTACCTACAGAAGCAGAATCTGAGAATCTTCTCAATGCCTCCGGCGCATATATAAGAATAAATTACGAAATTCACCGATGATAGCTTTTAGCTAAATGTAATAAATATATTTACTGAAAATTAAGACAGTCTTAAACATATTGGATATAAATTCGAGTAGACGCATTGTGAAGGAAAGACAAGCACAAAAGTGAAGATGGAGAGGACAGAGAGAGAACGAAAGGAGAGAGAAATAGCTGTATTTGATATGGCATAATTAATTTGCTTAATGGGAGGCAAAGAGTTGGTTAAAGAATTCCTTTTTAAAAGTTTTATGAGACAATATACATTGAAATAGATTTCTTAATAGCGAATTCATAGATGGAACAATATTATACGAGAAACATCTCTTAAAGTATGCAGTTTTGTATCTGGGAATGGTTAAAGTAATTCTACACAACTTTAAATTATGTATATCAGTTCAAAATGTAATTTTGTTATATAAATATGAGGAACAACGATATTTCAAAATTTTATAATAAAAACAAGTAGAATGTAATTTTCGCCTATTGTTCATATTGTGCCATAATAGGTCCTCGAGTTTATGAGATACTCTGTGTCTACGTCTAATTCCAAATAAAAAGCGAATGCAACAGTTTTGAACTTTTTGAATTGCGGGAGTCAATGCTGTAGACAAGGATTAGGCCTAGACTCTAGACTTTTTGCACTACAGGTATAGTTTTATTACCAAATAGTAAAATCAATGATTTATTGGGGTTTATTTTAACATATGATCAGATGATATGTTAAAAATTGAATTAAAATCTGAGTTAATATTATTGTTTGCTCTATAATCTAGAGAATTAAAAGAGTAGAATAATTGAGTGTCATTTGTATATAGATGGTAATTGCAAAATTTTAGACAAGTATGAAAATTGCTGGCATACATGCTAAACAATAATGGGCCCAGTATGCTCCCTTGAGGCACTCCAGTAACAACATTAAGATGAACTGAACTGGAGTGTCCAATTTTTACCCGTTGTGATCTATTTGAAAGAAACGACCTAATAATATAAGAAGTATATTATAAGTGTTAAGAAAAGTTTGTATTTGAATTTCTAAAATTCTATCTTTGAAAATGTAGGAAATAGACCGGAATTGACTTAAATTTTTATGATTATCGACTTTCGGAAGTGAAGCTATTATAGCGTCTTTCCATATTTTAGGATAATAGCACTGCCCGACGCATTCATTTATAATATGTGTAATAAATTGAATAACATGCGGATAACGCAAGATTAAAGTTATATTAAGTTGGCCTGAGCCGAATACTTTGGTTTTGATTTTTTTAATAATATGAAGAATATATTAGCTATCGATGGTCCCAAATGTCAAAGGGGTACCCTCGGGAGTTTTATTATTATTAGAATAAAAAATAATTACATCGATGTTAGGAGTGGTATTAGTTTTAGTTGAGTTTATAATGAATGAACTATTAAGATTTGTGTCTTTAAATGAGTTATAGATTTCTTTTACCTTTGTTGGCCACAATTGGTTAAGTTCTAACTATTTTTCTTTTACTGTGCTATTCTGAAGTTTATGTCGGTAGTATAACTTTTCTTTTCATTCTTATTGCCGAAGTTATAAAATTTCGTATTTGCTTGTAGTAATTCCATTTGTGAGGTAAACTATTATTTTTTAAATCGCACAGTGCCTTATCCCTTAACTTTTAAAGAAGTTTAATATTATCCATAATCCATGGTTTATATGTTTTTTTTTCGCCTAGTACATTCTTTAAGGGGGAACTGCACGCATTATTATGGATCATTTGCAAGCCTTCCGCCGCTGCAATATTATGTTAAAACTATAAGAGATATGTATTAGCTTCAAAGTGATTTCAATAGGGAAATATGTATAGTTGGGCGCTAAATGCGATTTTTTTATGAAAAAAATCTAATCTAGAATTATAAAATAGAAGTAGATTTGTCCATTTTCGACCATTTTTCGACCACTTTTTGACGCAAATGCCGTCGCATATAATTTTTTTTCCATAAAAGGGCTCTTTACCGTCTTGAAATTTGAAATGGTAAATCGTACTCATGTTTTTGTATTTCTGCAGTTCGTGCACCCTTTTGAACCCATTTTTAAACGAAATGTAATTTAAATTGCCTATACATAACACATTTTTTTGAGGTCGGACGTGCAGGAAGTTTTTTTCTAATATGTAGGTACCTTTTCATCTTACTTTGAACTTGACTAGACCTTGTCGCTAGTTTTTCACTTTTTGCGTGCAGTTCTCCCTTAACAGGGTCATGATGATCAGACAGACCTACGAAATTGATAAAACATAATATTTGGCATTTAGGAACGCTAAAAAAAAGGATTATTTTTTCAAGATTACAAATATTTTATCTGGTCGCCATTTTGTTCCGCCATCTTGAATTCATACCACAATTATCACAGTTGATCTTTATCTCTATACTATAATTAATTATTGCACAAAATTTGAAATACATCCATTAAGTAGTTTTTCAGGCAGAATTTTTAAATATTTTATCAAGCCGCCTGTTGTTTCGCCTTTTAACATTTCATTAGGCCGCCATTTTGTTTCGACATATTGAATGTTTACCCAAATGTTACCAGCTCATTCCCATATGACCCTTACTTTTTGACTAAATATTGCTAATTTTGGCACGGGACAGTATACCTGTAATATATTTTTAAAATTTAAAAGCTGTTAATTTGTTAAAATTAAAATTTTGGAATGTATCGATGTCCACATAACATGGTTCTTGGGCCTTATTTAATTTAGATATAAATCAGATTCTCCCGAGTAATGTTTCCATCCGGGATATCTGTATCAATTGACACTGTGTCCACATTTCTATGTCTGGAATGAACATTTTTGAAATTCGTGTTTTTTGACCTTCGACGCGCTCCAGCTCGATAATGGTACGTCAAGGAAAATCTCTTTGAGGATTAATCGTAAACGGTAAAAAGGCATTTCTTTTGGTAAAAACATAATTTCAGTGGAGCCTATAATGACCAATTAGTGGTGTCCGATAGAGGCATATTTTTTGAAACCACTATTATTCGAAGTGCAGGACGTTATAGTTAATATTTCTAGTTCGAACATTTTTTTTCCAATTTCCCGTCTAAAAATCTTTTAAAAGTTCTTTAACGGGCAATATCGGATCATGGAATCTCGCTTTAAGAATAAAAAAGTGAAAAAAATGGGGTAACTGTGGAGACATTTTGCCCCATTTCACGGGTTTTTTTTTTCAGTGTGGTGGGGCTGAAAAGCCACGTCGCAAGTCATACACTCTGGCGCATACAGGGCGAGTTGTTTGTATTTTTTTTTCATCTTTTGATGTGTTTGATTGATGATCAGTTCTGTAGCATCTGAACGGTTAACCCTTGGCGAACCATGTAAATACAACAAGGAAACATACACACACACCCAGACCATCATACATTTCTCCTAAAGAGTGGTGCAAAATTTATCCCGATGAATGGTTAGACTGAAGCTTAAAGTGAGCATTCATTGCTTGGCTTAAGCTTTAGCACCCACGTACCGGTACCTCCTGAAGCAAAATCTACTAGGCAGATCAATATATATTTTTTTTGGCCAGAGGTTCACAAATTGGGTAAAATTGAGTTTCAAAAAAATGTACACTTTTTCCGATTTTAAAGAAAATTGCCATTTTTTTCAAGGTGGCTTTCCTGACAAGTCGGAGTTTTTAACTCGACATGGGCCCAGAAATTTGCAAATACCTCACCAAATGCTTTGAGGGTCTGAAACAATGTAAGTAGATCGAAAATTAAAATATATTTTTCATATTATTCTAATTTTGTATACCATATGAACGTAATTATACTAATACATAATAATAAGTCGTATCAAACATGACCTCGGAACAAATGTATTTTCGTATCTATATGAAGTATTGCTGATTTTCATATGATTTATGGTTTAATGTGCTGTTTTAATATAAGGGACAGCGAAACTATTCGGTTCATTTCCTAGGAGTAGTTTTAATTTCATTTATGCAATAATTACTAGGTATACGAAATAGTGTTGCTAATTTTGACACTTTCTAAAATTCTTGCGGGCTTTTTATGCTTTTACCAGTGAACTCTATACTACGTAACTGGAATGACACTTAATGTTCGAAACCTGCAGCAAATCGATAAATAGGTAACCCGTAGTGTTGGGGTATCTCCGCCTCCCTCTATGTTATTGAGTTAAATGGCACGAAATGCGGAGTTATATATTACTTGTTTTTAAAGATTATTTTTTGTTTAAAATGGAAATAAATTAGGCATTGTTCCACTACTGAATTAAGGGTTGCACATTTTAATAGATCGGTACAGAAAATACCACCTTTAAGCAGTTAGATCAATAAAAGCCGGAGGGTGAAATAAATCGCGTCCTAGGGTTTCAGGCTTTAATATATTTTTAAGAATGTTTAGCTTGAGTGAACAATGTAATATTAACAAAGTGATATTCTTTTAATTATTATTTTTAACCGCTCAAAAAATAAATACCTGTTTTTTTGCATGTTTTGTGTTTTCGGTTAATTTTCATCCAAATATAACTTCAATGTCGCTGTCTGTAGCAAGAGGACAATATACAAGAATTTTCCATTTTCCAGAACATACCCGACCTGAAATTTTCTGAATTTGCTTGTAACTTGCGAAATTTTACTGGATCGAGCCAGAATAGAGTTGAAACATAAAATTCTGAATTTTTTACGAATCTCATTAGCATTTAGTCGAGATATTTAAACGCTTTCTGTGTGAAATCTCATTATAAACAGGTGTGAAGCTCTTACACTGAATATATGGGAGAGTATGTTCACAATCAAAATCGAATATCCCTTTATTTTCAATTCTTTTTGAATGATACACAGAAAAACAAAAAGCTCCCTTTTACTATTGCTTTTGCTACTCGTCAGCTATCGCAAGTATGTGGGATACTTAAGTGTATTTAAATAAAAACTATAATATAATAATATAAACTATTATAAGAATATAATGGGTAATTTTAAACATTTAAATGCCGTAAATGGATACGTATATCCAACACTGGAAATGCATTATTATAGTAAACCAGTAAAAAATGAGTGGAAAATGATTTAAGAAAAGGCGAAATCTCGGGAAAATAGCAAAAAAAGAAAGTCACACGTATTAAATTAATTCCGAAAAATGTGTGTTAATGATTTCAATGTTTTGCTAATTATGTGTATTTTATTATATATTGTTAAAAAAATGAATTTAAAGCGTCAAGAATAACCCTGTAATAACGTAATAGTTTGACTTTTTCATTACTAAGTCTGCGTAATAAATGACAGTGTTTTTGGTCATAATAAAAATCTCTTCAAAATGCAAAACTTTGGATGCTAAAAAGTGTATGTCTTACCTTTCACAATGAAAAGGTGCAACAAGACTATTAATATTGGCGAAAATCCACAAGAAAAACGAAATTTCAGTTTCCAAAAGGTATTCTATAGCTAGAATAGCCGGGTGTGTTATAGCGTATATAGATACAAGCCCTATTTTTTTCGTTTATTAGAATGTAGCATAAAATCTATTTTAAAGATACAAAGACAATAGGAAATAGTGTAAAATATAACAAATTTAAGGATATACTGGGTTAAGGTAGTGCTATATAAAAAAAAATAGTCCGCAAATCTCATTTTATGTGTGAGGCAAACCAAAAAACGTATTGAGATGGGGCATCTATAGATGCATATCTGGCATGTTTGGAATTTTACTAATGAATACATAATATATGCAAATTTTTGTCAATTTTGCATTACGATCCTCAGAGTCTAGTGTAACCAAAAAGCAGCTGTCAAGGTAGTGCTATATAAAAATCTATGCTAAATAATGCTATGTAAAATCTCATGTGTTAAGTAAAAAAAAGGTGATACACTTACGGACCTCAAGGGCCTTTCTATGCGACTTAACGATCATTCTTGTTCTATACGAACAGATTACGATAAACCTAGAAATAAGCAGAGTAAAACGGTAGTATGTCTACTAGTATATGCGGCTAAGACATCACGATTACAAAATGGGACTTGAGCAGACAACAGTGTGTTCTATGAAAAACCTGACTAAACATAGCTATAACGATAAACTGAAATGTATACAAAAAATAATTTTCCTTGCACGTTATGCCTATGCTCATGTATTACTAAAACTTACTTGAAGCACATCCATATTTGTATCGACGCCAACGCTCCTCTGTTGTCTTCTCTGTCGGGGAGGTGGCCCCACATCAACTTTGTTTCCATCTGGCGTAGCATGCATGTAGAAGCACTTATTGCCGAAAGGACATTTTCCTTCTCCCCTTTTAAAGTACTTGCAATCTTTGCGAGCGAGTGCCTTCTTGTAATCATCAATTAATTTTTCCTTGTCTTCTTTAGTATCCACCCAGTACATGCTGGGACAAACGAAGTCGGAGGTTACCCTACATTCTGGACAAGCCCTAAAAGTGACAAACATTTAAAAATAACTGGTTGGATTATGTGCAAGTATAAACTCAATATTTATAAAGGGTCTTCTAAAATGACCTTTAGGATTTGAATAAGGTGCTATTTTCGTCTTGTCAAAGTTTTGTTTTGAATTTATGACAGCTGGGATCTAGACACATGGCAAATTAGTTATGGATTGGTATTCAGTAAAACACAAATTCATGTTCGATTTCAATTACGAGAAGAAAACCCACTTTTGGACGCAATAACTATCAGGGGGTCGTGGAATTCATGATAAATGCTACCGTGAGAAGCTGAGCAACTTCTTCAACCAAATTGAGGACTTGAACTTGGTTAAACCTGTGGTTTTAGCAGTATGAAACCACGTCATACATCTAAATAACCTTAGAGTAAGAATAAAAATAGAGATCATTATTTACCTATTTAGCCACTGCCAAGATTACCTCACTATAAGTTCGATCGTACCACGATGCCAAGCCTACCCAGACACTCCAATGTTTATACAAATTTATATTAGAGTGTAATGTTTTTCCAATATTAGTTTCTAAGTACTATAAAGGTATAACTTTTAATGCAAAATACAAGCTAAAATACCCAAAGCCTCATATCAGATTGCACCAGTAACAAAAGTTTTAATTAGATAAGACAACCCCGATCGACTACTCTCCCTATTAGACCATCCCACTTTCAATGATCCGGGATTCTTATAGCAGAATAGTACAATGGTCTACAGTAGAATGTTACAGGATCACGTGACCGGTTATACGAGTAGACAACCTTAGAAATTCAGTAGCGGTTCGTGGAATTACAATAAACATTGAAGAACTTTATTTGCTAAAAAATATTTTAGCCCAGATGTTAACTGAATTAAAATTATCATTAAGTACGAAGTTTTTCTTAGCTTCATTTCTGTTTTAATGTATTATTGTGTAATTATTGATCTGGTTCAAATCTTCTAATTATATTTTACCTTACTTTAAGAAGCAGCGTTTTAAATGTGCGGTAAGAATAGGAGAACAGTGATTTTTTAAATATTTTAAAGTTTTATTTACTTTATCTTGGACATTGCGAAACTAGGCGCTTTAGTTGACATAACTATGGTACGGAAATGTGAAGTATAATATAACGTTTATTTCTGCGGAGTCATGGGAGAATCCTTATATCTAGATAGCAACATTTTCGTGTATCACATTATTCTCAATAATAACCTATATGCTATTATACGCTAACCTAACTTAACTTAAAGCATTATTTACTGGGTAATACTCGAGAGGCGTCTCATTCCCAAAAAACTTACAGTGAAACAGAGAAGAACTGGTAAAATTGTATGAATCATATAAGGCAAAACAAAATAGCGGCCTAATTAAATGTTTAAATAAGTCGGTAAATTTCCATTTTCTCGAATAAAATCCGTTTTATGAAGGAAATTAATAAAAGTCATAACTAATTTCTTTACATATTATTATATTTACAAAAAATATTTACATATTATGTTAAAAATAAATTAATAAGGAGCTAAAACAAAATTTCAAAAATGGTATACTGGAGTATCGAACCTTTATCTAGGGTTTTATCTAAAGAAATATGGTAAGTGAATGAATATTTGTATGCACGTATGCAAAAACGTTGTGGAAATAAAAAAAAACGTATATTTGTTTAAATGTGAATTATTGTTAGATATGTAAATAGAACAGGTATATTATCACATATTTTTATTTGCGCATGCGCAGTATAACGATTCACGTGAACCGCGACTACCAAATGAGTATATGTATATATAAGCTGTTTTATATGTGTGGGGCGCAATCCGTAACGTGGAAAGTTCCGGGTAAATGCCATGTTACCGATTTTTCTAAATATAATTTGAAAACTGTCTTAATGAACGCCCTTTATGCTCTGAAAATACAAATTATACATGCCTATCATTTTCTAAAAATATAATTAATTAATATATAAATAATTATAATTATCACAAGAAATGTTCTTATAAAATTGTCGCAATTTTACAGCAAATAATAATAACAGATAGACGCCCTTGGTGAAAATTCAAAAAGTGGTTTTAGCGTCAAAATTCCTTTTAACTTGTGTAGACAACATGTCCAGCTTCAATACAATCGCAGAAGCATTACGGAAATATGCACAGTCTTTGGCTCTAATTAAGGCACACTAAATTAAGGATACATTTTTATAGGCACATGTACTCAAAGATTCATCCCATAAAATCGCCCTTTAGTGTGCGTCCATTTTAATATTGGTAAACCAACAAAAAAACGCTTACATGAACACAATTTTAATAATAGAAGCAAAATGTTGGCAAAAAAATCATAATGTACATGTCTTAAATTCTCCCAAATACCAATTTTCAGTCAAATCTATACAACTGTTATTGACATCCCCATTTTGAATATTTATTACTGAACATGCATAAATTGAACTCTTAATATCGATTTGTAATCAAATCTGCATGAACGTTAAAACTTGCTCGGAATCTTAACATCCATACTCTGATTTTTGAAATAGTTACTAAAAATGTATGATATGCATTCCTGAACACTCTCAGATGCCGACTTTCAGTCAAATCTACATAAATGTTGACATTCCACCGCCTTGTTGGCACCGCCATCTTGAATTTTTAAATGTTACCAAAAATGTGCAGTGTTAAATACCCCCAAATGCTGAATTTTAGTGAAATCTGAAAAAATATTAAAATTAGTCTGTCATGTTGGCGCCGCCATTTGAAATTCTCAAATATTGACAAAAATGTAAAAACTTTCATTCCTAAATACTCCTAGATACTGATTTTTCAGCCGAATCTGTACTAATCACAAAATTCGTTCGCTATATTGAGGACACAATGTTAAATTTTGTAGTGTATAATCCGCACAAATATTAAATTCCGTTTGACATGTTGACGCCGCTATTTTGAATTTTTAAATGGTGACACTCTTAAACCTCATTTAATCTACACAAGTAACAAAATTTTTAACACCGTATTTGAATTTCTAAATGTTGACTAAAAAATTCGGATTTTTTACATCCGAAAGTGTATGCATGTCAAATTTGAAATTAATCGGTAATGAGCAAATGGTAAAAAATCCATTACAAGATTTGAACCAGACATAAACATTCAATTAGACGAGTAGTGAAGCCAATAAAAGCGTGTTAAAAACAATTGCTTTTTGGTTTAAAAATCTAAAAGCATAATATATAAATAACGAATTTTCTTTTAGGCTTACCTAATTTATTATTTTGATTTTAGATAGTGCGAGCTTTTACTCCCCCACAGTAAAAGCTAGCGCCGTCATGGGCATTCGTGAACAAATGGCCACGGCTTGGACATGGGCCATCCCCACTTTTTATTTTATCGTAAACATTGGTCGATAGAATTTGAAAAGTAAGGGAACCATGTTGGCGCATACCCCTAACGTGATTTATGAATGAATTGTCATCTCTGCCTTTATTTCTTACCCTAAGACAATAACCCGCATTATTGCCTGCCAATTTTCCTGGTCTTTTATTTCACGACTGGGCAGCATCAATTGCGTCGGGTTACTTAAAGTACAGGATGTTTGCCAACAAAATCTTCCCGATTAGTAAACTGAATATTCATCAAGCACTTTTGAGTAAAAGTTTTGGTTTGTTAAACTTTGTCATATAATCCCTTAACTTCTAGCCTCCCTAACACTATTCATTTTAATAAAAGCAAAAAAGTATCCGGACCATTTATATGTAAAATTACATGTTCTACAACTTTTTTACAATTTTGTTTCCTAGCTATTACCCTTATATTTTGTATGGAAACAGCCTATATGTTAAATTTGTGATCCAAATTATATTTAGTTACGTACAACGTAAGAACAACAAAACTATTTAAATTCTTTAGCAGTGATAATATTTTATTTTTAATCTATCTATTAATTTCTACACGCACCAATGTCGATATCTGAATGATTATGTCAACAACATTAGTCTTTATGGCTCTAGAGTCAGCTTTATTAAAACTGATTATTGGTTGGTTATATTTTTTATCATCCTTAACATAAACGTAAACAAGAACATATCTTCAATACTAGATCGATAACAAAATTATACTGTAAACTGACGGAACTACTGAAATATATAAGACACTAACTAGTAGTAGGCAAATAGAAAATAAAAAAAAAAATAGTAGTGTTTGATATTTACCTCATAATTTCCATTTTGCTGAAGTTTTTCGTATTTTTTATAAGACCGGAAAAAATGAATGATGCATATACCTAAATAGGTTTGTCAGCAATAGAACGCGAGTAAAAAATTTGGACCTATAGAATCCTTAACTTCACCATCGCCCACTGTACTCATAAATAAACACAACTGTGACATTATTTTACGCCAGCAGAATTTCGATAAGCTCTTGAAATGATTTACAGTTTCATCCGTATTTACAGAAGTTTATGTTTGGTACTTACAACCAATGTTCTTTCTAGCTGTATTGCTCATTAATAGACCTTTTATAACATTTCATTGCTTCTTTGGATTTCCTCCCGTCTGGTATCATTTAGTATTAAAAAAATCTGTTTTTATTTGTTTTACTTTTTATTTACAGTATATGTGTACTTAATAATATTGTAGCATAACAGTTAAAAAGGGAGCTCACAGTTACACAGGTTGTATTTTAAATTTTTATCTCCTTAGGAACGACAATTATTATTGCCTTTCTGTAATAACTGGCGAAAACGTATACAGGGTGGCCCAACGAAAAGGTCCCACCCTTATTTATGACTTTCCTGGTATATTTTGGGAAAAACGCTTGGACACGTCAATTTTGATTTTTAGGGGGACGTCTTTTCATGTATGATTGTATAATACAGGGTGTTCCAAAAATAAGATATCGCATTACACTTGACATTTTTAAATGGAAACCCCCAATTTTTTTTCTATTTTTGGATTCTCCAGGAAGTTTTTAGTAACTTTTGTATAATAGAGTTTATACCTATCTTCAACCATTTTGAAGTTTTTTTAATTTTTTTTATAAAATTCGCCTCATTTAATTTAGTACTGATAATACGGAAAAAAATAATAATCACCGATACCAGCAAGAAATTTAGCATCCGTCAATGTCATCGTAAATCATAGAACAACTTTATCTTTGATTTGAAATCGTTAAGTTGCCTAGTTCTATTATAATATTTTGCAATGATTTATTCAATTCAAGAAAGGGTCGAAATAACGAAACTGTATTATCAAAACGGAAGCATTGCAAGAGCTACCGCCCGGTTGTTTAATGCGTTACATCCAGACAAAAATATTAACCATAAGTATGTGGCTAAATTAATAAGAAAATTTGAAGCAACTGGATCTGTATCTAATATTCGCCGGAATCAGGAAAATCGTCCAAGTAGAAATGAAGCCAGAGAAATAGCAGTTTTGGGACACGTGGCTCTTGACAACACCCAAAGTATACTTCTTCAGGATTTACACGCTCATACAGTGCAAAGAATTTTATCCTATATACAAAATATATGAGCTTAATGAAGACGATTATGATAGAAGGTTGGAGTTTTGCGAATTAATGACACAATATGTACCTTCTATTTACATGGTGCTGTAAATAGACATAATTGTCGATATATATACATTTGTTTCGAGAGGTACATATACCCACAAAAAATATCTGGGCCGGCATTTTATATATATACTTAGTTATATGGACATGTTGGAAAATATATATAATAGAAAATGAGGTTAATTATAATGAAAATCATTTCCAATATATGTAGCTCCATATGGACACCCATATCCCAAATATATATATATATGAGTCCTTTAGATTACTTTCTTTGGGGACATATAAAAAGTAAGGTTTTTATATATATCTTCGGGAGCGGATCACGGCGGAATATAACTCCAGAAATGTGTGAAAATGTTATAGATTTGAGCAAAATATTTATTATATATAAACGGACACCACTATACATTTATTATATATATATATATATATATATATATATATATGCTTCAAATTTTCTTATTAATATATATGGTTAATATTTTTATATAATATATATATATATATATATATATATATATATATATATATTCAAATAATATATATATATATATAAGTTACTAAAAATATCCAAAAATAGAAAAAAAATTGGGGTTTCCATTTAATATATATATATATATATATATATACGTGTATATATAGTATATATATTTATACCCTGTATATATATGTATATATATATATATATATATATATATATATATATATATATATATATATATATATATATATATATATATATATATATATATATATATATATATATCATATATATACATTATTAGTACATAAAATGTCCAAAAAAATTTAGTTAAGGAACTTAGATCCTTAATTCTAAGAAAATGATTAATGATTTACGTGATCCCAAAACAATGCAATTTTATACGAAGCACCGAATATACAAATAGTTTTATATGTTTTTCTCTTTTGGGCAATTATTCAGTTTACCGACGATTTTAGTAATATTCGGCACATTATAGCTATAACTTTCAAATGCCGGAGACAAATATAAATTCCCCAATTAAGAATTATGCTTCTCAAGCAATTATACAAATATAAGCTTCTATTAAAGGAAATCCAAAAAAAAAGTTTCTGGTGCCTGGTATCACACGTTTTTTCCAGAGGCACATTTTAAATATCAATATTAACAAAGTACCTATTCGAAATTAAAGCTTTTGTGGATTTTGATAAAATTTAACAAGTTCCATGAGTTTTCCTGGATATTTCAAATTTCATAATATTTCCAGGTTTTCCGGGACGAACCCTACTTTAGCTACTTAAGTGTAGAATCTGGATGAAGTAAGTGTTTTTTTTTATAATTGACTAATATTAAGATGCAGTTAAAGCTAAGAATAAAAATAAAATTGGAATAGGATACCAATCATATGCGAAGGAATTTAGAAAAACATTATTTCTTTTCCGAAATGATAAATAAGTTTACTTAGCCAAATAAAGTTATAACTAGCTATTTCATCTGGCTTATTTCCACACATTATAAATAAATCGTGTGGTTGTAATCTAAAACTTTTTAGACACATTTACAGACGTTTTTTACTCCGGTAAAATAGTCTTGTACAGATTTTTTTGTCGTGTCAAGTGTCGGGTATTAATCAAATTATAGTTTTCATTCAATATAAGAAACATTTTAGACAGTATTGTAGTACCTGATTTTGCGTTTGTAATTATAGTTGTATGTATTTTCTTGTGATGAAAATATATATATATATATATATATATATATATATATATATATATATATATAATTACTTCGAAAATATTTCTTGGGTCTAGGTTTATGCATTGAAACAATAGTGGTTATATTTCGCTCGACGTTTCGCTTTTGATTAAAAGCATTTTCAAGAGCATTTATTTTAACTAAAACGAGAAAGAAAAAAAAACAATATCAGTTCGATACAAACTGGTTTGTTAAAATTGCCGTTTTGTCAATTATAAAAACACTGATAAAGTAAAATTTCTTCAATTAATCCTAAAACATTTAGCAGTCGAACACTTTTCTAAAATGACTTTCACAATTTTACACATTAAAAAATATTAAAAAACTTGTTTACATTATTGACGAAAAAAAACACAAAAACATTTGTACAATTTGGTTTAAAGCCGTTAATTAAAAATAGGTAACCTACCTTGGAAAACAGAGCTTCATTTTTAAATCTATTATATTTAAGGCACCTATAGTATCAGTATCATAATGTCTAGGTTGGTTTTGGGCGACATTACTTGATCTTAATAATTGTAAAATGATACTGATATACAAGAAACGGTACAAAGTGATGGCGATAAGACAAGAAATTTTTATTATTTTGTTAGTTTTTTTTATAAGGATTGGAAGCTAATGTTATTATTTATACCAGGGTTACTATTTTCTACTTATGGTTAGAATATACGGGTGATGTTGATTGAGTACTATAGTTACGTTATTAAATTAAATTATAATAGATTTGACTTAAATTATTTATGTCTTGCTTATCGTTGACATAATGTAAATGCTAATTGAAAATGCTTTTAATCAAAAGCGAAACGTCGAGCGAAATATAACCACTATTGTTTCAATGCATAAACCTAGACCCAAGAAATATTTTCGAAGTAATTATAAATAAAAGGTTTAAGAAACAAATTATATATATATATATATATATATATATATATATATATATATATATATATATATATATATAAAATCGTGTTTATAATGAAATGATTTTTAATAAATTTCTCTTACCCGGAACTTCCCTCGTTATGAATCTCTACTTTTATTAGGAATAGTGAAGTGTGACCCGATTTAATTCAGTACATAGTCATTTATTAACCCATTTATACTATCTTTTCAAACATTTTTATTGGTCGTCATTTTGTTCCATCACATAGGATTCTTACCAATATTTTACCAGTTTCTATCTATGCCATTATTGATTTTTGGACATAATTTAAAATAAAATCAATAAGTAGTTTTTATATTGACACACACCGCCATTTTGTTACCTTATGTTGAATTCGTACCAGTTTATTCCTATATCACATTTAATTTTTCTGCAAAATTTAAAGTCAATTGAATAAGATTTTTTTGAATTCGTACCACAACTTTACCAGTTTATCTCTATATCCCATTTAATGCTTGCACAAAATTTGAAGTTAATACAATAAACAGTTTTTTTTACAGGCTGATTTTTTAAATATTTTATAAGGGCGTCATTTTCTCTTGCTATCTAACCAAAATGTTAATAGTTCATTCCTATGTAACACTCGATTTTTGTACACAATTTGAGGCAAATTGGCTAATTAGTATTTTTATTAATATTTTTTTAAGGTTTCACTAGGCCGGCATATTGGATTTTTACCAAAATATTACAAGGTCATCCCTATATGACCTTTAATTTTTGACTAAAATTTTGAAGTCAATCTGATATTGATCATCCTCATGTGACTTTTTATTGCTTAAATGTTTATTTACGAAAATAACATTTTGAAAATGCTCTCAATAAGACCAAACATAAATATAGCATCTTTCTAATAAACTTTATGTATAACATTTAAAACTAACTAAAACATTAAAAAATTATAAAAATGCTAAATGCCTAAAGTAACATTACCTAATACTAAATAAAAAAATAAGTATTCTTTCAAACAGAACAATTAAATATTAATTTTTTAAAAGAGAAATACTAATTTAGGGGCTTTTCATTGCCAAGTTTATTTCTAGTATTAAAATGAACAAATCCATATGTAGAAAACATTCTTTCGAAGTCGGAAGAAGATGCACAGGCATAATGGGAACAACTATGTGTAGTACATTACTGATTTCTGGAATGGTTTTTTGAGTAGTATGGTCACATTTTTTCGTTAGAAAACATGTTTTTCGAAAAGGGGGACTGATTAGCCTTCAACTTGTATTATTAATGGTAATAATCCTGTGTTTGGTAAATTTTTACCAGCAATATCTAAAACAGCGTTTTTCTTCGCTTGATAGGGGGAACCCAGTAAATGTACCAAAAAGTGGAAAGGTGTTAAAGCTTGACTATATCCTGTTTCGAAGAACTGATATTTGTGTACATTTGTGTCCACATTTTCGACATTATCAAAAACAGGTTTTTCTATGCCTTAACTGCATTAGACAGAGGCATCTTTTTGCTGAACCATATCCAGTGACACAGAAATAGATTTAAGAGAAGTTTTAAAAAATCTTCAGCCATTCGTTTGATATGAACATTCGATTATTTTTGAAAAATCATGACATCTTTGTGTTGTTATTTACAAATTTGTAACAGTTTTGGCCACTCACTGATATTTTCACGCAGTCAGAAACTGTATTCCATCGCACACCTTGTGGAAATATTAGTTATTTTCCTCTTCTTTGTGTAAACCAAGCATTTGGAAAATGGGTATTTCAAAACTATTTTAGAATTTGCACTACATGATGTTCACATGTCTTACTTCTAAATCCTTGGAAAGCAAATTCCAATATACGAGCAGAACCCCCGAATATAAAACTGAGGTAATTTATTGCTTCTATAATTTTTTTTTGCGCACTGTTTATTAGTGTTCATATTTGCTTTGTTATATGCTCATGCGAATATTGAACTAATCATCGATAAACATACAAAGGGACTGACTGGATAATTTCTTAAAAGGTTTTGATTTTTCTTCTTGAAATATTTGGGTTGACAGACAACTGAAATCTTGAAGGTGGTTTGGTTTGTAGTCTTGTCTTAACATTTCAATAGAAACTCAGTATGTCTAATTGACCTAAAACTGGAATTTGTGGCAAAAATTGGTATTGATAGTTGCTTATCTAGTTCTTTCTTCTTATCTTGACATGTTCTTACAATACTTGCTGACTGGGAATCTTGGGGAGTTGTTTCCTTATCATCCAACTCACTAAACTGATTTTACTCATTTCCTGTACTTCGGACGGGAATATAAAAGAGACTATTTAGATTTTTACCAGACATAAACGAGATTAGAAACCTCGATCCTACAACTTTCCGATTTACCAGTTCATTCCAAAATGTAGCATACCAGAAAATTTAACTAACTAAAATGCACAATATTTATTTTTAAGAGAATATTGCCACATAAACAGAGTATGCCTTGAAAGACCTGGAGTCAATTTTACTGTCACATTATTACATTTTGACAAGTCGAACTTTTGACACGACATGAATCCAAAAATTAGAAATATTTCCTCCGTCGGCTAGAGCGGCGGCAAAAATAGACACCGACCGTAAAGTAGAATAAAATCCTGACATCCGGCAAAAATTGTATGATATTCAAACCTATGTTAGATGCTCAATTTGGTTACTAAATGAACGTAATTAGAATATTTCTACCCTGCATTCTTGCTGTTGATGATGTTGCCGTTCTGAAGTTAAATAATAGGCGGGGAGTGGTATTTAAATCATAGCCGTTAGGTTATGATCTACATATAGCTTGTTATGTGTTATATGATCCTTGCGATTTTAGAAATTCCGTATTGGTCCTAGGGTCAAACCGTACTTTCTGCACATTTGTACTTTTCGGTCGGTATATCTCGGAAACGATTTCAGATAAACTTTTAAAAGCTGATACATTTTTAAAGCACACTTGAGGCTCTCGAACGGTACCAAACAGATATGATTTTTGGTTTTTCGTCTATTAATAAAATAAAACATGTTTTTTTCGAGTTCTTAGAATTTCCTATGATACACGATAAATGTCGAAAAATGTCA
This sequence comes from Kuschelorhynchus macadamiae, assembly GCA_030620095.1. Taxonomy (NCBI): domain Eukaryota; kingdom Metazoa; phylum Arthropoda; class Insecta; order Coleoptera; family Curculionidae; genus Kuschelorhynchus; species Kuschelorhynchus macadamiae. Next base: position 190,192 of record JAUTXW010002097.1, read on the forward strand.
AATATCGATTTAAAACTTTTAAGAAAAGTTCCTTTTTACGATCTCATGAACCTTATTGAAAATGGGCAGGAACGAATTTTGAGAAGTTTTTTTTTAATATTTAAACCCCATTTTTTTAACAAAAACAAGGGTACATTGAACGCCCTCTGATGGACAAACGGTTCAAGTTTTTGAAAAAACAAAAAAGAATCTGAAAGAGCATAGATGACAGAAAACATTCTTGTAGATTGATATCTCCAAAAAATATAAGCAAATTGCCGCATCTATTAAAAAAATCCATTTTAAAATTTTTTTTTCTGATTTTTTTTTGCTGTAGCTAAAAATAAGTTTTATTGAAAGTTGCCATAAGACAGAATTAAGGAGGAGGCAAAAGGCACAAAATTTCCCAACTTTGCAACTAATGCTTTAGGACAAAAACTACTTGGGTGCACAGCATTACATGTTTTTTTGCCGTTTGGTGCTTTTTTATCTGCATTGACTAACAATAAAATTTATTATAAATCAGCCCTACCTCTTGAAGTTTTGGTGTATTTATTTTCTAAAACTATATCGATGCCCCGAGTTCCAGCCAAAAATTTGACCCTATCGTATAAAAACTTAAGTTATAATTTTTTTTTAATTCCAGAGATTACCTTTAATTTCCAACCGAATATAATCAAAGTTATTTAGTTTTTCCATAAAATAGCAAACCAGATTCAGAAACTTCAATCTATTTTTTACAACTTTCAAATTTACTATTTGTTTCTGCAACGTAATAATCTAAATACTCGAAAATCTGGTTTAAAAAAACTTTTTGGGGTATTTTTGAGAATGGCAGGTAAACTTTAGATATTTTTTGGAAGATAGCCACAATTTGGGATGCAATACTTTCTCCAATTTATCTTTAAGAAATTTTGCTGTCATTCCCAAGTATGTCGATAATCGTTGGATAGAAGTACTACTCGATTACCTTTTTTGGATCAATTGGAGCTGCGGAATCCTTGCCTCTGATTGGATACACGACAGACGCATTTTTCAATATATAGTTCGGGATTTTTTGACACCTTGGCGTGTTTTAAGTTGACGGACTTTTTGTGTGCTTTTACGGTAATATATGTAGGGAGTAATACCAGTATAATATGCTACACAGGGGAATTAACGAGGTGTAATAGGAAGATTTCTTTCTTTAGGAATTCTGGTTTAAGAGCTGTTTGCTGTTCTTTTTCCTAGTGAAACATCTCGGTATAATACATCGCTTTAAGAGATTTGGATAATAAACCGGGGAAATTTTGTTTTCGCAAATGTGAATTTTAATTTTTTTTCTCTATTGGAACTTCTGTAGCATTATAAGTACCGATTTGGAGTTTTTGATAATAGACAGTTTTAGAATCGAGTGTATACGTGGGTCAGAGAATTCAGGAATGGGTGAGAAAGTGCCGAAAATGAGTCATGATCGACGCCCAAGAAGTCTCACAGATGACAACAACCATGCTGTTCGAGAGCTTGTTGAAGGTGATCGCCGGTTAACTATTGAAGAAATCTCATTAGAAGTAGGTACTAGCTATGGGAGTGTTCAATCCGTCATCACTGATCAAGTTGGCTTTAGAAAAATTAGTGCTCGCTGGGTTCCAAGGTTGTTGGCCGAAAATCAAAAACAGGTCAGGTCGGAGATCAATGAGACTTCTGAATCGATTTCGACAAGAAGGAGAGGTTTTCGTATCGTTACTTGTAAAGAGACGTAGGTCCACTATTACACAGCTAGCTTGTGTATAGCATAGATCAATTAATGTATTTTACAAACTTACGATTTATGTTTGATTTACCCTCGTATATTATACAGGGTTTTATATTTATTATTATATTATCATCGATTTGAAACATTTGGCGTTTGACGTAACATAATTGTTAGTTAGTTTAAAGAGAATACTCCTTTTCCCAGGGAAGTAAAGGAAAGCAAAACAGGTTTTCTTTTTAAATATAATGGTGGCGCTGAATTTTTGGCAGGCCTCTATTTACAACAGTGATGTGTAAATATTTAGAGGCATTACTCTTGTTAAAAAAATTTGCAGTTTGTTGGAAATACCCTGTATATTAAATCGAAATAAAATAATTTTTTTTTTAATATTTAAGAGTACAGGGTGCCACATTATGGTCGCAATTGAGGAGTATCTCGCTTATTTTTAAACTTAGAACCTTGCGGTTTTCGTGAACCTGAGCTACTTTTTTGTGAAACGAAAGATGCCGCAAACAACATAGTCATAACCTCCTAAGTTTCCGAGGTATAGGGCGATATAGAAAATATTGCATTTTCAGGTACCCCTTGTATCTCAACTTGTCATTAAGATAAAAACAAGCCCTTTTAAAACTTTTTACGTAGAATCCAGTGGCGTAGTCAGTTTTTTTCTTAATATCACTGTTTTTGAAATATTGATCAATGCTTGGTATTTTTAATGGTACATCCTGTATATTTGTCAAGAAATTAATTTGTCTTTTCACAAGCTTCTCAAAATATATAACAGTATGGGCCTATTCCAATAAACAACAAAAGAAATCGTAATTTTCATAATTTGCACTCAAAAGTTTGTAGTAGGCCATGGAAAAGAATGCTGCTTTTTATTGTTTACTTGGAAGCAAGTGACAATTCCCAAATCTTGTTTTATGCCGTGTCATTACTTGTGTTATTTATATAAATTTTGTATTTTATTTTTAAATTTTGCTAGTTTTTTGTATTTATTTATTGTGTAGAAGTATATTTGTGATTATGACAGAAAACCAAACTTTCGTACATTTTTAGAATTTAGAGAATTAAAATTATAAAGTTCATTATATTAAAGATTTTGGAAATGCAATACGAGAATATTTTCGTTATTTACAAAATCATTCCATTGTTTTGCTTAATTCCTATGAAAAATTGTTAAAGCTAAGTTAACTACGTAGAAACTAAATATGTAATAACCAACAGGGCTTCACAAAATAAACAAGCGGTATAACCGGAATTTCCATATTTTCCATTTTTTTTCTGATTCATCCCGGTTGACATAATTTGCAAATAAAATAATCACATTTTTCCAGAAAAATTTGATTTGAAAATTCAACAAATAGAAAATATTTTTTGAGACCGAGACCGAGAGTCTCGTTCTCAAAGATTGAGAGTCTCGTTACCTTGGTCTCGTCAATCGGTCTGTCTCGATTCTAATTTGCATGTCTCCATTTCAGTATCGGTCTCGGTTTAGATGCCGAGACCGAGACCATGGTCTCGCGAACCCCTAGGTGAAACGTCAAAGTTCTTATCCCTTCCTACATTAAATATATATATATATATATATATATATATATATATATATATATATATATATATATATATATATATATATATATATATATATATATATATATATATATATATATATATATATATATATATATATATATATATATATATATATATATATATATATATATATATATATATATATATATATATATATATATATATATATATATATATATATATATATATATATATATATATATATATATATATATATATATATATATATATATATATATATATATATATATATATATATATATATATATATATATATATATATATATATATATATATATATATATATATATATATATACAGGGTGATTCAGAAATAAGTACCGAAAATTTGCAGGTATGTAAACCTTGACGAAATATAAAAAAAAGTTTTATATAATTTTTCTCTAAGCCTCACCGTTTAGAATATACAGGGCATTAAATATGTGTGATAAAAAAGACATTTAAATATGTAATATCTGTTAGGAGAGAGATATCAATTTCAATTTTGGAACATGTTATCAGTACATGTAGACCCATTAACCCAACAAACGACAACCTTATGGGTCACTTCAGAGGCGTAGAACAGGGATATATGTCTCGCATTTATGCTCATATCTTTTTACCACTCGGTATATTGTCTATTTTTATTATAAATTTTTATAGCTTAGTTTTTTCACTAAAAATTATTACTCTTAAAATTTTTTCATACGAGCTGTCGTTTCGGAGTTTTAGTCGAGTTAATGCGTCAAAGCCCTTTAGGATACAACATTATTTAAGTATTTCCATTATTCATAACAAAATGTATGCAAGCCATGGCTGAATAATTTTAGCAATTAATAAAGATGTAACAAAATCATGTGCGAATAACGTTTTATTAACTTGAGATAACAAAATACATAAAATGAGAAAAATAATTCAGAATATTACAAGTGTTTAAAATGTCGTCCTTCAACTTCTATACATTTTTCAGCATATGTGATCAGTTTCCATGTAATAGCACTTAGCATCTGCCTGGAATTAGACAACTCAAAACAAGCATCTTTTATTCTTTGGGTTAGTTGTTCAGGGGTGGTAATTGGAACTGAATAAACATTTTCCTTTAAAATACCCCAAACGCTGTAATCTAATGGGTTGAGGTCGGGCGAACGAGGCGGCCAATGAATAGGCGCATCAATTCCGCGACCTATCCATTTATGAGGGAAATTAACATGTAGCCAAGCCCTAACTTCTCTTGAGTAATGGGGCGGCGCGCCATCTTGCATGAACCACATATTATATCGTTGTAAAACAGGGACATCATCAAGCAGTTGAAAAAAAATTATTTCTCAAAAACTCCAAGTAGTTCTGACCATTCAAGTAAGGCGGCAAAAACCAAGGTCCAATAAAATTACTTCCAATAATACCCGCCCAAACGTCTATTTTAAACTGATGCTGGAAGCTTGTAACATGTGTGGAATGGGGATTATCCTCCGCCCATACATGCGCATTATGCATATTAAAAATTCCGTTTCGGGTAAAACAAGCTTCATCAGTAAATAAAACGAATTCAGGAAAATTATTATTTTCTTGATACTTCTGAAGGTACCACTCACATAAATCAACCCTGGGCTGAAAATCCGTTGGCAGTAATTCTTGTACCTTTTGCTTATGGAAAGGATGCAAACCCATATCATTCAATGTACGCCACGTTGAACTTTGGGAAATTCCAGTTTGAACAGAAATTCTTCTGGTACTTGTCTCAGGATTGATCTCAAGCAAGTTTAAAATATTTGCTTCGTTTCCAAGTGTTCTGGTAGAAACATGTCGCCCACGCCTATGGCCGGCAGATTTAAATGTGCCTGTCTCCCTTAGACGACGATCAACCGAAATAAAAGTTCTCCTGTTTGGAATCTGTCGTCGTGGAAATTTTTCAGAATATCTCCTGACAGCCATTTCTGAATTTCCGTTGCATTCTCCAAGGACTAAGCGCATGTCTGCATATTCATTATTAGTATAAACAACCATAATTATTTAAAAGTATGAGCAAACAATTTTTTATGAACTGGCAACTAGACAACCAAATTATTGAAATATGACAAGTACATTCATTTTCGTTTGCCAGAGATAAGTCATGGCTTGCTTCAATTTCATTGTGGATATTAGAAATACACACATATTAGTGTATCCTAATAGGCCAATCAATAGAGATTTTTTGTGACACTACCTGAATATCAACTGTGCGATTGTTTAAAAGACATTCTTTATTAATTTATTTATCTTTATTAATCGCTACAATTATTCAGCCATGACTTGCTTACATTTTGTTATGAATAATGACAATACTTAAATAGTGTTGTATCCTAAAGGGTTTTGACGCATTAACTCGACTAGAACTCAGAAACGATAGCTCGTATGAAAAAATTTTAAGAGCAATCATTTTTAGTAAAGATACCAAGCTATAAATATTTTTAATAAAAATAAGCAATATACTGAGTGGTAAAAAAATATGACCATAAATGTAAGGCATATATCCCTGTTCTACGCCTCTGAAGTGACCCATAAGGTTGTCGTTTGTTGGGTTAATGGGTCTATATGTACTGATAACATGTTCCAAAATTGAAATTGATATCTCTCTCCTAACAGATATTACATATTTAAATGTCTTTTTTATCACACATATTTAATGCCCTGTATATTCTAAACGGTGAGGCTTAGAGAAAAATTATATAAAACTTTTTTTATATTTCGTCAAGGTTTACATACCTGCAAATTTTCGGTACTTATTTCTGAATCACCCTGTATATATATATATATATATATATATATATATATATATATATATATATATATATATATATATGTATATATATATATATGTATATATATATATATATATATATATATATATATATATATATATATATATATATATATATATATATATATATATATATATATATATATATATATATATATATATATATATATATATATATATATATATATATATATATATATATATATATATATATATATATATATATATATATATATATATATATATATATATATATATATATATATATATATATATATATATATATATATATATATATACACAATGTGTCCCAAATTTGGCTTACATGCATTGCTATCTCGTAAACCGCTATAGCTACAGGGTGGGTTAAATTAGGAAAGTTTTAGAGAATTTTATTACAAATTTGATGACGTTTTGAAGTTTAGGATATCTTTTGTGGTTTTCAAGATAATTGGGAAAAATCAAAATGGTGCATTTTCAACTTTTGCCCGTAGCTTCTAAACGACTCGTATTCTGGTTTTATGGTTTATACATTATTAGGGCACTTTTATTAGAGGAACATTATGCAGGTAAAACGAAGTTTCTAGCTTCAATTGTTTTTGAGATATTGGCATCAACTTTTTATTTTCTTACCGACGCCATATTGGATTATTGTAATTTTGGAAAGATCTTTTTAAGAGCTTTCCAATGATGTATAACAAGGTAAGATTATTATGTTTCTTGAGCTCTAAAAACCAAAATAATTGTTTTTTTTTTAAGTAGGCTTTGATTACGCATGGCGGCCATAATGAAACAAAAGAATGCCGCATGTCAACAATCATTTTGTGTTCCTGAATAGTACTTGTTATCATTTTCTCATTGTGCCGAGTTTTTACAAAGTTTATTTGAGTTTCTTATACTACTTAAAATGGAGGGTAATTATTCCAACGAAGAGAATTTGGATATGATAGAACTTTATTTTAAAGCAAATAGAAATACACAAGCAGCTGCGCGTTCATACGAAGAACAATTTCCAGACTGACATCAACCAAGCCAAAGTCATTTCAGATTTCTAATTGTAAACTTGTTAGCTTATGGGTAAAAATATTAATTCAACCATCGATGTTTCAGATTTTCAACTAAGATATTATACTAACAGTGAATACCTAGTGACTAAAATGTAACTATCACACTATTGAAAATACCTAAACTAAATTTAAATTAACACATAAAAAAAATATAAGTTACACCACATGCCTCCCTCCATTTTCCACACATTTTTGACATTTCTCCAATACCTTCCGTGTAGCCCTTCTTAAGGTGTTCCTGTTAATATTAGCAAAAACATCTCGGACTCTGTCTTCTAGCTCTCTGAGACTTTCTGGCGGAGAAAATTCGTAGACCTCATTTTTTGCGTATCCCCATAAATAAAAATCGGGAGGAGTAATATCCGGCGACCTTGCCGGCCAAGCAACAGGGCCATTATTAGCGATAATATTTTCCCCGAAAGTATTTCTGAGGACCGCCATCACCTCTCTGGTACAGTGAGCCGGACAGCCATGTTGTTGGAACCAAATATTTTGCAGGTCGTTTGGGGGAACAGAATTTATAACTTCTGGAATAATTTGTTCCCGTAATAGTTGCAAATATCTGTTACCCGATAAATTTTCTTGGAAAATGAACGGCCCAACCAAACGGTTATCTAAAATACAAATTGTTATGAGTGATTTAAAGCAGAAGTGCATTGTTTGGAATTACCTATAATGCCACACCACACATTGAACCCAAATTTTGTTTGTAAACGTCTTTCTTCTAAAGTATGAGGATTCTCGGTGCCCCAGTAATGAGTATTATGTTTATTGAAAATTCCACAGTTTGTAAATCGTGTTTCATCTGTCCAAAGTACTTTAGAATGAAAGTTGGGTATTTGCTGGCATTTGTTGATGAACCATTCACTAAACGTGATTCTTCTAGCAAAATCATTTACCTGAAGACCCTGTACAATAGTAGGTTTATAGGGATGAAAGTGAAGTTTTTTCAAGACTCGTTGGACGGTTGATTTGGGAATTGCCGTTTGTTCTTCAATCTTTCTTACTGAGGTTGTTGGGTTGTCCCTGACACTTTCTATTATAGCTGCGTTTCTTGCTTCATTATCTATTGAATAGGTCTTTGGTTTCGGTTTCAAAAAAGACCCGTAGGCTAACAGGTTAACAATTAGAAATCTGAAATGCCTTTGGCTTGGTTGATGTCGGTCTGGAAATTGTTCTTCGTATGAACGCGCAGATGCTTGTGTATTTCTATTTGCTTTAAAATAAAGTTCTATCATATCCAAATTCTCTTCGTTGGAATAATTACCCTCCATTTTAAGTAGTATAAGAAACTCAAATAAACTTTGTAAAAACTCGGCACAATGAGAAAATGATAACAAGTACTATTCAGGAACACAAAATGATTGTTGACATGCGGCATTCTTTTGTTTCATTATGGCCGCCATGCGTAATCAAAGCCTACTTTAAAAAAAACAATTATTTTGGTTTTTAGAGCTCAAGAAAAATAATAATCTTACCTTGTTATACATCATTGGAAAGCTCTTAAAAAGATCTTTCCAAAAATACAATAATCCAATATGGCGTCGGTAAAAAAATAAAAAGTTGATGCCAATATCTCAAAAACAATTGAAGCTAGGAACTTCGTTTTACCTGCATAATGTTCCTCTAATAAAAGTGCCCTAATAATGTATAAACCATAAAACCAGAATACGAGTCGTTTAGAAGCTACGGGCAAAAGTTGAAAATGCACCATTTTGATTTTTCCCAATTATCTTGAAAACCACAAAAGATATCCTAAACTTCAAAACGTCATCAAATTTGTAATAAAATTCTCTAAAACTTTCCTAATTTAACCCACCCTGTAGCTATAGCGGTTTACGAGATAGCAATGCATGTAAGCCAAATTTGGGACACATTGTATATATAATATACAGGGTTGCCCTTGGGAATACAAAAATTCCAAAAAACATACGAATCTGTTTTTGTATCCATAACGCTTCGCTCTTTTAAAAAACGGTAAAATTTGACAACTTATTTTCTTTTTTTGGCATACAAAGGCAATTTCTTTGTATTAGGGTCGTAATTCTAAGGAGGTGAAACAGCTCCCTAAAAACAAAATTAAAATCTAAGGTTTTTCTTTTAGTAGGTGGAAACACTAAATCTGTTTTATATTTTGGGGGTTTTTTTAGGGGGGTAAAACAGCTCTTTAAAAGTAAAAATATTTTTTTATTTCTAGAGGACTTTCTAGAGGAGGCAACACTCGCTACTAAGAACAGTTTGTGATTTGTTAATATTGCTGTGCAATTAAAATGTGTTTTATTTGTATTTATTAAATATGTTTTAATAAACTCATATCTTCTTCCATAAATTAAAAAGAAAATGTAATTCAGAGACTTTAAAGACAAATCGATGAGTAAACAATCTTTTGCTTTACCCATAACTTACTACTATATGCCCATTTTCTGGTTAGAAGAGAGTATTCATTATGGGGGAACATCCGGTTATATTCTTTTACACATCGACTTTACCCAATCGGTTCAATATTTTTAGAAGTATAGGAAATTCCCCTGTGGCACTCTGAACGGAACTTAGTTTATTTTTAGGCTTAGAACTCCTAACCTATTGTCAATGGTTTCAAAATTGAAGAAAAGACCCATAATGGATCTCTACAATCGATAATCCATTATCATACATGTCGGCTATACTAACAGAAAATCAGTTCAGCGCGTATGACTGTACCTCCTAGGTTAAATTAGGTTCCTAAAGGTTAAAAGTTATTAAGGGCGGATTGCACCACTCCAACTTAAATATAACACTTAGTTAAGCTAAACCTTAATTTAAGGTGAATCTTAACCTTAACTCGGTTTGTTAAAGTTCTTCTCACTCATATACCTAGCTAAACAGTGATAACTTGTGGCAACAGTGTAAAACTACCAGACCCAGTCAGTTATCTATCATTAGTGTCATTCATACTAGTTTGAAATTTCTGTTGGTTATTTGTTGTCGGTGACTTTATTTGAATTTTGAAATAATGTCAGAAAATATGAAAAGAAGAGCCCCTAATTTCTCAGGGAGAGAAAAAACTATTAATTTAAATCCAATACATACGTATAAGGATATAATCGAAAATATGCCGTCACATGGGAATATATAAACATTTGTTATCCACTTTGTCTATCAATTTATGAAAAGCTGCAGGGTTGTAAATATAAATTATAGGGATGTTCAATTTCAAGTTCAATCTAATCTAGTACAAAAAGTGCTGTAGGTTTCGTCACTTAAAACCCTTTGAAAAAATTAACTGATAAAAAGAATCAAAATAATTCGCGTATTCAACACGCGTCTTGGAATTCCGTGGATTATTAAAATGAGTTCATCAAGATCGTCATCATCATCAATTAATATATAATGTCGATCCATGTCTGTACTTTATTTTTAAAGGTAAAGGCAGGCAACACATTTTTTAAAAAATAGAGAGAATCAAAACACTCACAACAAAATGCACGCTGTCAATTCAAATGTTTCAACTATTAACTGTCGCTAAGAATCCATAATCCTAATGACATTATTAAAAGTGAATGTCTGTCATATATCTTATTCAAATGACGTTATACATTTGACCTTAATTTCAAAAAATTTTTAAACTTACCTAATTATTTTATTCTCAAATTGTCGCGCTTGACGCCATTTTCTAATGCAGGTCAAACAGAAGCAATGGCTGCAGTTGGGTAAAATGCCAAATCTTTGTTCTCCACTCGCCTTCTCCATGATTACTTCAAAACAAACACCACAAGATTTCTCTTTAGAGCGTTGGATAGCGAATGACAGCTCCATGTTTTTCTCATGTTTTTTAATGCATTCCTGAAGTTTAAAAATATGGGTTAGATTATTATATACGTCCAAGAACTTTAAAACTCTTTTAATATTGGTTTAAAAGAAATTTTTATTGAGGATGAAAATTGGCACGTAAGATAAAAACTAGATTGAACAATGTTAAATCTTATGTCAGATGCACAGGTTGTCCAAAAAAATGTATAGATATGTTCAGAGCATAAGATCTTAATTAAAATGTTTAATGTACGTTATGGTTACCTAGAAAATTAGTCTTGAAAATCGAAAAAAAGTCGTTTTTTAGACAAAAATTTTCATTAACAACGTACATTTTTATTTTTTGGATACCCTCTGCATCTGACATAAGCTTTGACCGTGTCAATATTTGTTTTTCTTTATGCAATAATTTACATCAAGAATAAAACTAATATTTAAATACATATTTTCCCAGCTATCAAAATTATCCAAAAAATAAATGAGTAGTTGCCAAGTTTTTTGATAATATTAGAAAAATTAAAAAAACTGACAACTTGCTAATATTTTCAAAAACTTGTAAACAAACCTCAGAATTTGTTTGTAGGATTATGTTGATATTTTGAAAAATAAAACTCATAGCTAGTGATGGGAACTTTCCCAGAAAAGTAATTTTAGGGAAAGTTCATGGAAATGTTCCCGGGAACGTTACCAAAAACGGAAAAGTAGTAAGAAAAGTTACTATAACTTTTTTTTTCTTTTTAAAAGTGAGAACGGGGACAAGAGACATTTCGAATTGTCCAGGGACTTTTTTGTACTATATTAGGCTAATCATGAGCCATAACATAGAAAAATGTCGCATGCTTGAATTTTCTGAGAAAAATCGATATATTTTGGGTTTGGAAAAAAATTGTAATTTTTTTTTGATTTTGCTCATCTTTGGTTCGTCATAGAGACAAAATAGTTATTTATGTACCAAGGGTATTAAATAGTCGACCGAGGGCATATAAATCTATTAATACCCGCGGTGAATACAAACTTTTGTGTCACACTAGTTCATTATTGCATCCATAATATAAATATTTAAAAAAATATGAAAATTCAATTTGATTTTAATATTTTCTTTTTATTTCAAAATGCAGGGAAGTTTTGAAATTCCTGACGAAACTGAAAAAAAAGCGGAAAAATCAACACAAAACTTGCTACGGAACAAATCGATAGACGCCTACGACAGAGAATTTAACAAATTACTAAACTGGATGGCACAAAACTGTGTAGAACCTATTAATGAAACTGTGCTGCTTGGATACTTCGGCGATCTCGCTGAAACATTTTCTCTTAGTTCCTTATGGGCCAAATATTCAATGCTAAAGAAGACTTTAATAGTAAATAAAAATATTAACATCACTAATTGCCTTAAGTTAAGCGAATATTTAAAGCAAGGGTCAAAAGGATTCCGGTCAAAAAAGTCTAAAGTTCTGTCTAGAGAAATTTAATTGTTTTTAATAAACAAAGTTGCAGTAATATTTGATGTTTTTGATGGATGTCGACAACAAGAATTTGTGAATATGCTAGTTACTCACGTAGAAGATAGAAACTTAGTTTTCGTGGTAAACGTACCAGAGAAAAAAACCAATAAAAAGCGCGTTTTTACCATTATTGACGAAGACGAAATGAACTGTTTGAAGCTGATAAGAGACTACATGTCTTTACGGCCACGTGGTTGTTCAGAAAAGACTTTCTGACCTATAGACAAGGTCGCTGTATTGTACAGCCACTTGGCAAAAAACACATTTGGAAAAATTCCATTCACCAATGCGAAATATCTGAGTTTGAGCGATCCTGATAAGCATGTCTGCGTCGAACATCGGCAACTTTTCTGATGGAGGCTAAAGCTAGTATGACCACGTTGAAGCGCCATAGTGGATGGAAGAGTACGTCGGTTGCTGAAGGATAGAGAACAGTATATCTTCAAAAAATAAGGTTTCAAGGATACTGACAGGCACACCTTCTGGCTTTTCCTTTTACAGAAACTTCATACCCAGGCGATGAAACATGAATCAGCGTTTGCTGCAAGCAATCTAACTATCACCGGATCCTTCCAGAATTGTCAGTTTTATGCGAATTCGACTAAATAAGTAGATATTTGCATAATACTTTATTTAATATTTTGTAATGTTATTAATAAGGGTTATTAAAAAGTGTATCAAAAACTCTTTTTGGGTGTCTATGCCCGGGTGGGCCATAAAGTGCACTTTATACCACAGAAAGTACACAATTGTGTAGCAATAAAAACCCAATAATAAACTAAAGTAAATCCGGAATTGTAGAAAATAAATTTAATTTTTCAAGTTTACCAAAGTTTGTATAAAAAAGTATACGAAAAAAAAAGTTTCCAATCACGATTTCCTTTCAATGTTTTGTTAATTCGATTTATGAATTTCGATACCATATCTTACTGCAATCAACTTTTTCCATTAACATGGAACAAAAAAAATAACAACAAAAGTCTTTTCCTGGCGATTCACACGTTTTGTTAATTTTTGATCGCTCTGCATTTTTTTTGGGCGAACCTTATTTTTAGAGAAGAATAACTTTCTTGTATCTTTCAATTTTTAGTCCATTTGTTCATTTGTAAACCCCATCCGGGGACACACTGTATAAAGTTATTCAGTGTCAATTAGCGATTATCACGAAGTCTTACAATACATTTAGTTGATAATGCGCATCATGAAAATAGCTTGAACTGTCTATATACAACGTAGCCCATATTACGCTGCATAATAAAAATAATATTTAAGATGAAGAAAGAAATGGATGAAAATAACAATATCTGTTCTTATTGAGAGCAAATTGAAACTATTGTTAAATTTTGTTTTTCATCATATAATTTTGTACAAAAAAGGAATAGCTTTCGACTATCCAGGTATTCCTATTTATAAAGAAATAATGTTAATAATAGTTTAGGTGAATGCAAGAATAATAATATACAGTACTACAAGTGTTTACTTTTTTGTGTCTGTATTTAAGTATAAGTATAAAAAGTTATCTGGGGTTACTTCTGTGTGAAAAAGATAATAGGACAGTTTTATGTCCAGCAAAGATGTTGTTTTATTGTGCTTTGTCAATGTTTAATTTTCACTTTTGGATGATTTGCGCATAAGAGTAGTTGCTCGTAAATGCTTAAATAACGATAAGGATTCCTAGGCTCTACGTGCTGTACCCTCCCACATTTCAGAATAGAAGTATTCATCTGCTTATTTGCGAAATGCATATCTAACATTTTATGAGGTACTAACATGCTATGCGGTTAGATATTTAACTGAGTATCAAACTGACAGGGCAAAAAAGGAAGACATCTTCTGTTTACGTAAATTCACTGACCATCAATAGGCAGTATAATAGAAATTTCATCAGCAGTGAATTCCATACAGGAGTAAAACAGCTGGGCAGTTATTTGCAAAATTGATAAAGATCTAGATTTTGATAACAAATAAATTACAATCACGAATGGATGCTTAATCTTACCTGCTTATGTTTTTTTCTCTCTTCTTCATCGTATGGATGCAAAACGAAACGTTCACACATATCACAGAAATCTCCATGCACATTAGTGCATGTAGCCAGATTGACGCAAATGCCATCTTTAGTAGTATATGGACATAACTTGCGATGATCGGCTTTATCAGACTTTTCGCAGCTTAACACTTGCGCATAACTTTTAGGTTTACCTCTCGGAACAAATTCGGGTGCATCCGCCCAATTTTTATTATTAGATACAGCTAAGGGTGGTGAAGCACAGGCACCCTCTTCTTCTATTCCTTCGTTGGCTTCATCCCCTTGCAATACTCTAAAAGTTTGTATTTACATAAATTTTTAAAGAAAAATTAAACCCCTACTTAAGCAATAAGACATCTAAAATATGCTTATTTACTTGTTTCCTGGAACTGAACTTTTTTCTACAACAGGTGTACGTTTTTTTGGAAATGGTGAAGCAAAAGGTGATCTAAACGGTGACACAAAGGGTGACTGTTCTGCTCGATTAGCCTGAGAGGACGTAGATGGCAGACTAGCATTGCTGAAATAAAATAAAATAAAAATGGCTTTATTGTAATTAGGACATCAAAATTACAATTGGAGGAGTTGAAGCCAAACTCCCTATCTCAACCCAATATAATGAAATTATATTGAGTTAGAACAACATACAAAGGACCTCTCATACTGTTTATGGAAAATGGCTTTTAGTGAATTTTCTAATATTTGATATAATGCAGTGCTCGACTTCCTGATTAAAATGTGTCATTAGCACAACTTGATTCTCGACCAGATTTTAAGGTACTTATTATTTGCGAAATATAAACAAATACAATAAACACCAGCAATTTTTGGGTTTATTTACTATAATTATAAAAATATTTGTTGGATAAAACATAATAAAATAAAAAGTTTGAGAATCTACAAAACAATGCTGTGATTTTTTGAAAAGCTCTATTATGCAAGAACTACAATTTTTTAGCGGGTAAAGCTTCTTTTTAAAAAAATGTAGTTGGAAATACAAAAACCACAATTAAATAATAAATATGTAATCCTGATGTTGGGTATTTTGTTATTTGTATAGCAAAAACCAACAATTAACATATACATTTAGTTTCTTAATAAAAGTTACAAATAGAAGTATCAAAGTCCAGAAAGTATAAAATACAGTATTCTTTTTTTAAATTCAATACTCTAACTAAATAAAAACTAAACTAATATTGGACTTTAACTTGAGCACAGAGAAACCCACCAGAAAATAAAAATATACAGCAGATAAAAACAAGAAACCCCCAGGAAATGAACATACTACAATAATGATGAAGTAACCGTCACCTTTCATTTTACCCATAATATCGCATAATTGTCCCTTGTTTTTACTTTCTTCGTAAAAGGGAAGCATTTGTGTCGTGAAAAATCACCCTTCCAGGTTATTAGAGACCTTCACGTTTTAGGATCCCTAGATTCCAAAAAAAAAACAGGTTTTCTCAATTTGTCAGTATGTCTATTCGCGGCATAGCTAAAAACACTTTCCCGCGTTTCGGCTTTACTTATTTGTAAATGTGTCTCATAAGTTGCCAATTAAAAAAAAGTTAACCAACTGCTCAAGGCATTCATGACGCTGATTGATATTTCTAAGCCTAAACAGTCTTAAGATATTTAAAAAACTAGTAACTTTTGACATATAACCTCTAACTTATTATACCCTTCAAAAAATCATCAGTCACAAAAGCCAGTTTTAAGCAAAAGTGACAAACTTGGTCATAATACCTGTACACTTCTTTATGGATACCAGTAGTAGAAGAAACTGTACGTATAAAAACGTGTGTTTGAAATAACATTTATTCACCTTTTAAGAATAAGCAATAATTGATTATATTACATAAACATATACCTAGTATTAAAATACACAAACTGCAGACTAACCACTAAAACCATAATACTAGGCTAACATACATAAATAATAGCTGAAATAATATTTCTAATCTTAAATAAAACACTGCACTTTCAATATCGGGTTAATCAGCATTGAAATAAAATATATTAATAAAAGTTATGCCTCAAAAGCCTTGACAAAGCACCCGTACATTGTATTAGATAAAGTAGAGATATAAAGATGAGACAAAACATATTCAGAGAAACTTATTGAGAGAAAACACTAAATCAGCTACAGGAGAGAGAGAATCCTCGTTCAGACGATGACTTTTTTAGCCTTTTTTTTAAACAAAACTTAATTTTGTATGTAGTCGTGTTTTAAGAAGCAGGCTGCGTTTTGGTTAGTCTTGGCTAGGCCTTTTTTTTAGGTGATGTAAGAAAGTGAATCCATAATAAAAACAAGGATTTTTTTAACAAAACCTATACTGTTAGGAAGATCTGCCCCGTTAGCGTTAGGTTAGATAAGGTTCGCCGATACAACCATCATCATTAAAGCCATAAAATCAAATGCGAAGCTAACCTCAAGTCATCGAAACACATATCTGAAATACATGCGCACTCTAAAGTGGTGTGATTGGCGGATTCAGGCGATTTAAGGTCTTGTTTTATTGAGGAAAGATAAATTTGACTTACTATAATTTTAATTGCTCAGGCAAACCTTAACCTACCAAACCAAACATAAATATTTAGACCCGTATTCATTAAAGATGTTTAAATTTAAACCAGGTCTTACTGGGCAGTTATGGGTTTAATATGACATTTTTAACAACTGAACAAATAATTTTTCTAAATTACAAAATGACAGTGAAAGAGTTTTAAGTACCATGGCAACTAGACCTGGTCTGACTCTTAAACCTTTTTAGTGAATACAGGGGTTAAAGTTTTATGCTGAGTTGGGAGTTTACCTTAGACAATAATATACTTTTAGGCATATTAATGTCAGTACATAATTAATTATTACCTTTCATATAAAAAGGAACTGATTATTTTTGATCTGACTTGGACATTACATCATTAATAAAAGTTTAAAACTTTCGGAAAATCGTAAATCAGTTATTTTTAAAGATTCTAAAGACGATCACCCTAAATTCACTAAATGGATTTAAGAATTAAAACACTTTTAATTCACCAGTTATGTTTAGCTTTTGTCATTTTAAACTTGTAAATGTCAAGTTAGAGTGGTTTAAATTTAAACCTCTTTTCTTTTTCTTATGAAATACAAATAAACATGACTAGATAAATTGCTGTCTTACTGAAGGGAAAACTATTGCTTCATAGTGGCACACCCAGAAAAAAAATCGGGGGTTAAAAAATAAACGAAAATCTGTAATTCGTATCTTAGTTTTTTTACGGTTTTCTGATGGTATAAATTCTTAGTCTTATGGCAAAATAAAAAAAAGGAAATATCGAAATATTTTATCTTCCGGGGAAACTGCAATGTTTTTTCTATTTTTTTAAAATGTACAATTCGTTTTGCCACAAATTCCGGGAGGAGGGTTCTAACCCCCCAAAGCCCTCCGTGGGTGCACCACTACTGCTTCACATCCGTATCCCCCGAATATATAAAAAAATTGTAAATATCACTCCTTTACCGTAGCCATTAAAACCCCAATATAACATAAAAAGTTATTAGTCACTTATAAATAAGTGTCATCTTGCATTGCTTTAATACAGCTAATCACTTCAATATATGTTTTGTAATAGTACAATTTCCCATAAAGGAACTATTAAAAATTATGTTATAAATAATAATATATAAATATAAAATCTTAAGTTCTATGTAATAAATGTTTAAGAGGATTTTATGAATTAAGAAATTTTCAAGAAAAGCAAGAAAACATTAAAATACCTACTGGATCCAATGCCTCTGTAGTCTATTTTCTTCACTTCGTGACATGTTAACAAAGCAAATGACTCAAAATAACTAGCAAATTTTTCACTATTACCACACGAAAAACTTACACAATAAACGTTAATTAAATTAATTATACAACGAATCATGTATAGTCAAACTTTCTGCAACCTACGACCATCTTATTAGAGCAAACGAACTAGACTGAAATTAGCATTACCAGTAAACTAGAGAGTAGCGGTCTCATGTCGCTTTTAAGTAGCGCCCTCTGGTAGTCGTTATGAACGAGCAGTTCAAAGTGAGGTGCTTTTATGGAGGGAGGGGACTTAATAAAGCTTACGTTTAATTAAGCTTATACAAACTGACTACCTATTTTCAGAATAAACTATCGTATTGCATTCAAACCAATATAATTACCTTTTAAAATTGTTTACATACACATAGAACGGAAGCTTTCACGGCTGTGGTCAATCACTTTCCGATGTTTTGCCTTCGATTGCACGAATCATTACCAGGGATCTTACTTCACGAAATCAGAACACTGAACAAGCTCGGAGAGATTCAGGCCGGTAATTTATGTGTTCTCCGAACCGTGACCCGATGTAACGATCCACGTATGATGTAGATTGTAGCCCGCATATCTCTTAAAATTATTAGGATGCTTATAAACTTCAATAGATTCTCTAATTTTCCGTTTATAGAATATCGACACAAGAACATAGGCTTCGTTTACATTTATGAGATTTCCAGTGGAATATTGGCACATTGTATTATTTGTTTCTTTCTAATACATCATTCTTGTTCTTTAAACCTAGTAGATATCGATTGTCCAGTCTCTCCAATATAGGCATCACTATAGGAACAAGAACTGTATATACTCCTTCCGTTTGGAAAGGAATAATGTCCTTTGGCGATCGCAAACACTGTCCAATTTATTTGTGTTTGTCTTGAAGATTGTACGTATGTTGGCCCGGCCAAGTAATCTTGTAATTTTTGTGTGTCGTTCCGTGTATAAATGGAAGAACTATACTTCCTTTCCTATCGGTAACTCCGTGTTAGTTTCCTGTCGTGGATTAAGTTTCCCATCGTGGAACACACAGGCGAAAAGATCCATTAAAACCCTTCTTCTAGGACAGCTTGGCGCGTGAAGTTATGTACTTCCTCTGTTGAAAATTAATGAGAAGGATAGTTAAAGAACATTGACGAGCCAACAAGATAGATGGTATAAATTCTTAGTCTTATGGCAAAATAAAAAAAAGGAAATATCGAAATATTTTATCTTCTGGGGAAACTGCAATGTTTTTTCTATTTTTTTAAAATGTACAATTCGTTTTGCCACAAATTCCGGGAGGAGGGTTCTAACCCCCCAAAGCCCTCCGTGGGTGCACCACTACTGCTTCACATCCGTATCCCCCGAATATATAAAAAAATAAAATTGTAAATATCACTCCTTTACCGTAGCCATTAAAACCCCAATATAACATAAAAAGTTATTAGTCACTTATAAATAAGTGTCATCTTGCATTGCTTTAATACAGCTAATCACTTCAATATATGTTTTGTAATAGTACAATTTCCCATAAAGGAACTATTAAAAATTATGTTATAAATAATAATATATAAATATAAAATCTTAAGTTCTATGTAATAAATGTTTAAGAGGATTTTATGAATTAAGAAATTTTCAAGAAAAGCAAGAAAACATTAAAATACCTACTGGATCCAATGCCTCTGTAGTCTATTTTCTTCACTTCGTGACATGTTAACAAAGCAAATGACTCAAAATAACTAGCAAATTTTTCACTATTACCACACGAAAAACTTACACAATAAACGTTAATTAAATTAATTATACAACGAATCATGTATAGTCAAACTTTCTGCAACCTACGACCATCTTATTAGAGCAAACGAACTAGACTGAAATTAGCATTACCAGTACACTAGAGAGTAGCGGTCTCATGTCGCTTTTAAGTAGCGCCCTCTGGTAGTCGTTATGAACGAGCAGTTCAAAGTGAGGTGCTTTTATGGAGGGAGGGGACTTAATAAAGCTTACGTTTAATTAAGCTTATACAAACTGACTACCTATTTTCAGAATAAACTATCGTATTGCATTCAAACCAATATAATTACCTTTTAAAATTGTTTACATACACATAGAACGGAAGCTTTCACGGCTGTGGTCAATCACTTTCCGATGTTTTGCCTTCGATTGCACGAATCATTACCAGGGATCTTTACTTCACGAAATCAGAACACTGAACAAGCTCGGAGAGATTCAGGCCGGTAATTTATGTGTTCTCCGAACCGTGACCCGATGTAACGATCCACGTATGATGTAGATTGTAGCCCGCATATCTCTTAAAATTATTAGGATGCTTATAAACTTCAATAGATTCTCTAATTTTCCGTTTATAGAATATCGACACAAGAACATAGGCTTCGTTTACATTTATGAGATTTCCAGTGGAATATTGGCACATTGTATTATTTGTTTCTTTCTAATACATCATTCTTGTTCTTTAAACCTAGTAGATATCGATTGTCCAGTCTCTCCAATATAGGCATCACTATAGGAACAAGGAACTGTATATACTCCTTCCGTTTGGAAAGGAATAATGTCCTTTGGCGATCGCAAACATTGTCCAATTTATTTGTGTTTGTCTTGAAGATTGTACGTATGTTGGCCCGGCCAAGTAATCTTGTAATTTTTGTGTGTCGTTCCGTGTATAAATGGAAGAACTATACTTCCTTTCCTATCGGTAACTCCGTGTTAGTTTCCTGTCGTGGATTAAGTTTCCCATCGTGGAACACACAGGCGAAAAGATCCATTAAAACCCTTCTTCTAGGACAGCTTGGCGCGTGAAGTTATGTACTTCCTCTGTTGAAAATTAATGAGAAGGATAGTTAAAGAACATTGACGAGCCAACAAGATAGGATGTTTAGCGTCGTAATGTAGGGCTGAAAACTTCAGGTGACCGCTAACTCGCAAAACTCCCACAGGGTCAATAAAAAAATTTAATTTAGGATAGGGTTTAAAAAGAATTTTACCATCAACCCCGCTTTTAAAATAACTTTGCTGGCAAAATTTTATTACCAATAAAGCCTCTTAAAGCTCAACCCTCGGATAGTTGACCCAATGTTTTTTTATCCTGTTTATTTTTAGAATTGATAAAGCATAAAATACAACAAAAAATGCGTTAAAGCATAGTAAACGAATATTTAATAATAAATGCAAAATACTTTCGGTTGCGTCCAAATTATTGAAGTGCGCCATTTTCTTTTCTTCGATAAAAATTTGCGGGTTGAATACTTGGAAACTTAAATTTATCCTAGACCATATAAAAACCTAGTGTCACTAAACCATACAAGGTTGGACACAAATTTCGCTGGTAGTAAAACGTGTGAAGCTATGTCGGCCGTGTTGTCAGAAAACCGCACATGATGCCAGAAAATATGAGAAATACGTTCCTGAATATAGGAGACCCGATTAGAGATAAACATCTTCTAATGGTGAGAAAGCAATCTCAGAATCAGCGGTGTTTTCAGATTCGAAATTAAATGACCGAAAATGAGTTGACAAATGATCAGGGTTAAAGCGTTAGGATGGTTGCAAAGAAGGTTCATCACTTGACCACTTGCGTAATTCGAAACTACAACTTTTTAATAAAGAAGTAAGTTGTGTTTGAAGTAGAAAAGCGGCATTTAGGGTAAAACAGCAGGCGCTGGTTTCCTCAATAGAGGTTAGGTTTTATAAAATGCGTGGTTAAAGGGAAGCGGTCTCCTTCATCCCTAACTAGCTGCAAAAAATCCATAATGCAAGCGAAGGTGCCGATGAAATACCGTATGCAACAGTAGACGAACGATAATCCTAATCGGTTCCGCAGGGGAAAAAGGTCAAATGCGTTGATAGTCCCGATGATCGGGATTTACCAAGATCATGCGATACACATGTTTGATCTCTGCGCAAATAAAATAGGAATAAAGACGAAAAATGAGAAGAGTAGATGCGATATCTTTTGGTAATTTAGATTCTACCAGTAAATACTCATTAAGAGACACTTGATTAGGCAATTTTGCGCTTCCATTAAAAACAACGCGAAGTTTGGTCGTTACATTTTCAGGTTTAACAACGCAATGATGCGGTAGAAAATAAGAATGAGGACTGTCAAGTCACAATGTGAACTAAATTTTATGACCCTCATAAAATCTTTGTATTGGGTGTGCAATGCGGAATGTTCTAATAACCTTCGTTAGAGACAATAAAACCTATGTATTGCCAAATCACGGATGCCTGAAAACGCGTCGCACCTGTGCTCTTTTTCGAATATTTGTTCGCACAAGCTCTCCCCAGGAGAAAGAGATTAAGTTTTAGAGACTTCTTCAAGTTCCCAAAACATTTTAACTAAGCTAGTTTCAGACGTATTAGATAATAATGCCTTATTTGCGGGGTTCTTGGCGAAATAAAAAATGTTTTTATTACAATACTCGTATATCCGAAAATAGTGGTCATGCCATTAGGTTCCCTTGAATTTCCTTGAAGGCGACCATTTAAAAGAATTTTGGAAAACAAGTCACTGCGAAGGGAAATGCCAATTTTGCCTGGTCTGTAAAAATGTTTATCTGCGAGTTTTAAATTTTTAATACACGTCCAAGAATCGGGTGAAAATGAAAACGAAGAGAAATTGTTACAAATCTTATTTAAAATTACCGCATCCGTCACAAGAACCGGACTGGCCGACCCTGTGGGCTTTAAAGCGAGTATTACAGTTCCATTATTCGAATTAGAGCACATAGAGCTAATGCTATTTATTTCAAAGGTAAATTGATAGGTAACCCAAATGATTGCCGGCTTTGAGTCAAACAAGGGAGGAAATACTTCCGGAATCTACAAGACATCCCAATGTTTGAGGCATGCATTTATTGTCTATGATGTCAATAAGCGCCGTAGATAGTAAAACACTTTCGCCCGTTACGCCTGCAGCAGATCAAATGCTAGTACAATTAGTGATTGGAGCTTTGATCTCCGAATTTTGCGAGCTGTCATTGCTCTGATCAGAATCAGAAGTATTTGAAGCTCCCGATTTGGGCAAATGAAGCAACGTATTATTTCGTTTATCACAAGTTTTACAGGTTGACAAAATCTGAGGTCGTGGATATTACTTAGGCAATTGAAACATAGCCACAAGCGTTTCATGTTCATGTTTTTTTTTTTTCAGAAAATGTGGAAATTTTTTTGCGATGGAACTTCGGAAGAAGCATGTTTTAATTCAAATTTTGCAATAAAAGACTTTTTAAGACAAGTTTAAATAATATTATTACGATGATGAAATCTCATTGTTCAGTGGGAAATCAAATTTTTAGAACGTAACGCCGTGAACGGTAACCTTTTTACAATTTTACAGCGCGTGCTCTCCTGAGCTCTTAATCGCTTGTTTGAATACCTTTGAACAAGTGTATCATAAGCTATGATATATTTATCATTGGTCACAAGTATCGCCCGAATCAATGACAGTGGTTGCCCTTTTAGAAGGGAAACCAGATAACTGAAACGTTCAATGTCCAAAAGTGACGAGTTTAAATGGATTAAAGCATTAAACAAATCTATAAATAACTGTCTTATAGTCACAATTAATTTGGGTTATTCTAATTTAGGTACGCGAATAAAACATAAATTTTTAACCGAAATATCGGTTAGCGCCCGTTCTGCTAAATTATGTAAATGGGAAATGTCACTTAAGGCAGTGTTTCTAGAAAAATATATTCTTTTTTAATTTAGCAGCGTTAGACATCTTTCAAAATTTATTTCAGTAAACTACAAGAAAATAAAACCAAATAGAAAGCTACTCGAAAATATTAAAAAAGGACTCAAATGTCAAATTTAGAGATATTTTAAAATCTTTGCCAAATAATTGAACCTATTCCAAAATAGAAACGATCAAAACTGTGCAAAATAACACTCCCTAAACCGGCTTCAATGTAAAAAACTTTTTTCATGTGTATTCATGAAGTATGTGAGGAATTTCAAGGCTTCTGGTATTTGGAAAAATCGAGAACAAAAATCGATTCCGAAGCATTTATCTATAAAGCGTATTTAAACGAATGAATAAAAAATTAAATATAATATTGAAATGAGAATAACTGACAAGATCAAAACCTAGGTGACTGCAATATGCGAAAACTATTAGTTAATAAAAATAATCAATTAACAATTTTTAACCAAAGACAAATTGCGAATTTTGGTTACGTATTCAACACATATATTAATCAATATTAAACCAATATAAAATTTAATCAAGAAGGCTCTAATTTTTCTAGAGTGGGTACTATGAAATACCACTTACAAAATTGTTTGGTCTTTTATTTTAAAGATTCAAAAAATCGTTATACAGTAGCGAAAAGATATTTTTTTAATGATGAAGAATATATGTCACAACGTTATTGAAGTCCTGAAAACTCACATAAGAGAAACAATCGAACTCTTGAAATACTCTAGGTGGTAGAAGTACAAAATGAAGTTGACAGTAGCGATAGTGATGCTCAACCGCTTATAGTGCGCTCGCACCTCTTGCATATCTAGAAGTACTGATGCTCTGATACTCACGACCTCTTTTGGAAAACATAAAAAATTTGCTGAAGAAGAGACTAGTTCTAACTCGGTAACCAACATATCCTCAAAATCAACGGTCTGTAAAAAATTATAATTTGAAAAAAAAAAATACTGTTTTATGGTAGAAAGAAAAACAGGATATTCTACTTATAATATATATATACAAACCGTTATATATTTATCATCGCCCGATGGAAGAGTGGCTTAGGTCTGAAATTGCATCGGTAGTGGTTGATAAAAGGGGTTGCACAATTTTTTTAGGGCCTGTATTAAATATATATATATATATATATATATATATTTTTTTTTTTGGTAGAATAAAACAATATTTTTGGTCTTAGTTGATAAATAAAGGTAGAGGCATAATCTTGTATAAATCTTCCTCTGGGGGATTTAATTAAAGTACTTTTTCATGGCAGCACGCGGTGATACAAATTATAAAAAGAGTAAAGTGCCCTTTAGGGACCGAATTAAATATTTCCTGTTATTGCAGCATAAAGTATTTATAATGTCAATTTTAAACTGCAATTTGATAGGTATTGGTCGCTAAATACCAAAAGGGGAGGGGGAGTCAGAATATTATATAAAATTATTAAGAGTAAAGTACCCCAGGGGCTGAATGAAATATTTCTCTTTAAGGCATCATAAAGCATTTAAAATGTTTACTTTAGGTCAGAAATTTCGTTGGTATTGACTGTCAGATACATACTGGTGGTGGCACAATTTTTATTTCCCTCATTAAATATTTCTCTTTTAGGCATCATAAAGCACTCAAAATTTTTACCTTATGTCCGAAATTTCGTTGCTATTGATTGTCAGATACACACCGGTTGCCGCACAATTTTTACTTCAATTGTAAAAAGGAAGTACTGTAATCGCGAAAAAATCACTCTCCGAGATTTTTTCAGATCTTTCCGTTTCTCTCGATTCCATCGGTTTGTATATGACTTTCAAATTTTGGTCAAAAATTAAGCGTCTCATGGGGGATGACCTAATAACATGTTTGAAAAAATCCAATATAGCGAAACAAAATGGCGGCCTGGTGAAATGTTAAAAAAAACTATTTATCCAATTTACCTAAATTTTGCACAAAAATCAAATATTATCCACTAATCAACTGGTAAAATTTTGGTGCAAATCAAAGATGACGAAACAAAACCGCGGTTTAATAAAATATTTAGAAATTCAAAAAACTACTTAATAGATTGATTTCAAATGTTGTACAAGAATTAATTGTGGTTAGAGACAAACGGGTAAAATTATGATACAAATTCAAAATGGCGGCCACATAAAAGTTTTCATTACCCCGCCATTTTGTATCGAGAAAAAATCACCCTCCCAGGTTTTACATATCTTCACGTTTTGGCGTCCCTATGTGTCAAAAATTTGTTTTCTAAATTCCGTCGGTGTGTCCGCCTGTATGTATGTCAGTTCGCGGTGTAGCTAAGAAGTCTAGTTACCCAATTGACTTAAAATTTTGGTCAAAAATTAAAGGTCATATATTAAATATGAAATGTAAAAAAAAATATTACTTAAAAACTAATTATCCAATGACTTCTAAAAGAAATAAACAAAGCATTTCATTTATTAAAAGGAAGTAACTATTTATATTTACATCAATTTGTTGTTCTGTGTAAGTGGGAAAAACGGACTGATCGCATGGCAGTCAGATATCTGATATATATGACAATGCTGTCAGATATCTTTGTGATGCGTACTAGTGGCATAGCTATTTTTAAGATAATGTATTTTTGCTATGTTTTGAACCCAAATATTAGTGTGTATGATACGACAATTCTTTTGTTCTTAGATGAACAGGAGGGACTTCAAATTGCAAAAGTGATAGTTTTTAGACCTCAATAACTTGAAAACAGTTAATTTAGATATGACATAATACAGTATATATATATAGATTTTTTTTAGAGTTTATAAATGCAATTAAATGCAGGGTGTTTCAATTAAAAAATCAAAAGTTTGATTTGTTAGATGATTGTGGAGCACCATGTATAAAATTTAATACTATATTTGATAGTTGAAAATATATATAACAAGGCTTGAAGCGGTGCTTCTTTATACATTGTTTAATATTTCACCCTGACACCTGGTACATACGCAAAAATGAAACAAAGTTTAAAAATTTGGTATAATTTATTTATAAACGGTTTATTCAATAAATGAGGGGTTTAGAATAAAAGGTGTATAAGTACAATTTTCAATAATCTGAGATATTTGCCTGCGAAAAAATATCTGTATAATTTGTGTAAATATTTTAAAAATGTCATACATTTCATAGTAATTTTCAAAAATCATTCTATTTTGAAGGCAAATATTCCAGAACATTAAAAATGGCACTTATACCCCTCTTATTCAAGTCCCCTCAATTATAACAACAAAAAAACTGTAATATTTCACTATTTATATAATTAAACTGGTTGTCCTATTACATATTTAATGATTCAGTGGTAATTTTCAAAACTGAAAATTAGAAAGAATTTTATACAGCTTTATGAAATCGAGAAAAATAACGCGGACGGATAATTATTTTTAAGTCTGTATAAAGTATATAAACGCAGTAAATAATATTTTTTCAAAACACTTTGCGCTGATTTAAGAATCACTTTAATTAGAGAGAAATTCAGCATTACACCAAAACTTATTTTAGGAAACAAAACCTGGATTTGTATATTTATAAAGAGAAAATTCAATATTATCATAAAATAACAAATTTCGAAACAAAACGGTAGTTTAGCAACAATCTAATTAAATAATGTTTTACTTAAAATAATTATAAAAAGGTATTTTGTTTAATTCGCGCAATACGTATTAAGTATTGTAATAAATGTTAACTACCCTATACGTATATGTATTAATGTTTAAAGCTATTTTAGTCTTGGCTTTAATTTATTTGTTTCCTATATTGTTTCAAATAAACATTATTTTTATAACTCCGTTAAACATCATATTTTCAGCGCCCCTTGTGTTGCGTAATATTAAACTGAATGATTCTAGACGGTAAAGTTACGTACTAGAGAGTAATAGTATATTAAATAACAAACATGGAAAGAGGAATATAACATACGAGTGTAAATCACGCGAGTATGTTAGTGCTCTTTCCAGCGAATTGTGTACAATATTTTTCCCACAATACAAGAAAAATCAATAAAAAACGCCTATTTATTACCTATCTTTTAAAAACATAAATTATTAAGTAACGCGCCAGCCGATCACGCGTAATTTGCCGTTTTGTTTTACCTGGCCCAGCCTACTTTGGACAATTTTAACCTTCGTTGGAGCCGATTCTATGGAAATTACATTATCAATAATATTCTTAATTATTATAACAGTAGCGTTATTTCTACGAGCATTAATGCAAGTAATTTTTTTTTAATTACGAAGTAACAGAACACGCTATGTTTAAAACGTTGCTTTTAACAAACAAAGCAGACTTCACGATATACAATGCTGTACGTTATCTTCCTAAAACACAAGTGTTTTGGGGCGTTATAATTTGTTTTCGTGCCTACTTTGTCCGGTTGTCAAATGTGTTTTCTTAGGGAGTTGTTCTTCAAACGTCATATAAGTGACAACTAATGTGAACTTTTGTTATATGTAAATATCTAAAGTCTATACAAATTAAAAATGTAGTATATGTAAACAAAAGTGATTATTAGTGCAATACGATTGGCAACTCTATTCTAGGCAGATTATATTCCTAGATAGATAACAAGTAATAGAAGTATGTATTCAAGTAAAGTTGTATAAGGTAGAGTCTCAGATAGAACTTATTTGACTCGAATCATAATAATATAAATTTCTTAAAATTTTCGTTTCAATAAATTATTTTGAGAACTATTTATGAGTTTGAAAAAAATATATAATATCGTCACTGCGGCTGCAAAAACCTCTATGTACAGCTTATTCAAAAATAAGTTTTGTGATGCAATCTGTCGTTACCATTATGATCTACCGTCGCAAAAATTATTAACCTCTACAACTAATAGGTGTCTTTTCAAAAATAAAAGTGTAAAATCATTTATTTAGCTATGTGGCGCGAAATTTTTAATCTAATTTAGCGATTTTTGCAGGCGCAGCGACGCTATTTTGTTCAAAGAATAAGACATTTTAAGTGCTTCGCACGTATTATTCTTCACGCTTAGCACTTAAAGTATCTCTTATTCTCTTGACATCATAATATACTATTTGTTTTGCATCATTAATGCACATGTTAAAAAACTTAACTTTAAGACACTTGATGCTCAGTAAATTAAATCTAAAAATTATAAATTTATTTTGTCCTGTTTTTAGAAGTTACGACTTAAGATTTATTATCTATACAATAAAAAAAATCTACAATCCCAAAAATATTTTAAACGATTTTGAACAAATTATTCATATAATATGACAAACATTTTTGCATTTGTATCCCTTAGAAGACCTCTATGGCCGTTACCTAACTAAAGACATTATATAAGGTATATAATATAACATATAAAGGGATGAAATGGTTATATTTTGGTAAAAATCCAATATAGCGGAACAAAATAGCGGTCTCACAAAATGTAAAAAATCATTATTAAGAAACTACTGACAGAATGGAGTTCGAAATTTGCACAAACATAGACATAATGATAAACTGGTAAATTTTTTGTATAAATCCATTATGGCGGCCTAATGGAATGCCTAAAAATACAGTATCAAAAAAACTGCCTATCCAATTACTAACTAAATTAAAAAATGAAATAAATTCCGGTTCCTAGGATATGTATAAAGTTATTACCAAATAATTATACTCATATACAGAGTGTGTGAGAGGGAATTTGTGGGTAATGTCGAATTTACTGATTTTTTATGTATATACATTGATTACTCCGCAATGGTTTGGGTAAATT
Source organism: Kuschelorhynchus macadamiae (assembly GCA_030620095.1). Taxonomy (NCBI): domain Eukaryota; kingdom Metazoa; phylum Arthropoda; class Insecta; order Coleoptera; family Curculionidae; genus Kuschelorhynchus; species Kuschelorhynchus macadamiae. The sequence continues at coordinate 219,950 of JAUTXW010002097.1, forward strand.
TTTGGGGAATATTCAAAATATTGCCGGATTAGTCCTTTAACAAGCATATCGAGGGTCAAAACGCAGGACCTCGTAACTAACATTTTTTGCGAAATTCGTTTTATTATTAAATATTCCGTAGAATATATGGTGGTATCTGTTGTCTAAGTTAGAAGTTAATCAGCTTGCAATTTTGGCGGTAAATCGCGAAAAACATAACCTCGTATTGACATTGGCGTCAATTTTAAAAGCATTACCCCGTATTTGTCAGTCAGCATATTATCGACCGTTATCATTGTAGTTTGTGGAAGTACTTTGTGTTTTTGACTGGTAAGATGTTTTAAATAACTAAAATTTTACTTTACTTTTAATAGAGTTGTTTTGAAAAAAACAATGTTTTTGTTTAATATATTCTACGATAAATTTAATTTTTTTAACCTAAAAAGCATTTTTCTTTCCATGTGATACTTACGAGGTCCTGCCGTTTTCAAAATTCAAATTGCATTAGCGCTTACGAGGTACTGTATAAAACTACTAATAAAATAATAATGTCCAACCGAGCAAGAAAGATAGTTGCAATGGCTAAAAACCTAAACTCAAATGAATTAGAAGAAATAAATGAACAACTTGAACAAGAAAATGACCCGAATTTGTCAAATATAAGTGATCTTAACAATAAGTCTTTGCTTGAGCTTAACTTGGAACAGCTTTTAAGCCCCTTCTTTCTGAAATAATCAATAACGCGGAGATCGAATTTGAAAGTAATTTGGAGCCCAGAATTTTTAAGACTTCGAACAAATTGCGAATTTGGAAATCCAAAAACTGAAACCTACAATATCAGATCCCAGTTTTGAAATAAACAATGTACAAAACAGTTTGGATCAAAGCATTACAAATCCTCTTACGAATCACATGATACCTGAGGAAAACATATTATCTGATCCCGATTATGACACCACTATGGAGTGCGATGACGCTGACTCCTCTGAACAAAGTATGGACGAAGATATTTCAGATCAAGAACAAGTATCAGAAGAGGCTAGTGATCAAGGTCTAGCTAGGTCAACCTGCAAGTGAACATGAAACCAGAAAGCGAAAAGGGTACAATAAAAGTCTGTTAATAAAAACTAAGACTGGCAGGCAAAAGCTACTTGGGATTTATAAAGCCCAAAAATCAAAAAAAAACAGATTTCAAAACAAAGAACGGAAAATGAAAGAAAGGTGTAAGTGTTCAAACAAAGAGACGGTAAAGGATACTACAAGAAAATGCTTTCTAATTTCAGACGAGGATCGTGATCGTGAAAAGCTATATAAAAAGTTCTGGGACGATAGCGAAAAGTTTTTGTTAGAAATACCGTCAAGTTATGTGATAAAAAGAGGCCGTCAAAAAAATCGAAACCTCTCGAAGATCCAAAACACTAAATTATTCGTTTATTATTGGTAATCAATCCATGACTGTTTGTAAGAAAATGTACCTAAATACCCTTAGCCTTGGAGAATGGTCCGTAAGATCCCGCGCCTTGAAGTCTGAAAATGGCATGGAAGGAGGAAAAAACACCAGGATATTTTTGAAAATGACAGAAGGTTTCTCACCGAGTTTCTTCAAAATTTAAACAGGCTCCCTTCGCACTATTGTCGAAAAGACACCAATAGAATGTACTTGCAGCAATCCTTTTAGTCATGATCAGATTTATACCGAGCCTACAAGTGGCAATGCCAAGAAAAGGGGCAAAATCCAATGTCAATTATCACTATGATTAAACTTGCCGACCAAATGAAAATCTCTATATTCCGACCGAGAAAGGACCAATGTGATGTTTGTTTTAAGTATAAGAACAACAATATAGAACCAGAAGAATATAAAGAACACATTGAAGCTCTCTCCACAATTACCAGCTAGCACCTTGTACTATAAACAGAAATTGTGTTGTCATAACTTCACGATTTATAATTTAGTCAACAACCAAGCCGTTTGTTATTGGTTTAACGAGACTGCTGCTGATGGACAGGCATCTGTTTACGCTTCCTTTTTAGTTGACTACTTGGAAGGACAACTTTTAACTGAAGAGGCCAAGAGACCTATCATTATTTATTCTGATGGCTGTACGGCTCAAAATAGGAATAGTGCGCTTGCTAATGCCCTCCTTTATTTATCAGATAAGTATGACATTTCAATTACACAAGTTTTTGGAAAAAGTAGTGCTATTGAAACCGGTTTAAAAAACAAGGAAATATATCTGCCTAGTAATTATTTAAAAATCTCTAAACTAGAACATATAAAAAAATTCCTATTTGGTAAAGAGTATGGATTATGATTTTTTCAAAAACTACAGCCATAAAGATTTTTTAAAGTATGCTTCGATTCGGCCTTCAAGAATAAATAATGATAGGGCTATTGTGACCAATATTAGAGCTCTACAAGATTGTAATGGACAGATTCCATTTAAGTTAGGATTTTCTGAAGAAGACTTTCACCCCCTTCCCATAAGACCGAAAAATTTTGACTTTAAGAATGTAATGTTTCCATCTCTTTATAAATTACTTATTCCAATTACTAAAAAAAAGTATGATCATTTACAGAACATTAAGGCTACAATCCGTAAAGATTGTTGGAGTTTTTATGAACAGTTGCCTTATAAGTAAAAATATTATGCTAAGAAAAAAGATTTATCGGTTACTCATTTTTTTATGTTATTTTATTCGTATTAAGTACATAAAAAACATTTTTGTAAATAGATGCTGTGTTTAAATTTAAGAACAAATTACCCGATTACGCATTTTTTTAGGAACCTGATAATGTGATATCATTAGGATATGTACTTATTATATATATATATATATATATATATATATATATATATATATATATATATATAGACTGGTCTATCTCTATAGTCTCTATTCGGACGCGAGAAAGAAAGCTTTGAAAATGCCAAATGAGATTTTGGCGAAACGTCAGCAAAACTGTTCTTTTCAGAACGACAGTAGTGAACGGATGTACAGGGTTGTCCAACGAAGGGTAAACACCTTTATAATTTCTTTATTTTACAAGATATTGAAAAATGGTAAAAACAAAAGTTGTAGGGATTTTAGAGAGGAATAAGGATAATTTATGATAAAAACAATTGAACATCAAATAAAAAAATTACGCGAAAAAATTATGGTTATTTTGCTTATTTTAAATGGAACACCCTGTATATTATTGCATTTTTGGACGAAAATTCTAAACACTTTTTATATAAAATATTACACCTTTAAACCTAATAGTTTCGGAGCTATGAACAGTTGAAAATCAGTATTTTGGCTAATTTGCATTATTGTAAAATATCTAATATATATATATATATATAGTAAGCACCACTATTAATTAAAGTATAACGAAGTGGCAACATATCTGCAATAACTAAACGAGTAGATATTAAATAACGACGGAACAATATTTATTATAAACAAAATATATTTATATCATTAAAAAAAGGCTTGTTAACAATTCTCTTATATATCCGCATGCAGAATCTAACTCCTAATTTCTTTAACGTGTTTAAACTTGGTTATCGTCTATCGAGATACCTGTGCAAATACTGTCGTTTGGTTGCCGGGCAACAAGTTAATCAAAGATTTGTCAAACTTTCGGTAGTTTACTTTTTAAAGAATATTATTTTAGTGAAGTTGTTAGTTGTTAAAGATGAACAGAAACGTCACACGTTATTCCAACGCCGAAATGATAGATTTGTTAAATATATTGGCGAGGAATGGTTATCAGTTAAGACCGTCCAAACGAGAGTGTCTGGACAGATTTCCCGATAGACGACAACCAAGTTTAGGAACATTAAAAAAATTAGGAGTTAGATTCCGCAAGACCGGAAACGTGGATTATAAGAAGAGAGTCGTTGTTAACAAGCCTGTTCTCAATGAGGAAAATGCTAAGAGTTCTGCTTTCCATTTATGAAAATCCAATTCAAAGTACCAATTCTCGGAGCGAAGCACTTGGTATGTCTTATATGAAGAGAATACAAAATCACAAAGTCCATCCCTATCGTATTTCATATCACCAAAAGTTACTACCTGGAGATATAGAAAAAAGAGTAGATTTTTGTTCTTGGGCTATATAGAAAACTTACCAAAACCTTGACTTTTTTAGAAATGTGTTATTTACAGATGAGTCTACGTTTAGGAGTGACCGTACTATGAACCGACATAATATAAGGTACTACAGTCAACAAAATCCTAATTGGAGAGGGGAAATTATGAAACAAGGAAGATGGTCCGTGAACCATCCAGGGTAATTTAACTGGAAACATATATTTAAACTTTTTAAGGGAGTCACTGCCGATTTTATTAGAAAATGTGAACATTCAAGTTAGAAACAATATGTGGTTTCAACATGATGGGGCCCCACCGCATGGCACACGTGATGTCACATACTTTTTAACTGAACGTCATGGATCGAATTGGATAGGTAATAGGGGGGATCCATGGTACGTAAATAATGAAGGTCTCCGGACCTCAGTCCTTTGGATTACTTTTTATGGGGATTCGTCGACAATTTTGTAAATGCTACGCCTTGTGAAGGTCCAAACGAAATGAAGGAGAGAATACAAGAGGCCTTTAGAGCCGTTAACAACGAAATGTTACGTAACACTCAAGAAAACTTTATAGAACGCATGCAAATGTGCTTAGCCGCTGAAGGAGGCATTTTTGAAAACTAGATTTTTTTCTCATAAGTTTTGTTTCCTTGTTCTTTGATACCTATTTGTTTACTTATTATAGATTTTGTTTATAATACATATTGTTCCGTCGTTATTTAATACATATTCGTTAAGTTATTATAGATTTGGTTTATAATAAATATTGTTCCGTCGTTATTTAATATCTACTCGTTTAGTTATTGCAGATATGTTGCCACTTCGTTATTCCTAAATTCATATGTTTTTAAGCTAAAAACAAGTAAAAATCGGCCTCTTGGCCACTTTAATTAATAGTGGTGCTTACTATGGTACAAGCTGAAGTACCAATTTGTATACTCATGGTACCTATTTCATTAGATAGGTTTTACAATAATGCAAATTAGCCAAAATACTGATTTTCAACTGTTCATAGCTCCGAAACTATTTGGTTTAAAGGTGTAATATCTTATATAAAAAGTGTTTAGAATTTTCGGGAGAATCCAAAAATGCAATAATATACAGGGTGTTCCATTTAAAATAAGCAAAATAACCATAATTTTTTCGCGTAATTTTTTTATGATGTTCAATTGTTTTTATCATAAAATCCTTATTCCTCTCTAAAATCCCTACAACTTTTGTTTTTACCAATTTTCAATAAAAGGTGCGTTGGACAACCCTGTACACCCGGAATGAAAACACATTATATATATATATATATATATATATATATATATATATATATATATATATATATATATATACTTAAAATAAATACATTTAGTAGGCCTTTGCATAAAATATTACATTATTTATGGTTTTTTTCTTATGATAGATACAATATACTCTCCTTAACTAAATCTTTGTTTATATTTATACATATATATACAGTACCTCGTAAATGTAGTTTATTTCAGAAATCATTCATTAAATCATTATATTTGTATATAATAATCTCATTGTGTTCGTTTTTAGGAACGATATTTATAAAAAAATCATTAATTATCTTTTAGAACAAAAACAAAACAGTTTTATTGCTCTCCTGCAAACTTACAAGGTCCTGCGTTTTGACCCTCGATATTCAATCAACGAAAAATTGGCGGAATGGCGCCATTTTTATCGAAAAGGCGACGCGATGTAGGCAGTATGTTATTGTCTACAAGCTTTCACCATTTGATCGATGTGTCTATTCATTAAATGTGCCGTTCCCAATAAAACTCATATAAATAGAAGTAAAAAGGATTAAATAAAACATTTTTATATATAAAAAAAATAAAACCGACTTAAAAAAAAATGCACTAAAAAGTGTAAAATAATATTTTATTTTATACAAGCATAAACACTAGTTCTTTTCTGGCTTCTGGTAGTGTATCGTCGTCGATGTTAGTCCCGTTGTCAACTTATCCCGTAAACTTTTGCCTGGTCCGCTCCACTTGGCGCCCTATCGACATTTCGTCCATTACCAAATTACGCAACAATGGTCTAGAAGAGTCTTTTTGTCTCAATATAAAGGCATTAGGGGTTCTTGCGTAAATTCTGCACTGCCATCGACAGCTCTGAACGAATCACTTAGAAATCGTCTAAATGTGGCTAAGAGCGATTAAGGAGGATCAAAGGAGTATGCCTTTGATGAATAAAATGATAAAGTCAATGCAAATGACCTAAGATGAGGATTATATTTTTCTTGTTTGCCCGTTTCACATCTTTTTAAATAATATGAGTGCAGATCCTGAAAGTGAGGCCTGAAAAACAAAACAAAATTATATAGCGTATTATTAATAATTTATACCAATATAAGTCGAATTATTACAAAACATATAACCAGTATAGCTTAATGCTTAAACACCTTTTTTAGCAGCAATGCTATAGGATTATGTAGTGCTTTAGGCAACAGTAACCCATTCTGGTAAGTCTTTATACATAATGATATAATTTAATTGGAATATTGCAAACACTAATGTGAAAGAGAACAGTTTACATTACATTCATTAACAGAATGTTGTTATATTTTAAAGACAACCAAACTATAGAAATTTACAAAAAACTTACCAGATCAAAACAAGAAAATGTTCCCCTTAGTTGACACGAATACTTACTTTTATTGTATATATATATATATATATATATATATATATATATATATAAATATTTATATATATATATATAAATATTTATATATATGTATATAAATATTTATATATATATATATATATATTATTGATATATATATATATATATATATATATATATATATATATATATATATATATATATATATATATATATATATATATATATATATATATATATATATATATATATATATATATATATATATATATATATATATATATATATATATATATTATATATATATATATATATATATATATATATATATATATATATATATATAAATATATATATATATATATATATATATATATATATATATATATATGATAGTATGTTTTCATTCCACTTACACCAACGTCATAACAAGAAAATGATCCTTGTTTGGAACATGTTCTGCATCACAGCAGACACAATGATCCATTTTAGTCAAACGGACGATCGCGATTTCGCTCTTATTAGAGCTCATCAGGCCGCCATAGACTAGCCAGTCACAAAATTGAATCACAAAAACAACTACTCCGCTGGCTAATACCACGACCGGCATTGAATTACATTGTGACTCCTGGCTTTCGTTGGGAGTATTAAATGATAGTATTATATATATATATATATATATATATATATATATATATATATATATATATATTATATATATATATATATATATATATATATATATATATATATATATATATATATATATATATATATATATATATATATATATATATATATATATATATATATATATATATATATATATATATATATATATATATATATATATATATATATATATATATATATATATATATATATATATATATATACTTTGTGCATATACAGGGTATCCCGGGGTCTACAAACTTAACTTTTAGAGATATCAAATAATTTTGTATAAAGAGGTTTTATACTGCATATAAATCCATTAAACCTCCGATTCGTTATACGGCCCAAGCGGTGCCGACGATGCCACGTCTTTGTTCTTTTCTCTATGCAAAATCTACCTTACCAATTCTACTTGGGCTCCGAAGCTTCCACATGCGCGGTACGAATCAAATTTTGGCTTTAATTGTCGTTTTATTGACGAACCTAGAGCTAAATTAACGGAATAGATCCAGCCTTAGAGTACGAAAGATAAGAGTACGCTAAACTGGAAAGTAATTATTAATGCAAAAAAGAAACAGAATATATGGCAATTTTGGAATTAGATAGCGAAAATTTTAGGAGTATTATTGAAAATAGAGTGTTATTTATCGGATTTTCGGTTTGTTCCGTTTACGAATATATTGACATAACGAGATGCTTTAACTTCACTGGTTATAACCATACGGCGAAAACTTACACAAAATTACAACATTGTTTTAAACGTGGAAACAAAGACAATATAGCATCAGAATGTCGAACTTTAGTGGAAAACATTGTGTGTCCAAATTGTTGTGAACAAAATGAAAAATTTAATACTGGTTATTTTATTAATCACAAACCCTTTGATTTGGAATGTCAATATAAATAACATATTGAAAAGATGAAAAGAAATATCAACTACAAAGTCTCAAAATAGCAATTTCGGGAGATAAACAATGATATAAATTGTAAAAAGAATCTATGTAAATCGAATATTTTTCTTCTTAATATACAAGACTTCCAAAATAATAAGGATGAAGTTGAAAGTATTTTATATAACGAAAAGCCCCTTATTTTACGTCTAAGTGAAACTCATATGACAGATGAAATATCAGATGAAGAAATTAGTTTTCAAAATAATGTTACTTAAACTTAAAACATACTGGAGGATATTAATTATCGTTTTGCATAAAATTACACTTGTGAAATTTAGTAAAACATCTGTTCAATATGAGTATTGGTTTATACATTTGAAGATAAAATTGAGAGAAGAAATGTTCGATTTATGTCTCTACTACCGGTGACCAAGTGGAAATGTAATTGAATTTTTGGAGTTTTTTTAAAATCAATGTATATATTTTTCGGATAATGACAACACAGTAATTTACATAGGAGATTTCAATATAAATTTTGTAAATGATTTTTATGTAAAAAAATTGAAATAAATAATCCACTCATATGGACTTAAACAACTGATTAAAGAATATACAGGCATAGCCAAAAACTCAAACACTTTAATTGACCTTTAATACCAAAATGATCATTCTATTAAAGCAGATGTTCAAAAATTCCCCTAGATAAGTTTTGCTAATAAAATTTAAATACAGTAATTATAACAGTTGTAGTAAATATTTACCTGCCCACTGAATATTTCGTCAATTGTTAAATGATAATCCATAATAGCTTTTTAACTGTAGGAAGAGAATTAGGTCAATTTACCAATTTTTGGTGATACAATTTTAATTATTAGTTTCTATCCTAAGACAGAAAAAGGAAATATGTGTCTGTCTATAATAGGTTTTAATAAAACTACCGTTCTACTAAAACGACCTAGTATTGGTTCTGATGACTTTGGTCATAGAGATTTTCACTACCAGAGCAAAGGTCTCAAAATGTTTAAACAAAGGTGAAATTTTAAGGATTAAATCAAATAATATAGTATTAAATGCATCAGTCATTGCAAGGTAGATATTTAAAGTATTTATGTTATAGACTTTTTTTTACCTTCGATGCAAACAAAACTTTTTTTACATATTATAATTCTTATACCTATGTTAAGTTTTGGTGGTATACAATGAAAGTATTGTTCGCTATATTTTGTTTTTTTCTAGCTCATATAATATGATATTTATATCATCATATTTCTTTAAATTGGAGAATGCATCTTCAGATCAAATGCTCTAAGGCTAAGGTGATAATGTAAAGAAAGTTGAAGTTATATATTTTGATCTGGATTTTAAAATGACAGAAAGAATAATTGCTGTTTTCCTTTTGTTTTTAATATGATCAAATATCTCAAATTAAAATAAACTAGTCAACAAAAAATCGGGACACTACAGTTTTTCCATAATTTTTAAAGTGCTGTAACATAAAAACAGGTAAAATGGTTTCAATTTGCTTTTCGAAATTTTATGGTCTGATTAATTTACATCCAATTTGATATTTCCAGTGTTTTTACGATATACAGTGTGTTAAATAAACTGATGTAAATATTATTAAAAAATAAAGCTAAATCTCTAGTCAATGTTCAGTAAAAAATGCAAAGATACAACACAGGCAATTTTTTTTTGAAAATTAACTACAGATTTTGCTTTAAATTAAATAACAATGGATAAACTTGGCCATATCAACAAATTTATTAAATGATGTCGAAAAAGTACTTTTTGGGTTGTTTTCTTTGGTTAGGAGGCAGCAGTTAAAAAACTGGCAAAATGTCCTGAGATATTAGCCTAAACCGAGGCCTAAACTTTAACTTTGCATCTCAAAATTAGGCGGAAAATATTACCTGTCAAAATGGTGTACCAGTATTTTTTTCACTTTTACAGCAATTTCTTTAACACAGTGTATCATAAAAAAAGTGAAATAACATAAACTGGTGTAATCAGTCAAAATGTAGATAAACCAAGCATCCACTTTTCAAAAAGCAAGTTGAAATCTTTTTGTTCCGCTTTCTTGAATTCATACCACAATTTTACTAGTTTATCTCTATATCACACTTAATTCTTGCAAAAAAATTCAAATTAATCTATGTTGATTTTGTGGTTTTTAAATATTTTATTGACCCCCATAATGGCGTAGCAAAATGCTACCAGTTCATTTTTATATAACACTTAATTACTGTGCAAAATTTGAGGTAATTGAGTAATTAGTTATAATTTTTTCCACATTTCACCAGGCCGCCATTTTGTTCCGCCATGTTGGATTTTTACCAAAAATTAGAAGTAGTAGTTTTTGGTAGTATTTGGGTAGTAGTTTTTTTAGCTATGTCGCGAACTGACAGATAGACAGACCGACGGAATTAAGAAAATTATTTGTTTTTTGTGCATGTAAGGACGCTAAAAGTAAAGAATTTTAGAACCAAATTTGTTATTTGGTTGTCATGTTATTCAGCCATATGGAATTCATACCACAATTTTACTATAATCATTCATTCATCTCCATATTACACTTAATTCTTGCCCACAATTTGACATTAATCTGAAAAGTAGTTTTTTTCAGGTTGACTTTTTAAGTACTTTAATTAGATCCGTCATTTTGTTTTGCCATCTTGGATTCATACCAAATTTTACCAGTTGATTGCGTAATACTTGATTTTTATGCACAATTTCAGGTAAATTGGATAAGTAGCTTTTTAGTAATAATTTTTGTAACATTCAGACAAGTGTGTATCTGTGTGTAGTGGAATTCTGTATCATATTTTAGTCCATAAAAAGCAATGTTGTTCCAGAAAATGGAATTTTACAGAATATATAAACATTTTATTAAGCCGGCATTTTGTTTTGACATAAGATTCGCACTTTAATTTTATCATTATCCCTGTTTTACAGTCAATTCAATAATGAGTTTTGTGGTACGTACTGATTTTTTTTAAACATTTTAGGCGCTCATTTTGTTCCGTCATAATGGCTCCACACCAAAAAATATACCATATATTATATTTGATTTTTGCGCAAAATTTGAAATCTATTCGATAAACAGTTTCTTAATAACCATTCTTTAAAGATTTTCTGAGACCGCGATATTGATTTTTTAACAAAATGCGAGACAAAATGTTACCGTTATGCTATTGATTGTTAAAATTCGAAGTCAATCGGATATGCTCTCCCGCATACAGACAGACAGACCGACGAAAATGATGACCAATATTTTTTCGGGATTTAGGAACCTTAAAACGCAATTGCAAAAATCTTGGAGAGTGACTTTTTCACAATCAGATTACTCTATACCTCTTACGAGGAAAGCAATAATGTAGTATAGTATCTCAGTAATATATACACTAAGCATGGTGTCATGTTGGCGGTAGTTTATAGCAACTATAAAATATAATTTGTATATTATTTATTAAAAATGTCGTATAGGAATATGTAGAGTTGCCTCCAATACGCAAATAAAAATTCGTTTTGAAGATGTGAAACACAAGAAATGCAATGTTTTTTTATTGCTAAGCCAGACTTGGTTAATTTATGTTTTATTTAACATAATTTGCAAAATTTAAACATTTTACTAATGTAATATACAAATAAGTGGTTTTATATTTCTCAATATTAAATCAAATTTTTGTAAACTGTAACCATGTATACTTCGTCAGTGTCAACAGAACCGCGTGGAAACCAGCTCTGCCAAACTTTTTTTTATTTCATTGGTACATTGCGGGCCTGACTTCTTTACGAGCTTTATTTTGTTACTATTGAATGAGTGGAAGCGATTTGGTCTGATTATCAACCTACCAGTATAGTTTTGTTAGAATAACGCTATACAGTTTTTTGTATTATGGCCATAACGATAATGTCTTCGGCGCTTAACCTGGTGCTAACCAGGTACCGATTTACCTAGCGCATCAACGTTACTTGCCTCCGCGCTGCCAGCTCTGCTGGCATCAATTTAACCCTATGTGTGATGTGTTATGACTTTAATAATGATAAACAAAAATCTCTTTTGGATTTTTCGCAACTGAATAAGAATATCTAACTTTAAATTGATTGAACCAAATATTTAATAGAATTACATATCTCAACAAGTAGACTAGTCCGTCTACTAGTTATGGTTCGATCCCCGCTCGTACCATAACTTCTGCAGTTGATTAAATATTTCTAAAGAATAAAAAAAAATTTCACAGTTTAAAAACAAACAGATAAAATACTTCTATTCCGTTTGGCTTATACGGGCATAAGGTAAAAATTATAAATTTACTAATATGGACGGTACCTAATAGCGATGTCAGATTTGACGTCCAGTCAGGAACGCCGCGCCATAAGGTTGAAATATTTGGCAGGATCAACAATGGTTATGATACTGGTTGGTTTGAATATGTACAAGTTCTACCGAATTGCTTAGCAGTGGTACAATAGTATCGAGACATTCCGTAGACAGACTAGTCTACATGCTGAGATATATAATTTTATTAAATATCAATTTAAAGTTAGATATTTTTATTCAGTTGCGAAAAAGCCCAAAAAGATTTTTGTTTGTCAATCTAAATGCAACAAATAATCTAAACACATTTAAAATATATAATGATACTAACTCGGTATCGTTTCACCTAATGTCTCGGCTATAACGTTTTTTCTATGTTATGGCTTTAATGATGATGTTTCGGCGCCTAACCTAGTGCTAAGCCGGTGCCGTTTCACCTAGTGCCTTGGCCACCGATTTTTGTGTTATAGCTTTAACGATGATGCCTTCGGCGCCTAACCTAGTGCTAACCTTGTACCGTTTCACCTAGTGCCACATCACAGCATTTCCACTGTACAACGAAATATTAACTATATAAGAAAATATTCATATCAACCCAAATAAACAATTAGTGAATTATATGCAATTCTTTAAAGATAAAGGTATCAAACCTGGTATATTTATAATCAGCAAGAATATGCCAATTTATGTAAATAATATTATACAGGATGATCTTAACATATAACAATAACAAAGTACATGCTCAATTTTTATCCCATTTCCAATTGTCATTTTTTTTAGCAAAGCCTGATGGTTTAGAGAAAATTATAAAACTTTTGTATTAAATAATTTTTGATATCTCTAAAAGTTAAGCTTGTAGACCCGTTCAAAATATAACCAGACCCCTGTACATAATTGGTGTAGTTTTATACTCTCTAATGTTTATAAAATAAATATATATGTATTTATTGGTAAAATAACTTACCCACTTATTATATTATCCGATCAAAAATTGATCGCAAAGTCAGAATACTCAAAGTTGAAATATAAAGATGTATACAAAAGTACAATATGTAACAAAATTTCAGAGACAATTTTTATAAATATATAATATTTACCTAAAAGATGACGGGACTACAAAATCATCTCGCTGAATCTGACTACCCATTAGCAGAGTAACAACTTCACTAGGTGAAAAATGATTTCAACATAGGTCAGGCCATTTTTTATACATGCGGTCCATTTACCACATTAAAAATGGAAAGCCAAAAATAATCTCTTGTTTTACAGTTACAGGAAACCTAAAACAAAATATAATAGAAACTTAAAAAAATAATAATAAAACTGGCTTCAAAAAATGCATTAAAAAGTGTAAAATATTATTTTATTCTATCTTGAAAAATTTTGACTCTATAATTGTCTTAATTACTTAATCACAAAAGATAAGGGTCATATTAAAGCTTGTTCATGTGGCAAAATTTAATATTAGAAACAACTTTAGTTAATAACAGCAAGTAATTCGATAACTAAAAACAACCAATAACAGGGTGAGTTCTTATTACTAAACATATTTTGTTATATAAACCCACCTTGTGTTTTGATGTTAATATCACGAGCAGGTGTAATGTCTATTTACTGTCTTTATTAGTTGGTCGCCAATTTCATAGGAAAATTTCAAGATGTAACTTACCAAATTTTACCAGAATCGCGGCAACTAATATTATATAAAAATTCGATATCTATACATTACAATGTATCTATTCATATTTACAGAAAATTAAAAACCATATAAAACATGCTATTTTTACTTCCCCAGCCTCACTTGTTGGTAGAATACATTTGTGCCAAGAATAAAGCTATTTAATACTTTTAACATTCATTAAGACTTATATTATAGACATAATCTGATGAAAAAATAGATATCTACCTCAGGATGTTTTCAAATTAATGTTGAGATTATTTATACTTTACAAACCAAATTTTATAGAAATACATTAAAGCATTTCAAATTAATTACGGAATAATTTTTTTGTGTAGTTTATTAAGCCTCAAAAAATGTGATTTGAGAAGTTTTAGAGGAATATTTGGGACTTTTCACAAATATATAAATTAGCAAACTGAAAAACGCAAGTTTTAATCAGATTATTTCAGTGTTTTCAAGTTTATGCATAATAAGGTGAAGCTATAAAAAATCATTTAAGGCCTATCAATTAGCGTTGCGGAAATATAAAATACCAAAAAGGCCATACTCTACTGATTTTTTCCTTAACTACAGCACTGATATGAAATGACATAACCTTACTTACCTCCAAAAACAAACTTCAGCCAGTCTTTTTTTTGCAAACAAAGCAAGTTCTCATCATTTTCTTAAAGATGTCATATTAAATTAATGAAATCTTAACACTTGGATTTCTGAAAAACACATCTTTTAACTCAAACAAGTACAACACCGCACACTCAGGAGCTTCACATACTTAGAAATTATGAATGAATCCGAATATTTTCGAAACAATACGGACTGAAAAACGTAGTATATCGTAATAAAGTAGTAATGCGACGTTGTCGATTATTATGACCTTTATTTCTTGAAATAAAAAATAATAATTACAGACTCTTGAAATTACGGCTAACTCTGATTTAGTTTGAGTTAATTATATTAATTGGTAATTTTTATACTGGGAATTTCTGGAATAGCTTGTTTATTTAAGTAATAGCACTAAGGATATCCCTTATAATCTGGTCACACTAACGGTTTGGCAAACTCTCCAGGAGCAATCTTCCAAAAATGTAAACAATAGGGTTTATTTTTATTTCCTTGCCATTGTAATCATAAAAAAAAATTATCTAATTTACCTCAAATTTTGCACAAAAATCAAGAGTTGAAGGCAGACAAGAATTATACACCGCTCGACCTGTCTCAAACGAGCCACGCAGCAGACGCACACACTCACATCCAATCACGACTAGAAAAGATGAACACCTGGTCTGTCTTCTGTCCTGGTCTCCACAGAAGACACAGATACCACTAAAGCAAGACCACATACATAAAAAGCTTTCATATATGTGGTTACAAGAAGGGCAGCTGTTCCCTGAAACAGAAGGCTTCCTGCTTGCCATCCAGGACAAAGTAATAGCAACCAGAATCTACCAAAAGCACATCATCAAGGGCACAACCATTGAAGACGACCGGTGCAGGAGATGTCACCAGCAGAGAGAAAAGATCAAGCACATAACGAGTGGATGTAGAATAATGGCTAGAACAGAACACATCACGAGACACAACTCAGCAGTGAAGGTCGTTTATCAAGCATTAGCCACAACATACAAACTAACAGAGACCACAGAGCCTACAACTACAAGCTCTACTGGAACATTAACATCTACACAGATAAAACAATCCCCGCAAACAGACCCGATACCATCTTTCCACCCAAAAAAGAAAAGATCACTTATTTAAGAACATCCAAGCAAATACAGTGAGAAGATCGCCAAATACACCGACTCGGCAATGGAAATAAAAAGGCTGTGGAAACAGGAAAGAGTCATGATAATAAATAACATAAAGATCCTAAATATAGCTCGAATAGTTCTTTATGTCAGCATTTACCCAGTCTGCTTTATCCAAAAGTGCTGGAGCACATTGCAAGAGATATTAAAAGAATAAAATAGTATGTTGAAAAAGCAGTAATACTTCTCATCCACACCCTCTTGCTGACAAACATGATGCCAAGATAGTAGATATGTTCTAAATCTAGACAGATTACCTTCTGTGAAAAACCTTCTTTTTGTGTATGTTAAGGATCTCCTTTCTCGAACATTGATATTCAAAATTTGACCATTATGATTGGAAATAGGGGTATAACATGTATCAAAATAGATGTACTGGAAGTATGTGGAATATTTAGTCAACAACAGTACCGTTTCGAGTGCTCCGCTTTCTCCCGTTTCTCTCGTGTATATTTTGTGACATTAATATTGTGTAAAGTACTGTTGTGTGCGTAAATTAACGACGAATATTTACGATGAAAACTTTAATCTATATCCGCCGAGAAATAAGTAAATAATAACGGAAAAACAAAGAAACTAACTTACTTATTTTAAACTTTAATAAACTGGTTAAAAAAAAACAATAGGTCCCATAAAAACAATTTCTTTAATTCCTTTTATAGTGTAGAAAATCTATAGTGCGAATAGAATAGTTTAGAAGGGAAGTTAAAAAACTACTTTGCGCGAGAGCGTACTATAGAATTGATGATTTTTTTATCGATAGTTTTTAGAGATTTTTGTATAGTTATACTGCATTACTTTTATATTTTTGATGTTTTAAATATGTGATACTATATGACATCTTTTTACATATATGTTGTTTTAATTTTTATATGTTTGATCTATTATGACTGATTGTATATTTTGCATATTTTTGTTTTGTATCTCATACTTTGTACATTATGTGTTGCAAACATAAATTACTAAACTATTAATTCCTTATAAGACTGCATATTATGTTTCAATATTATTATCTCTGTACAGCTTTGTCAATGAGATTTTCTTAAGACAATAAAGCTTTTTGAGTTTGAGTTATGTTATCAGACAGACGAAATTTCCCATTCTAACTCTTGTCGAAGTTTGGGATTAATGTTTGATACTTCTTTAAGATTCAAACCACACGTAAATAAATGTATTCGGCTTGCTTATGCGAATCTTAAAAGACTCTTTCCACACAGACACCTTTTATCAAAAACACAAAACATAAAATTGGCAGACTCACTAGTACTTAGCCATTTTAATTTTTCTGACATTGTTTACGGCCCATGTCTGGATAAAGTAGACAAAGATAGGATTCAGCATGTTAAAAAATCATGTTTGAGATTTACGGAATTCATCGCAGGCAACCTGTCTCCTATAAGTGAACGGAAACCAATTGGCTATGTATGGAAGATCGAAGAAAGCTTCACTCCGCTGTCTTGTTTCACAACATAATTCTAAGTGGTCGCCACTCATATCTTACCAATAAAATTCGATATAGAACAGATGTACATTTGCTCAATTTGCGATATCGCGGCTACATATCTCCGCCACCTCATTGTATGACGTTTTATGAGAGATCATTTTCCTACAATATTTATGATATTTACAATTGGATACCGGAGAATTTAAAATCACTAACGTTAGTGACGTTTAAAAAAGAATATGAACAGTTGCTCATAAAATCGTGCCAAGCGGGTCTTTGATTTTGATTCGGATAAGCACCTTGGTGTCTTTCTTGTTTTTTTTTAATTTATTGTAATTTCTTTGAATGTATGGTTATGGTCAACCTTAATACAGACTACTTTTACTTTTATATTTAGGTATTAGATAATTATTACTATCCATCTAATTTATTTATCAAGTCCTAGGAGGCTGAACTAGGATCTTTTTTTAATTGATTTTCCGTCTCCTTTTTGTCAAAATATTTTATTTAATTTAAGTTAATAATATGACAATGTATTTATTTGGCAAATAAATATCTATTATTATTATTATCTGTAGGCAAATGTGCTACATGAAGCCTCGTAAGTCTTGTAAACCAGTCAAAAGATACTAACATTGCTTTGCATATTTATATTGGAAACGGTTTGTTTGGTACAAAAAAGTTTAAGGCTGAAATATCAAGGGAGTCTTTGTACTTGACTCGGAGACTGTGTGCTACTGTCCTTCCTATCTTGTCGTCGGCTATGGTTAAGAATTCAATAGTATATAATGGCAGAAAGTTATTTAATCCTCTGCCGATGAGAATATGATAGATCACCTTTGTTGTGCTTCTTGTACCTTTAATACTGATTTTTAATTCAGAAAGTTTAACGTTTTTCTGTAAGTCATACTTAGTCTTTTCAGCATCTTGTTTTTTAGGCCTTATTATGAGGTTTGGAGTATTATTTGGCTTGACCGATTGATTTGAGGGTCTTTGCAATATTTCACTATATAAATTTTGTCATTTTAGTTTGGCTTCTAGATCCTTGATTTGTTGCCTTAAAAGTGTTATTACTTCATTTTTGCCTTCAATTATTTTTATTTTATCCTCTATTATTTTTTGCAGCAATACATGTATTTTACTTAGTTTAATAATTTAGTTTTAGGTAATATTAAAATTTAGTACACATATATTCTGGGCCCTTCTCAGTAATTTGAAGGTGATGCATGGGGTAAGTGAAATGTTCTGATTGTATCAAACGATCTAAATAAATTTTATTTCTGTAAACAAACATAAGGCACTCAAGAATATATAGTGCATATATAGTCATTACTTCTGTTTCTCTAAACACTGTTTGGCATGACTTATTATATTTAATTTTTTTTATTATTCTTAAGAGGCGCTTTTGGACCATAAACACGCTTTGACCCTGGCTACTTCAACCCCAAAAAAGTATTCCATATTTCACAATTGACTAAAAAATTAGCAAAATAGATTATTTTTAGTGCTTTTAAATTTAAGTATCTATTCACTACCCTTATTCCTTAGCAGATAGAGCAAAGTTTTTTTAACGTGTGGCTTATGTGAAAAGCCCAATCTAAGTTTTCATCAATACGTAAGCCTAGAAATTTTGTATTTTCAGACACCAGTAACATCTTATTATCCATTTCTATAGACTCAATTTTTCAGATTTTGATTGTTTAGCTCTAAAAAATATAATATTAGTTTTATCAGAATTGAGAATTAATCTGTTTTCTGTAAACCATTTGGAAGCTGCAGAAAGAAAATTCTTGCTGTCCACCAAAAGCTGGAAAACCGTTTCATTCCCTATCAATAAGTTTCTATCATCTGCATAGTTAATTATGGATTTAGACCCACCTGCTATAGAATTTATAAATATAACAAAAAGAGTTGGTCCAAGTATACTTCCTTGGGCTATTCCTGTGTTATTTAATAATACCTCTCAATTGTGAAGTATGCCATTTTTATGTACACCTACCATTTGACCTCTATCATTAAGGTAAGATGTAAGCCACTTTAGGGCAAATCCTCTTACCCCATACATTTCCAGCGCTTTTACAAGTAATTTTCTATCTAGACAGTCATAGGCTTTTGACAGATCCAGAAACATTCCAAATGCAGTCTCACAATTTTCTAAAAAATTTAAAACTAATTGAACAAACTGATAAATAGCTGTTTGCGTAGATTTTCCTTTTAAAAATCCATGTTGGTTATTATTAAACAATTTACAGTCATTCATAAACTTTATTAATCTTCTACACATATCAAGCTTAAATAATTTAGAAAATCCAGGCAAAAGACTGATTGGTCTATAGCTATCTATTTTTTTAGGGTCTCCTTTTTGTAGAGATGTTTAATTAATGCTACCTTTAGGTTAGTCGGGAATATTCCATTTTTAAATGAATTATTAATTAGAAAACATAGTACGCATTTTATCTTGGGTATGGAACATTTTATAATGCTTGTTAGTAATTCATCTATGCCACTGCTATGTTTATTCTTAATATCATTAGCTAACTCACAGATTTCCTTGGAAGTAACGGGTCTTAAATACATGGACTGATTGTTTATACTAATATTACACATATGTGGTAGGATGTCTATATTTTTTAAAATATTTGGTATCTCAGATATGAAAAATTGATTATAATTGTTAGCTGTTGTTTCAGCGCTTCCCTCTAATGGCATTTTATCG
The DNA here is from genome assembly GCA_030620095.1 of Kuschelorhynchus macadamiae. NCBI lineage: Eukaryota > Metazoa > Arthropoda > Insecta > Coleoptera > Curculionidae > Kuschelorhynchus > Kuschelorhynchus macadamiae. The sequence goes on from JAUTXW010002097.1 coordinate 240,195, forward strand.
TGGGAGTCTACTTTTCCATTAATTTCTTTACGAATTCCCCACACACATTTCATTTTGTTATCAGATTTTTTAATTCTTATTTCATAGTTTTCAGTTTGTATTTTTCTCAATATGCCATTATACTCTTTTTTAGTTTGCTTGTAAGCCTCGTTAAATTTACTATTTTGGTTGCTTAGAGTTAACAAAATATCTAATCTACGTTTACAGTCATTGGCAATTTCATTTTGATTTTCTGTGGGCTGTGGAGGAGTTCGAGCAACTGAGTTTCTGGGTTTAAAGGCATAATTAGAATCATCAAACTTTAATACTTTAGAAGTATTCTCAAACTTATTGACATCCTCCAGTAATTTAGGATCATTATCTGTTTTATTAGAGAGACTATCTTTATTCTTACCAAGATGTTTACTTGCCTATGGTTTTATTGGATCCAAGGCTCTTTTTTTGGTAACTCTGATGATTTTCTTTATTTCGGCACTTGAGAACTCTCTGTGACCCGAGCGAAAATCACCTATTTTTCCGTGAAAGTCGTTCAGCAAACTTCGCGATTTCCGTATCAGTGAAAACTGCTGTTTTCCCCCATACTATAGTCTGCAAATTAACTGGACTCAAACTGAGGGCACAAATATACAAAACACACGTTTGAAATCGACATTAAACATGCGTCTATTTTTGACGAAATTTCGCCGACTCCGACGTTACAAACACTTCCAGTTGGCCACAGGCTCCAACTATAACTTTGTGTAACGTTAAAACAAATTTGTAGTCCGCTTTATATCAAAATTTCATTAAAATTTCGAGATCGCCAAAAATGTAAACAAACAATTTATAGGTTAGTTATATTGTTTAAGTTTCAAGATACTTATGTCAACTGAGTCTCAGATTTTATTTCAATATTTCTCTCCCATGTTAGTTTCCGATCAATGTGAATCTGTTGTTTTCTACATTTACTTTAATTTTAAACCTCATTTTAAACTATTTGACTTCAAGAATTTAAAACTATTTGACTTCCAAATATATATTTTAAGCTGTTGTAATCTTGAGTGTTTTCTTTCTTTTTTTACATGTATCTATTTTATTTTAAATTTTATTTTTATTAAATTATCTATAAGTATTATTTTTTGCAAATTTATTTTTTGATTGTGTTTTCTTATTGAAACTAGCTTTGTCAACAAAATTATTTGATTTTAATTGGCAATAAAGCATATTTTGACTTGGATAATAACTTTGATGACCTTTGAAATGAGTATGTGATAATATTTACCACTACAGACAATGTGAGAAAAGGAAAATCAATTAAGACTTATTGGAACATGAACAAAATACTAATATAATATTTATTGATTCACCAGCACTGAGAAACAAACCGACGTTAAATACATTGTTAGAATAACAAAACAGTGTGATCCAAAGTTCCATTAATACCATCAGCAATGAATACCAAATTCTAGACAATGGCGAAATAACCATCAAAGGAAGATTTCAATAACTAAGTTATATATACAATAACTATATAAATATATGAATGATGGCAACTCTCATAGAGCAGCAAAACAGCAACCGTCGAAATATAATGAACGTCAACCCATCACAAGGTATCTATAAGTATTATTTTTGGCAATTGTATTTTTTGATTGTGTTTTCTTATTGAAACTAGCTTTGTCAACAAGATTATTTGATTTTAATTGACAATAAAGCATATTTTGACTTTGACGACCTTTTTTAGTTCTAGGAATTTTAAAATTGTTATTACTGTTTTTATTGTATTGTTGTAGTGAGTTTATTTAATTTATCTGTATTAGGTGACTGTAAATGTTTATTTTGAGATCTCTTTATACTGTACCCTTTTTATTGTAGTACTTGTTTTATATGCTTTTATATTTGTTCTTTTATCTTTGACATGTAAAAACACATCAGTGCAACTATTACCTATAAAAACTTTTGCCTTTATTATCAGGAAACTGGCCATTAAATAAATTTTGATAGGGGTAATCACAAAAAATTAAGCTGAATTAGCGGAACAACAGGAACATCTGGAAAATATAAATAACAACCAATGGCCGCTCACTTTAAACGTTGAATGGAGTAGGTGGATGGGGTGTACCAGATGTGTAGAAAATGTTGCAGAGGAACAAGAAGAATTATATACAAGAGACATCGAGAAATATTAGATTATAAAGAGCATGGAGAAGAAAATGGAGGAATGGATACAATACAATATTCTTTATTTGCTCAAATATAATTTTTTACAAAGATTTAGCATTGTAAATAGTGCAATTCGAGAAAATGTCTGCGGGTAAAATATTGTTTAAAATTAATAATCAAAATTCATACATACATACAATCTAATTAAAATTACATCAAGATTACATTCACTCAGATTTTCATAAAATTAAGCCACACTAAAGTCAAATTATTTACAAGTTCATATTATATTATTTAAGACTCTAGATTACACATTGCTATTTAAAAAATCTTCAATATTATATGGGCATAGATCCACCAACAGTGTTTTAATTCTTCTCAAGGTTGGTGAGAGATGGTTAAAGAACTTTACACATAGTGTAATATAACTCTTGCGCGTAAGTGCTAAACCATGTGAGGGATAAGTAAATCGCTGCCGTGCCTTGTAAGATATTCATGTCGTGAACTAACAGTTGGAGCAGGGTTCAGCTGTGATTTCATGTAGACTAGACACTGCTGAATATAGAGGGCCGGTAGTGTTAAAATATAAAATTGTTTAAACAAAGGCTTACAGCTGTCTGTTGGCTTTTTTTGCCTAAGAAAGAAAGAAAGAAAGAAAGCCTTTTATTTCTACAGATACAATACAATTACAATATATCACGTCTGAGAAATACGTCACTACAAAATAATGTCAAATTACATCAATAGCAGGTTAGTATTAAAAACATTATAAAAGGGCAATTAAAAACAAAATATATGTATATACATAGAGCAATATTAAAAAACTAAGCTACACACACTAAGCAAAAATCATACAACATAACTAGGCAAAAAGATACACAAATAAAAAGAAAAGAGAAGAAGAAAACGCAATTGCTACCCTTGAGGCTGACGGCAGAAGAAACAATCTACTGCAGGTAGGGCTGTACTTTACATTGCAAAATTGGTAAATTCATTAACAGTATAGGGCTCAACCAGACAAAGATACTCTCTGACAATGGTCAGAAGTTTCCTGCCATCATCTTTCATTGATTTGATATTATAGGGAACATAATTAAAGAATTTAATTGCACTAAATCCTGGACGCTGATTGTGTTGTACGGCTGTGCTTTTTTAAAAACTGATTAAATCTAGTATAATACTAGTATTCTTAATGCCGCCTTCTGCATGACAAACGCCCTCGTCCAATCTTTGGAATGCCCCCAGAAAAGAAGGCCATAAGAAATTTGGGACTCAAACAGCCCCATGTACGCAGCCCTAGAAACATAAGGCGGTACAAATTCAACTACCCTATGAAGCAAATAGCACCTTTCTAGACAGTTGCAATTATCTAAATAACTACTACAAGATTTGGAAATCCTAGTAGCCTCACCAATTAAGAAATGCAAGCTGTATGATGTAACTATGTCAGAAAATTCTCGAGTAGTGCTCGTACTCTCTAATATATTAATATTAAAGTCACCATATATAAAAAATGCCTTTTTCTGTCTATATAAAAGTTCAAGGACAGATTTAAGGTTTTTAAAGAATTCCTAAAGGGTACTGTTGGGGGATCTATATATACAAACAATAATAACATTCACACTCTTTACATCAACCGCCACAATCTCAAAATCTTTTTCTTTAGAAAGAATGTCAATATTGTTAAGTTTTCTATAATTAATAGCTATATCACTTTTTACATAAATAATAACACCAACAGAGTCTTTAAGACAAAAATGGTTGGCCACTGTATAGTTTTCAAAGTTACAACTATGAATAGATTGTTCGTTGAGCCAATGTTCACATAAGCATAAAAAGTCAACGTTGTTACCTTCTAACGGCAATTTCAGCTCGTCCACTTTATTTTGAAGACTTCGTATGTTCAGAAAAAATATTTTTAATGCACTTCCCTGTTTACATCAAGAGTCCCTGTTGTTTTTGGTTCTTAAAAATTTTAGCCATACTGATTTGGTTTTTTGAAGTCATATCGCTTCACTCCCACTCCTTTCGTCCAGAAAAGGTTACTATACATTTCATCCTTTTTTTCAAAAGGGGAACAACTTGAATTTGTTTTTTGAGGGGTCAGTTGGTAGTTCTTTAATACTGATTTCTTGTCCTTCGAAGCCAGGTTTCCGTAGAATATATTCTTTTATTTTTGTAGCCGTAGCTTGCCTCTGAACTCTATAAAGATACAGTCACAACCTGTTTTCAACACCTTTAAAATCTACATCTTCATCTTGGTTTTGTACATTAGCTGTACCAATATTTTTCTTATACCTTTTGTTTCTACGTACTTCACGGAATGGTTGATCTTCCAGTTGGTCACTTTTATTTGGAAGGTTATCTTTTTTTATAATGGTTTTTTCTTGCAACATGCTAGGCGATTGTAGAGTATCAGCCTCATTTATATTTATCAGGGATGTCATAATTTCCAGTTGTTTGTTTTCAATCTTGTTTCACTAATATCACTTGTTGCTTTAGATATTTGCTCTTTGCGATTATTTTGTAAGTTTTTGAATTGTGGGCGGTCAGAAGTACTCTTATTTACACTAATTTCGCCTAAGGTTACTTGAGATTTTTGCTCTGTATGATTATTTGGTAAGTTTACATGTTGTTGTCAATCACGTTTCCGAGACTTTTTACTTTTTTCAAAATTGCATTTTTCTCCTCTTGAAGACGAATTATAATAAGTTTATCGTTGATAATGGTTTCCTTTCCGGTAATTATTTGATTCAGTAGACCAATTTGGATCTCGAAGGAGTCGTCCTTTGAAGTTGCTGTTGAAGATGGGTTTTTTAATTTTTCTTGTTCTTTTTCTTTAAATTTCGCTGTTTCGAGTCCTTCTAAAGTATCAGCTCCCGTAATTGAGCAATTTCTGTTTTTAGTTGAGATTCATTTGTTAAATTGTTTTGCAAATCGCATTTTGAGGTTATGTTTTCGGTACAACACAAAAGTCTCGTTTCATCGATAATTTTTACCCTTTCGGAAAAGTCCCTGCTGGCGCACGATTTGTTGAAAATATTTCCACATTCAATGCAGACTAAATAACTACTTTGCCGTGTTCTACAACACTAAAAAAATAATTTGTTTTTGGGGCCACCGTTCGGCTCGTCATTCGGCGGCGCCATTTTTCTTCACTCAAATAAATAAACTGAAAAAGCGAAAAATCAGGAAAGTTTGAAAAACCAATCGGATAAACTGGATGAATATAAACAATACTATAAAAACAAGAGAAAAAACTAGAGGAAGAAAGAAAAGGAATGGAGAGTGCGAAAAATCTAACAAATCAGCTTAATATGGAGAACAATGATGTGAAAAGAAAACTGCTTCAACTCAAGCAAACAAACAGAAAGAATAAAACAGCTAGTAGAAAGTATTGCATTCTTAAAAACATCGTCCAGAGTGAAACCACTAGTGGAAGGCTAAAAGTTGCAGAACAAGATCTAGAGCAGCTCAAACCTTGATGGAGGAGGTGCAAACAAAAATAGAAAAAACACAATCCAAAAAAAAAGGGAGCAAAAAATGAGAGAGCTGGAAAAAATTAAGATGCTAAATAAAAATATTTGGACTTGAAAAAACTCACAACAGAACACGATGAAAGAACAATATGTCACAATTTTGGAGCATAGGTCAAAGCTTTGAAACAAATAATCACTGGAGAACAGTTGCAACTAGCGAGTTTTAAGCAAATAGCTTAAATGATATCCATATGAAAACCACAGCTAACCTAAAAAGTCAAATAAATGGTTTGAAGATTATTAACACAGAATAAAGAGCGAAACACAAGAAGCGGGTCAACGGTACAAAAGAGGCCCCAAATACTCGTACTTGGTGGATCGAATCAAATCAAATCAAATATATTACATTTTCTTGATTTTTTAAAATCTACTTTAAAAAACTAAATTTTTTTTTTCTATAAATGATGTGTTTTGAGTACCTACATGTTAGAAACATCTGTATGTACAAATGTATAACTACACTATTGTTGCATAATTTTCAATTTTTTTATTAATTCAATGTTGACATATTTGAGTCTTAAGTAGGTAACAAAATGAAAATAAAAACATGAATATAAAAATAAAGAGGAATGCTGTGGAGTTCAACTACAGGAAGGTATAGGAATAAGCGATGTATGTGGAATGTAGCAAGAAGTCTGGAATTTTTATTAGTTAAAAAAGGAAATAAATGTTTGTAATCATAGATGTATTTGTTAAGATGTTTATTAAAGGTTTTAATATTCTGTATACTTTTTATATTGTTAGGGAGTAAGTTATAAAATTTTGCTCCTAGGTAATTTATTGTTCCATCTAAGAAGGGATTCAATCAGGGATTTGTAGACTTCTAAAATCAGTTTCGTACTCAAAAATTCTCTTACAATATAAAATTTACATGTAGATTTATGTATTCTGTTTGATAGGTATTCGATGTGGCCAGTCCATTTTAAATGTTCGTCAATTATTATTCCAAGGTATTTTGTTTTCTTAACAGCATGGATCTCAGTATGGGGATTCTTGTTAAAGACAATGTTATTAAAAGGAAGTATATTTGCGTCAGTAATTGAAAATGCTATATAATTTGTTTTTGAAATATTGAGTGATTTATTTATTTATTCAATTTTACTAGCCTTCAACCGCTTTTTTTTTTCATCCCATGAGCTACCTGTAAATAAAGCTGTGTCGTCTGCATAAGATATTAATTTGCCATTTATAATTAAATTTAGTAGAGAATTTATATAAGTAATAAAGAGTATGGATCCGAGACTTGTTCCCTGTGGATCGCCTATTTTTATTTTAGAAGGATCGCTAACTGTATTGCTAATTTTTACAAATTGAGATCTATCAGTAAGGTAACTCTCAAAGACCCCAACACCAGGCCCCTAACTCCATATCGGTGAAGAACGCCGTCAAAAGCCTTTGAAACGTCAGTGAATATAGCCAGACATTTCTTATTGCTATTCAGACTCTTTATTATATCAGAGGTAGTACATGGCATCCAAAGTACTTAGACCATCTGTGAAACCAAATTGGTATTGAGATAAAATATTAAATTTCTTAAAAAAATTGATTAGCCTGTCCTTCAAACATTTCTCAAAGATTTTGGAAAATTATTTATGAGAGTTATTGGTCGAAAGTTTTCAATATTTTTTTTTGACCCTGATTTATGTACTAGGGTAATTACTGACTGTTTGAAGTGATTGGGTACTCTACCATTTTTAAAACTTAAGTTTATTATATGGGTCATTGGGTTTGCTATGTCAGAATGTATAAGTTTAATAAGCCTTAATGTAATTTTATCTATGCCTGGAGCACTGCCATTTTTTTAAGAAAGCTATTTGGTTTATGATTTAATTTTTTGTCACAGGTTTTAAATACATTGAGGTATTATTAGACCCATTGAGTGTGTACGGGTTTTTTGGCGTTTTTATTTTACATTTCACTTCAATAACTATGTCAGTAAAATAATCATTAGAGTAAATAGCCATGTCAAGATTGTTTTACTACACCTAAACTTATACTTATAAAACAGAAACAATTAATTAATTTACATACTAAAAAGTCATGAACAAACACAAAAAAAAAACTTGCATCTAATCTCTGCTATAAACCTATTGATTCCAACAATCTCCTTTAGGTTACTGGGCGAAAGATTATAGACCTTACTACAGAAATAAATCGAACTCTTCTTAAACATGGTCAGTTTAAAATGTGCAATGTGAATATCAGTCCTGCACCCCCCTTCGTATTATGAGAATGAAACTTATCTACAGTCGGAAACTTATCCAAGTTTCCCCTGGCAAACATCAAAGCCTCAAACAACAGTACACAAGGTATTGTTAAAATTTTATTATTCTTAAAAAGAGGTTTACAGGAATCCAAAGGTTTGGTATGGAAATATTTTACTAATAATTCTTTTCTCTAAGACAAAGACAAGTTGGATGACCCCAGCATAGAATAATATACTTAATATGACAGTATCCAAGGGCATAAAACACCTTTAAAAGTTGTTTTTCAGTAAGCAGATTTTTTAAAATTCTTATTGCAAAAAAGGTGGAATTAAGTTTCGATGCAACCTGATCGACATGAGCCGACCAGGTTAACTGTTCATTGCTCAGCTATCCCAGGTATTTATAATTTTTTTTTAAGTTGAAGTCTATCCATGTAGGTTTAGTTTAAGATCAGGTACAGCTCGCTTCTTAAAAAATATTATGTAGTTGGTCTCCGATAAATTGACAATTAATCTGTTAGTTGTACACCAAGTATAGAAATTGTTCGGTAACATTTCCGAGCTTTTGCAGTTCGTCGTATGGTTTGGCTGATATACAAACTGCAGTGTCATCCGCATATAAAATTATTTTACTCTCAGCATGACTGGAAATCAAATTGTCCTTAATGTCATTGATAAACAGAAAGAAAAGTAGTGGTAAAAGCACTTCCTTATGGGACACCCAAATTCAACAGTTGCTGATTTGAAAACCTTTCGATTTGTCAGAAATGATTCTCATTTGACTCAGCCGACTTCTAATGCCAAGTGTCTCTAGCTTCATCATATAATTGGGGTCAAGACAGGCAAAAGCGCGAGTTAAATAAAAAAACAATGCCATTGTATAATTGTTACTATCAACAGATTCATAAATATACTGGACAAGATCATAAACTGCTGTGTCTGTAGATCTGTCAATCCTAAAACCGTGCTGAGTCTCGGATACTAGATAATATCTAACCAAGAATGATCTAAGACGATTGACAATTGTCTTTTTAAACACCTTAGAAATAGAAAGAAGCCCTGTAATTGAACTATAGTTTGATATCAAACTATGGTCACCCTTCTTATGTAAAGGTGAGATATAACCAAGTTTAAGATGGGATACAAACTTCCCCAACTGCAAAGAAAGATTTAAGATAAATCACAAAGGCCTTTCAAGGTGGTACCAGAGGTTATTAATGGGAATATCAACGTAAAGCTGTTAGTGTACCATATTAACATTCAGAACCTGGTCAATAAACTGAATCTTTTAGAAGCTATCTTAGAAGAAAAGGATGGCTAACGATGCAACGACATGTATGAATATTCCAGCCTATACACTGCAAACCGATAACACATATTGAGGATATTTTGATCCAAAGTACTATATCGGAGCCCCACCTATCAGACCACTCACTGCATGAATTTTTGATTACTATTAAGCCACAAGAAAAGATCATAAAAAATGAAAAAATAAATAAAAGATCCCTAACAAAAAAAATGTCAGTGATCTGAAACAGAGACTAACACAAGAAAATTGGAGTGGTATCCAAATAACAAACATCGATTGTGCGCTTGAATATTTCTTACAGAGCTTTGTTTGACATCTCGACATAACTTGCCCAGGGAAGCAAATAAATATCCGAAAGTCACACAATTGGTTTACAACCAAGATGAGACAAGAAAAAGGCAGATTACATGACCTATATTTGCTGTCTATACAGACAGAAGATGACAACATCCATCAACTTTATAAGAAACAGAAAAAGGAATACAGGAAATCAGTTACCAGAGCCAAAGTGAACTTCAAAAAGAATTTGGAATGTTCTTTTTGACCGTGACTGAAAATAAAATAAAGCATTACTTCATAAGCCTGAACGACGCAACTGCGACAGCACTTT
>JAUTXW010002097.1:252500-400477 GCA_030620095.1 Kuschelorhynchus macadamiae
TATATATATATATATATATATATATATATATATATATATATATATATATATATATATATATATATATATATATATATATATATATATATATATATATCAATACCAAAATAATTAAATCTTTTCATCGCCACATAATAAAACCTTTAGCTCATATCATAAATTTAATTTTAAAACTGGGAGAGTAACAAGCCTATTTAAGACTTCTATTGTCACACCTATTTTTAAGACTGGTGACAAAACTAATATTGGTAATTTTCGATCTATTAGCATAATTAATAATTTTACAAACATTGTAAAATGGCACAAACCATATTGTAAATAATCGTGACAACAATAACAATAAAACCACTACATACATATCTATGCCATACACTGAAGGCCTTTCTGAAAAGATTAAATACATTCTCGGTAAACACGATATAACCGTATGCCACAAATCTATCAATACCCTTAAATCTTTATAAACACCACTAAAAAGTCAAACACCAATTAAAAAACAATCAAACGTAGTTTACAGTATTCCCTGTGTAAACTGCCCCAAAAAATATATAGGCATAACCACACAATATCTATCAAATAGACTAAATGGGCATAAATATACAAAAAATGCTTCCACAGCACTACATAAACACGAAAGAGATATGAAACATGAATTTGATTTTTCGGCTACAATGGTCTTATCAAAAGAACAACATTACCAAAAACTGATATTCAAAGAAATGGTCGAGATAAAAAAAGAAAAAAATATAGTAAACCATCAGAAAGACATCGACAATCTCATCCAAATATATCAGTCTAATTTAATTCAATTGTTATAAGCTATTTCTATCAATCATAAATACATACTGTCAGACTCACACAAATACTTTTAAAAGAGCCCGTATCCGCCAATAGTGTCCACAATGTAAATATAATTAAAAACATTAAATGATATATATATAAAAAACCAATAGAATTCTTTAACCAGTGTACCTCCACACTGCCAAGCAAGGCAAAATAACATCTTTCTCAAGGTATGTACTGTACTATTTTAACTAATTGTTTTTAATATATGTGCAGAAATAAATATTTTGAAAAAGCCTGAAATGGACAGGCGAAACGTCAATTAAAGTTTTTTGTTTCAATCCTCAACCTAATCCCAAGAAGGTACTTGATATTTATAAATTGTAAGGTTCAAGAAAAGAAATATAAATATAAATATATATGTGTATATATATATATATATATATATATATATATATATATATATATATATATATATATATATATATATATATATATATATATATATATATATATATATATATATATATATATATATATATATATATATATATATATATATATATATATATATATATATATATATATATATATATATATATATATAATAAGAATAAGACATTAACTTGGAAGGATCAATGTATGTACTTAAAATATAGGAACATTATCCTACCTTGGAACTGAAGAATTAGGGTTGGCTGTTTCATCACTTCCTTTACTATTTTTCAAGGTACTATCATTATCATGTGAAAATCTGCACTTTTCTTTATATGCACATTTGCCTAATTTGTGAAAATAACAAGATCTTTGGGTTGTCACAGGTAGCTGGCCTAAAAAATAATCTGTTCCTGCTAGGAATGCTACTGGTTCAACTTCAAATCTTTGCTTATGAAGGTATTGGCAGTTTGAACCATAGGAACAACTCTTGCAATTATAGTATCTAAAAATCGAGTGGAAAGAATTTAAGTAATGGTATTTCACAGATTTAAATATCAACAGAATTTGGTATAAAACAGGAATAAATGTTAAATAATAATATTCAGAGAGGAATTTATAATTTGCATTATTAATGTAATAAAGTTAATATAATAATACAATAATAGCATATAGAGAAATGGGATAACGCACGGTATTCTTGAATTATATATAAATGGTGTTCGCTTAGTTTTTTAAGAACGACAAAATTTATTAGTATTTGTTCATCGGACTCTAATGTCAGGAAAAATTCAACAAACCAAAAAACTTCAGGCAGTAATTTTTTTGAAAGAGGAACTTTATTAGTAGTTGATATGTATTAGAAAATTATGAATTTCGGCTGTCTCCCGAGGAAGACAACTTTAGCATATCAAGTTTTCTAGCTCTTTAGCCGTTTAATATTAACGATCCTTTATTAGATAAGCAAAGAAAACATGAAATTACTTACTGCAGGCAGTATCTCCTTAGCTTATTTCCTTCGCTCTCCGCCATGTCAATAAAAAATGAACCAAATAGTCTAAGGAAGCATCCTTTTACACTATTACACGAAAAACGTACACTTATGTTAACTATGTATTGGATACTGTATAAGTTTTTCGATACTCCGAGTTTTTCATTAAAAATTTAACTTCTACTCAACTCTAAAAAAATCAAAAGCAATCTTTCTGTAATCTAGCCTACCCTGTAAACCAAACGGCGGACTAGACTAAAATTTCGCACTGTTGCCAACGCAAGAGAGAGACAGAGAGAGAGAGAGAGAGAGACACGTCTAAGTGACAGAGGCTACGTGCGGTCTTCCAGTGGTCGTTATGAATGATCCCAGTTTTCCTGTAGTTGCATAGTTATTGATATAAACTTACGCTACTTAAAACCTAAAAACAAAAGACACAAAATGTTTTTTAAAATAGCTCTAAACCTGAGATACACATTTCTAGTCATGACTCGACAGCAGGAACACGAAAATTTAAAAATTTAGGCACGATGTAAAGATGGTGGCCTAAAAGGATACGAATGCTCAGTGCATATGTTTATAAGTAGCGGATAGACTACTTGCTACACCATGTACCCAGTGCAGTTGCGAACCCTTGCGAGAGTTTCTCTTTTCCAAATATTTCTCCGTCTATTTTTTTTCAAAAACTATTTGGACAAATATAAAATCAAAATAAAATTATTATAGTATGAACCTGGCTACTAAGCGACTCTTTAAAAACGCGGCGTAGACTTATGCGGGTAAGTAATATTAAAAAATTGGAATGCTAACAATGTTTTACTGATTTCTCGAAAACTACATGTAGAATCGAAAGAATATCCACAGGGTATATTCCTGGCAAATAGAGTTACACTTTCTACCCTTGGCGTACTCTTGTAAAGCTTTTCAATTTTCAGAAACTTTTGGCTGTTAAGAAAGAATTTAATATTTATGAAAGTCTTCAGGATACTGATAAAAACGGCTTAGAAGATGGTTATAGATTAATCCTTTACCCTTATTCTGATACCAAAATCAAAGGGAATTGATCAAAATTACGCAAAATTTTATATTATATCCCAAGCGGCTGCTTTGATTAGTAAACAGAATATTTCCACGCAGCTACACGTGCTTCTTCTTCAGGAAGGCGGAGTTTAGCTTCAATGTCCGCGTTCTTACTGCCGATGCCGTCAGACAGGATTCGGATTTTAATAAAATTTCCTACCCAATTGCAATAGATTTTTTAATATGACGGATTCATCCGGTGAATCATTTTTGGCGTTGAAATCTTGCTGCGGCTTGGAATAATGTGAAGCTTGACCATGATCTGTTCATGCTTTATTCATTTTATTATTTTACTACAACTATTGAATAATAGAACGGTTATATATAATAATGTGTTTTCTCAAAAACAAATTATTTTGATACATATCAGAAAATAATTAATTTCTGCATAAGGTGGGTCAAATTTAGGTTGATAGTGCTGTAGGCAAAAATAGGGCCGCAGGCGAATAATTTTCGTAGTGTCAAGCCCAAAATAACTATTTTTTACCTTTTCTATGTTTTTGCCTTTTAAATAGAAAAAATAACAAGGTATGTTCTGCATTAAAAATACGCAAGCAAAAAAAGAATTTTACTAATCGAACCACTAATTTCAATGTTTATTTGTGATGTTGGTCGACCAAGTTCTTTAACTTTAATCTTTTCGTACGCCAAGGAGCTAAATCTCTGAGTTTGTGGGGCTCAAAAGCAACCACGGTACGTTTGATCGCGGGCCTATACAGACGCCCGCGATCGTAGCGTACGTTAGGCGTAAATCTTCGTGGTATGCTTTACAAGCATCAAACATAAATAACACAATATAAATCTATAACCCGAGTGCACAAAACATTTATCAGCGTGATTAATTTAGTTTATTTTATTGGAAACTTACAATGTGACAGAACAAACAAAAGTGACATTGTCAAAAATTATTCTAAAAGTCAATTGTTAAAGGTTTTTGAGCAACCTGCAACGGAAACGGCGCTCATGTTTATCTCAAAATGTTTATTTAAACTAAACAGTAAACTACAAATAAAATAAACGAAACCATTTTAAACATAACTATTGAAACGCAGAAGAAAAACTCTAAAACACAAACAGAAAGGTAATGTGATTTTCAAACTATGAATACTTATTTTGAAAACATGTTATAATTTATAAGTATTTTTCTGAGCTATGGACTTTTTTTAAGAGCTCAACATTTTTGGAGATTTCTCCATGAGAACTCTCACAATTACTTTCTACATTATATATCAAAATCAACATAGATTTAATTTTTTCTACAGACAATTGACATTTTTCACTTGTCCATAGACTATTCATATAGCTAAAAAAAAGCCTTTCAGTGGATGGATTTGTTCTCGGAAGGCATAGCGATAATTCTATAATCGCAAAACATTTTCAAATGGAATGCTTTCAGTTTCAAAATAATTAAATATTTCTAACCACCTTTGATTAATACTTGTTTTTAACTGAAATAACTTTTCCATGGACAAAAATTGCTGAAGGTAACTCACTTTATCAAAAAGTTTATTTTCATCAATGTAATCACTCTATATATTTGATTTCAATAAAAGAAGTTAATCCGTTCTGAATTTAATCCCAGCTAATTTCCTTATTAAACCCACTTTAATCCTTTAAAAAATAAAAAATGAACAAACCACTTAAATATTTTGCAATGACTTTCAAACCACGTTCTATTTATTTCACCATTTTTCCCCAACTTTTATAAATATTTTTTTAAAACTAATGGCGAAAATGTGTTGTTTTCCCTTTCGTTCAATTTTATTTTTAAATTTTCAATCTCATTAGCAACTTCTAAAACTGTAATTTTATCTGCTTCTGTTACAGTAATAGAAGAAGAGAAAAGGGAAGCTTGGTTGTAAACAAACATCAGCCAGAATTCTGATGTAGGAGATTCAAAAAATGTTTTTAAAACATTGGGGCATTTTTCAGTAGATAAAAATATGCTTTCAAAGCACTAAATAGTTGAATAATTCTTTCTAACGGTGGTAAAAGAGCTAACCAACGTGTTTTACCGTACCCCAATTTTAAATCAAGTTCATAATGACACAAAATCTAATACTTTTATTAACTTGATGTCTTTGTGGTTAGAATCATCTGAAAATATAGCTACATACTTTACAGAACTTAAATTACTTTTCAATTGAGATATGTAAAAAGGAGCCAAAACCTTTTTTGTTATTGCTTCTGTTTTTGTGCGTTTACAGACAAATTTTTTCTCACATAAATTTTTTATCAGATTTGACGTACACTCTAAAGATCTAAAACTGTGATGTGAACCACTGTGTCAAAAACAAATAGAGCTTCGGACGCCGCAATTTGAAGTTCTTGAGTTCCCGCCGTTTCGCCGACTGCGAGGGGGGAGGGGGGCAAATTAAACAGGGTATTCAAATAAAATATTTTTTTCATAGGATTTCATACGGATTTCGCAATTTTTGCGATCATTGAATTCATTGGAAATGATAATAATAAGAAAACGTAATATATAAAGCCAATGAAACACGAAACATTTGGAAGTGACAGTACTTAATGCGTATTTAGATGTGATAGTAAGTCAGTTAGATAAAAGATTTACTGCGTTTAAAACAGTTTATTCAGCATTTTTAATTTTAAATCCTCATATATTGGTTAAATTAAATGACTAAGAAATTTTGGAAAAAACTGTGCTAATTCAAATAAAATCATTATTGTATAACAACATTAAAAACCTTAATACAATTCGTGAATTCGCAAACTAAATTTTCGAAAAAAATGAATTATTGTTAAGTGGAACTGGGTTCTGCATTCCAATTATTTCTTGTCATTCCTGTAACCTCAGCTCAATCGGAAAGTTCATTTTCAAAGTTGAAATTAATTAAAAATGTCCTTAGGTCGACCATGACATGAGAAGTATATGACGAACTAGTTGATAAGTATTTATCTAGTCGATAGAAAAACAAAAAAGTCTAGTCTATCGCCAAAGAAAACGATTTTTGTACTCTTTGTTTTTTATTATTTTTTAATTTTGCTTGAAACAGAGTATAGTTATGGTTTTTTAGTACTCAATTAATTTTTGTTTTGTGTTTATTAGTTTACCTAAACCTATTATTCTCAAAATGTATATCGTTCGTTACTTTTTTTTTAAATTTTATGTTATGGTTTTTGTTAATAAATTTATGACATTTTTTGTTTACTTATTGCGCCGTCTCCTTTTTGAAAAAACTGTCAATACTTGAGGAGCTAGATTTACCAGTTAGGTAACAATTTTTAATGTTCCATAACTGGTTATGTTTATCTGATGAAATGTGCAGTCTAACAACTGCATTTCCCCCACTAGCCCAAGAAAATTCATTCAGACACTTTGTGCAAAAAACATAACTTCTAATTTTGCTTGTTTTAAAGAAGGGCATTCATTTTTAAGTTCGTCTGTGAACTTACATTTTCTTTTCGGGACCATATTGACATATAAACAATGGAAGATGGTAACTGTATGATTATGCACGTCTCAAGCAAATTAAAACTTACCGACTCTTACGTCGAAACAAATTACACTTGCAATTTACTATTTTACATTAAAATTGGAAATTATTAGTAGGTGCAGGTTAAAACTCGCTAGGTTGTCATTTAGAATCGACATCACAAGTGCCTAACCGACTCCTTAGGGTCGTTAGGCAGTCCGCAATACAGGATTTATGATTTTGGCAACAAGCTCCTTAGGCAACCAGTGAAATTGTAATTATCTGGGGCATTAATTTACCATACAAGCAGCAAGCGACGTTATCACTTTTTCACATTTTATTTAAGTTGAAATAGAATATTTTTTATAGAGAAATAAAGTACAAAAATAACATCAATATTTTGTATCATCAAATATTACTATATTATAATATTTAAGGTTTAAGAAAAAGAGAATTATATTCTACTATATATATATATATATATATATATATATATATATATATATATATATATATATATATATATACATATATATATCATTCAAAAAATTAA
This sequence comes from Kuschelorhynchus macadamiae, assembly GCA_030620095.1. NCBI lineage: Eukaryota > Metazoa > Arthropoda > Insecta > Coleoptera > Curculionidae > Kuschelorhynchus > Kuschelorhynchus macadamiae. The sequence goes on from JAUTXW010002097.1 coordinate 259,780, forward strand.
AATTATTCCTAATAAAAAAAAAATATAAACAAAAAATTTCACAAATAAAAATTATAGTATTACAATGATCTAGTAATAAAAAAATGGTGGTTATTACGAAATTATCGATATGCTTTATGTGTTACAAGCAAATGAAAAAAATTGTTTGTTAGCGATAAGAATGTATCACGAAAGATATCCTGATAGATGAGAAACACAAGAAGCGCTTTAGAAAGATTATGCACAACGGTTTGATGAGACGGGAAATATGGAATATAGTGAAACCTCTCAACAACGGACAGTAGCCGTGCCACAGAAACTGTCCGTTGTATAGAGTGTCCATTGTGGGGAGTGAACAAATTAAATACCAATGTAATTTTATTTCAAAAAATATTTTATTTTTAAGTAAAAAATAATATGTTCAGTACAAATTATTAATACAATTGTTACTACGTATACACCAACATCTTTTACATACATATATGCATACATTAAAAATGTACTACCTAATATAAAATATTATACTACCTACATATACAGTTTGATACAGTTCTATTTTATAAAAAGTTTCTATTTAAAAAAATTATCAAGTGTTGTTTGTCTTATACTAGTTAATTTATTTTTAATAATTTGAGATTCCATTTTAGACGCAACTTCTGAGATTTTTTCCCCTAAAGCAGAATCTCCAGATAACATACAAAAGATTTCAACATCCCTTAACATTTTATATGTTTCCTTAATGTTCTTAATATTGGAAGAAATAATTTCTTCATCATCACTGTTAGATAAAATCTGAGCATTCTCACTATTTCCTCGAGAATTTCGTCGAATCCAGCTTTGCGGAAGCAGTTATTGATGGTCTTAGATTCGACTTTTTTCCATGCAGCAACAATTCAAATCAAAGCACAACATTTATGGATTTCTCCAATTGTTCGGTAGATTCAGAATACTCCATGGATGACAAAAGTCGCTTGATTAAAAACTTTCTGTAGTGGTTTTTAAAATTTTGAATCACGCCCTGGTCCAATGGCTGGCAATGTGATGTCGTACTTGGCGGTAAAAAAATTATTTTAATATTTTTTAACTCCAGTTTTGGGTGAGATGCAGCATTATCCAAAAAAGTACATTTCGGTTTTGCCTTTACATTTTTCCGTCAAATTTCATCAAACAATCCGACATTATATCCCTTGTCATCCATGCTTTCTTGTTATAATACCATTCAAGTGGCAATTTTTCCACGCTTGATCCTTTAAAACAACGGGGTTTTTTACTTTTTCCAATCACCAGTACATTTTCTTTTTCTCCATTCATAGCGGAGCAAAGTAAAATAGTGAGTCTCTCCTTGGACGCTTTCCCGCCAGCACATGTTGCGCCTTTTAAAGATAACGTTTTATTTGGCAAGGCAAGGAAAAAGAGTCCCGTTTCATCGGTGTTATAAATGTTTCTCAGTGCGTAGTTTTTGATAATAGCACATAATTTCGTCCGCCAATCAGTTACCTGAATCAAGTCTACAGCCGCTGCTTCGCCACGGATTTGAAAGAGATATTATGACGTTGACAGAACTTCTCCAACCATCCATTTGATCCTTTACAACCATCAACTTCTATATTCTTCGCAATTTCTTGTGCTTTTTCCTTTATTATTGTACCGGATATTGGAATGTTTTTGGAGCGTTCTTTACAAAACCAGTCGTAGATAATTTGGTCTATGGCAGCACCCTCAGTTCCCGGTCTCGGCGAATATATCGCTAATTTGAGATTTTCCTACACAGAATTTTTCGGCTAATACTCTAACACTTTTTGTTTTTTTCCGCGTACTGGATTATTTCAACTTTTTCTTGAAGACTCAAAAACTTTCTTTTGTTTGAAGACATATTGATCGCAGCAGAGTAACATCAAAACTAAGATATTCTATTGATGAAGACTACATTTTATAAAAATAAGGTGATCTATTTATTATGCTATTCACCGTAATTTACCTACAAGCCAGACAGCATAAGCCAGCCTATTGTTAAACTAGTGTTATTAACAATAGGTAGGCGCCGCGCCGCTTATTAGCATAGATCTAAATATTGCCCATAATGTGCAATAAAAATACCGGCATTAAATGTGGGTTTTTCAAAAATCATCTGTACATCTGTCCGTTCTAAGGAGGTACATTTTACTGTTTTTATTAAAAATGTTCCAAATTTTACTGTCCGTGTCCGTTGTTGAGAGTGTCGGTTGTGTCGTCCGTCGGTGACTTCAAAATTTTCCGTTCAGCAGAGGTGTCCAATGTTCGAAGGTGTCCGTTAAGGGAGGTTTCACTGTACACGAAAACGGATAGAGCCAAACTTGTTTTAAACTAGTTAGGACAGCTATATCGGACTTAGCTGGGACAACTTAACAATTTAAAAAAATATAACAATTAAAACATAATACTAAGTAACAATTAACAAATCGCCTAAAACAGCAAAAACTACTTAATTAGATGTTCGAAATGACCACCGTTTATAGTTCGACACAAATATTTAAGCGATTTTCAAAAGATACGCTAACATCTCTTAATGGATTAAAATTAATATTTTTAAATATACTTCGGACTCTTTCCTTTATATTTTCTTTTGTAGTCGGAGGTGTTTGATAAACTAAATTTTTTAGAAAGCCCTAAAGAAAAAGGTCCAGTTTTGTCAAGTAAGGGGATATAGGCGATCACGCAATCGGTCATCCTCTCCATATCCAGCGATCTTGAAATTGTTCATTAAGAAATGCATGAATGCCGTATGGTGAACTGGGTCACCGCATGCATAAATCATATTTGACGTTAATAGGGATTTGGTACAATAGTGTTCTAAAATCATCCTCCAAAAACTGGAGATATGGGTGTACAGTAAGCCTTTCATCAAAAAAATTCGGACCGACGACAAAATTTCTAACAATTCGACCTGCAGGCCTTAAGAGACCACGAATTTTGACTAGTTATGCGAATATAGTGAGGATTTTCAGTAACATTGTAATGAAAATTATGTCTATTGACATTGCCATTTTTGTGGAATGTTGCTTCCTCAGAAAATAACACAAAGTCAGTAAATCTTGGCTCTCACTGAATTTGTTGTTATGCCCAGTGACAAAAATCTAATCGCCTATGATAATCATCCTCGTACAATTCTTGAAGGAGTTGAATGTGGTATGGATGAAACGCGAAACTGTTTTTTTTTAGATTTCGTAGAATAGTGGCCTCACTTACATCTTGCAATTCCTCTTTAGCCAATATGTGGGTCTTCTATAACTTTTAAATTTACCGCCAGCTCGTTCTCCCCATTAAAAACAGGTTTGGCTCGATCAGTGCCAGTGAGGATTATTTATGTAATTTGGAGTCATCCCAGATAAGTATCGAATGTTTTTTCTTGTGTGTCTTTCAAATTGGTTTCATTTTTTTTGTGGTTGTTTAGATATCATAAAGCAGAGTAATTCTTTATTTTTCAAGCGGTGTATTTGTTAGACATAATTTAGTGCACCATTTTTTAAGATTTTTTTAGGGAAACTAAATATATCTAATTTATCATTGATAATACTGGTTAATATTATTATTATTATGTTTAAAATAAAATTAGCAGGAGGGGGGATGCCTAGTGGGCACGATTCTATTTATTTTTGTTTTTTTGTTTTGTCTCTTTTATTTATATTATTCTCAAAAGGCATTATCTATTGCTCGTATCAATGTAAGATCACATGCTATGCAAATTTTGACCATTTGTGTGAATTTGTAACTAGTTCAGCATACGATATGGTGTGTATTACTGAAACTTGGCTTAGTCCAGCCACTGATGGCATTGTAATTACCAGATTTTTAGAAATGATCATGTAACTGGAAGAGGAGAGGGAGTTGGCATCTATATAAAGGACGCAATTTTTTGCAGTGTTATACTGGTAGGTGAAATTTCTTCTTTTGAACATATCTGGCTAAAATTCAAAACTTGCAATCTCTTGGAGTAATTTATCGTCCTCAAAAAAATGACATTGCCGATTTTTTGGGAAAAATTGAAGATGTTTTTGCAAAAGCTTATTGAAATTTTAATAATATTATCTATCGGGGAGACTTTAATATAGATATGCTCAATCTTGTTCATGTCCAGGTTATTCAACTCGAATCTATTGCAGATACATTTCAGCTTAAACAGCTTATTACTGAACCCAAACGTATCACTTTTATCTTAATGACTCTTTTGGATTTAATTTTTACAAACTGTGAAGAAATTAGTGGTAGTGGTGTCTTGGATCCTGATATATCAGGTCGTCGTTATATTTTTATCAATGTAAATTGTTCTACTGCTTGTAAACAAGAAGAATCTTTTTTATAGGTCTTTTTCTCGCATAATTTTCAAAAACTTTCAGAGAGATTTGGAATCCTTGCCCTTCATTAATATATTTGGAGCTCAATACATAGACAGTAAAATTTTATTTTTAAATGGCTGTATTTTCGAATTTTTTGAAGGATATGCACCGCTGAAAGTTTAAAAAACGGTCGATATTTAAATATTCACTATGAATAACGGAAAATATTAGGCTTCTGGAAAGACTACGCAATAACGTCCTGAAAAGATTTAGGCAGTCTAATAATCCCGAATATTATAGTTACTACAAACAACTCAACAAGCTTTACGACTGCAGCCATTCGTGCCGAAAAAAAAGCTTGTCTTAGAAATAAATTTAGAAATGCCGATATTAAAGGAAAATGGAAGGAATTAAAAAAACTTAATGTAATCAAAAATAAGAATATATCCCTAACCAACAACCTAAGTGACCCTGATGATTTGAACAGGTGCATAAATGTGACAGCAAACAATCAAGCTCCGAGTTTAAACTTAATGGAATTCTATAAAAATAAGCTAAAAGATGGCATCAACCATCGTCCCTCCTTTAATTTTTCATCTACAGATGATGTATTTAATATAGTACGTAATATTAAAAGTAGAGCAACTGGTCCGGATAATATTAACATAGACCTTATACATTTGTGCTGCCCTGTTATAAGTCCATACTTAACGTATATAATTAATGAGTGTATTCGTTCTTCTTACTTTCATTCCGCTTGGAAATAGGCTTATGTTATTGCGCTTCCTAAAGTAAAACAGCCTACTGAATTCCGGGAAATCAGGTCAATTATTGTATTACCGTGTTTATAAAAAAATCTGGGGAAAACCCTTGAGTTGCAAATAAGATCATTTTTAGATTTATATAATAGCCTTCCACCCAAAGAATCTGGATTTAGGACTGGTTATAGTTGCGCAACGGCTATGGCTGATGAGGACAAAGTGACAGCTCTGGTTCTTTTAGACTTTACAGAAACTTTTGATTTATTTAACCATGAATTATTTTTTCACTTATTACATTATGTTGGAGTCTCCAGAGCTCAAGATACCACAAATTCTTTCCTTACTAATAGAAGTCAGCAAGTAGTTTTTAATAATAAAACTTCTCAACGTAAACAAATTTTATCTGGAGTTCTACAAGGTAGTATTTTGGGTCCTCTTCTTTACACTATATTTACATCTAATTTTCATCAAACTATAGAATTTTTGTAAGTACCACATTTATGCTGATTATACCCAGATATATATCTTATTTAATATGGACAAAATTGGATACATTACACACATAATGAATCAGGACCTCGATAGACTTTACAAAATAAGAAGTCATTCGCTACAGCTTAATCCATCTATATCTAATCTTATAATTTTTGGTAGCGACAATGTCTTGATAGCAAAAAAATGATTGATAGTATTAAAATAAATGATTCCAAAATTCCAGTAGTAGCGTGTTGTAAAAGCTTGGGAGTGGTTCTGAATCTAAAACTTCGATTCAAGGATCACATAACGTCGAAACGGAAGACAGCCTATTCAGTTTTGAAGACGATTAACTCTCAAAGACATATTTTGTCAATCGATATAAAACTTTTACTTTGTGACTCATTAGTTCTCTCCCAGCTTAATTACTCTGACACAGTGTATGGCCCATATCTGGATGCTGTCGATATCCGAAGGATTCAAAAGCTTCAAAATTCTTGTTTAAGACTCTCGTTTGGTATTCGTCGTTATGAACATATCGCTCATATACTACGTAGTGCCCGTTGGCTAAATATGCTTAACAGAAGAAAACTATATGCGACATGTTTATTTTATAAAATTTTAGAATATTCTTCCCCATCTTAACTTATAAGTAAAATATCTCTAAGGATGCAAATACATAATCTTAATCTCAGAAGGCGTGGTTTGATGACAGTTCGCGTCCGAATAGAGACTCTATTCGGACGCGAGAAAGAAAGCTTCGAAAATGCCAAATGTGATTTTGGCGAAACGTCAGCAAAACTGTTCTTTTCAGAACGACAGTAGTGAACGGATGTACACCCGGAATGAAAACACATTGTATTTTTCCATCCGTGAAGGAGTAAAAATCAACATATATATATATATATATATATATATATATATATATATATATATATATATATGTATGTATGTATATTTTATTTGCTTTTGTATTCTTTGACCCTTTTTCAATAATACATTTCTCTTAATTTTTTTGGTTTAAGGTCATTATATTAAACGACAAATTAGAAAGTATCTTTTAAAATATATATTTGGTAACGGTAACGTTTTGACGATAGTTTTTGGTCTTTTTCAAACCTAAAAGTTTTTTTGGCACATTTTTTATATAACAGTTACTTTTAGTATTAAAAATTTTAAGACTTACGACGTAAAATTTTCAAATAAGTATTTTGGTGAAATGACTTAGCTGTAGGATACAGCTCGCGAGTGTTTGCCATTGGTAATATTAAATTATTTAAGGAGAGAAGCCCCTCCAGATCATTATGCATCTACTCCTCCTCCTCCCTATCATTTTAAAATTATATATATTCCTCCTCCTCCCTAATATTGAAAATTATTTAATCGAGTTCGCTAACTAGTCTTGTCGCCGAAGGTTATTTATTTTAAGCTATGGTCAATAATATAAGGTTACTTTGAGAGTCTCCCCTCTTAAAGTTTAAAAGGGGTAAATACGCTTTTGCTACTTCAATTTAAAGACGTAGATGTAAAGTAGCAAACAGTTCTGAAATTTGTCAAATGTCTAGAAGAAAAAGGGTCTTTGGAAAAGTTTTGTAAAATTAAAAAGAAATAAAAAAGAAGATAAAGTGACAGAAGAAATTTTCAATGAGTGTCCTATTTGCTATATAACTTTAAAAAATGAATAAATATGCAGGCCTAAGTCTTGTGATCATAAATTTGTCTTAATTGTTTAGATAAGTGGAGAGTGGATAGTTAATGTGCCCATTGTTTAGAAAAGAGTATTGTTTGTCATTTTGTTGTTTAATTCTGAAATCATTCCTTTGCATTATTGTCACCTTAGACAGTTAAAAACTTGAATCTAAGTAAAGTGAAAGTTTATTTTAAAAACCTTTTAACTTTATAAACATGGCTAATATGGACGAAATTTAAGTATTGGAAGTTGTGAACATTTATGATTGTGTAACCGTAAACCTTGCTGAAGGAGAATGTTTGGAGCTTCAAGACGTAAATAATTTTATTTCCACTGACACTGCTTCGGGTGATTCAGATCTAAAAATGCAACGGAAAAAAAGGAGTTAATACCAATTTTTTGTGAACACTTCATAGAGAAAAAAGTATTGTTCAAAGTTATGTAATAGTTCGTACAGTATTAGACATGAAAAAAATACATTATGTTATTTTTGTTACTACATACGTCAATGGTCTCGGAAATGGCGCTCACGAACATATATATTAAACGTAGACAAAGACAAAAGATCTATTGCGTATTCATAAATAGAGTCACAGAAGTTCAATCGTGATAAAACCAATGCTTCGCACAAAAGAGTTTTTAACTTCTCGTTAAGGTAGTTTTTAGAATTATAAATCAATTTTAAGTTCAAATAAGCTTGACGAATCAACGTGCTAATGTCCAAAAAGTCCCAAATTTCTGCAGCTTTCAGTTGTAGGCAGATTCTCATTAGGTAGGATTGCAAAATTTTCAAGACGACTGTGCAAATACGCATCCATAACCCTTTCCAGTACTTTGAAGAGTGCCGGCAATATGCTCACCGGCCTTAAATCTTTATATTCGGGTGGATTGGAAATTTTTGGTGAAGGAGTGACAATGGCATGCTCCCAACAATTGGGAAATACGGCTTTCTCCAGAGATGAATTGATTATATGAGTGATAAAAGGAATGATTTAAGGACTTGCTAACAACAATAATTTAATATTAATTCCGTCACTACCTGTAGCTGTGGATTTCACAGAATATAAAATTTTTTCAACCTCATTATTAGCAACCATCTGGAAATTGAGCTTTGCGCAACCAGACTTCTTGTTGTTTCTGTACCAATCAATCTAAGCCAGACTGGGATTAAGTTTCGGACTACCGTTAATGTAATAGTTATTCAATTGATTAGGATCCGAAAGCGAAGAAGGAATATCCACATTCTTTTTACCAATGTTTAGCAGCTCAAGGTAATTCCAAATTTTGTTAACACGGACAGTATTTGCGCTCTGTTGAAAATATGTCCTATGTAGTATTTAAAATCAGCTGGATTCTTAGTTCGTCGCCATTTTGAGTGTGCAAGCGCAGCAAAGCAAATTTAAAGTGCTTCTATGAGGATCATGATCCGATGTATTATAAACGAGCTCCACTTGAACAGTGGTACGTGTAAGAGTTACACGTGTAGGGCTGTTCACAAGCTGCGAAATATTCAGAGAATCTGTCTAATTAAGGAACCGAGCAGTATGTACATTATGAAAGTTTAGTAAGTCAATATTAAAATCGCCAAGGCATAAGAGTTCTTTGAATGATGATTTACAAGCAGAAATATCAGCCTCGGCAATTTCTAATAACGTCCTAATATTTCGGTCTGGTGGCCGATAAATTACACCCACAGCAAACAGTATATTATTGATTTTTAATATTGATCCATAGTTGCTCAATATTTTTATTCCAGGGAATAACTTTAAAAGAAAATGTTTTTTTTTTTATGTAAAAACTTACCGCTTCTCCTCTGATCCGTTCACGATCCTCCTAAGTAAATTATATCCATCAATAAGAAGATTCTGATCAAGTATACTGCTATTTAACTACGTTTCAGAAATACAAAAACATTTCTTAATCCTCCAGCACTACAGTAAATTTTGGCAAAAGTGAACGCACATTCAAGCAATGGTGGTTTCTCCTAGGGCTCATTTGGTCAATGACCTAGCAAAATTAATTAAATTGAACTTATCTGATTTATAATTCAAACATATTTCAGCTTATTGCAGTTGAATAACTCTATGAGTTACGCTTCTCTCTTAAAATATAAAAGAGATTACTTAATAATAATAACTATGCGCTTTTTTTATCAATTCTGGTATATTTTTGCCGAAATATATTTGTATAATATAATATATAAGTAAAAAAAGTTCGAGTAATCATGATTCATGATAGTAAAGTGAAAATATACTACTATTTTGTAAATAGGGTAATAATTAATAAAGAAAAAAACAAAAAAAATACAATAGTATATCTTCTCAAAATCAATAGAAACCTGAGATTATGAGCTTAAAAAACACAGTAGAAGAATACGTACAATATGATACCGTGAAAAAAAAAACTTGGCAAAATGATTGAAAATATCGTTCTTCTTATTACACCAGCATATGAAAGTAGTCTGTTCAAAATAAAAGAAGCCAAAAAAAAAATTAAGTCATCAGTCATAATGTGAAAAGGAAAAAAAAGAAATAGGTAATCAACACACATTTACCACTATTGTAGGGTTAAATGGTTTAAATCGTTTAGGCGATAAGCTGGAACCCATCGGCAAACCATCCAACATTCTATACAGTATGTGTAGTATTCTAAACATTATTTCTGGGTATGCTGGGAAATAAATTAAGAATGTCAAAAAATACTAAAAGAAAACTACTTGGTAGATTTACTTTATTTATTTCTTTGGCCAGCTCTTAGGTGTTTTTTATGCTAAATTTATTGTTAGAATTTAGAATTTGCTTGAGAAAAGTATTAAGCCATTTCGCTAAGTTATAAGCTGGAGCATCTATAAAACTCACTACAGATCTTATTGGTGAGTTTTGCTTGTGTATTTATCACTTTACTTACGACAAGGTTATTATTATATGTTTAGTTTTATTTTATGCTGAATGGACTTTAAATGTTGTTTTGAAATATTATTTCTAGAGTTTTTACGGAGTGTGTTTCAGGCGTATTAAAATTTGTCTACAATTTCTGCGAATTAAGTCTAGGAAATCACTTTCTGATGCGTATAAGCCAACCTCAATATCTGTTAAGAGGGAAGGTATATTAATCTCATTAACATCACATAAAGGACTAAATTTTAGATTCTTATTTAGGAACGAGAATTAAGCTTTTGTAAAACGGCAATTTGATAAATTAAATATTCCAGGGTGAAAAACAAAATGTGAGATTTCTTCTTTTTAGTCAAGGTGTTCCTGTCCTTTATTTCTTTGAATTTTTTAATTTTATTTTGCAAACCTATAAAATGCTGTTTTTGTGATGACAACCTTTTTATGTAAGTTTTGTTGAAAATTGAACATTACACCAACACATAAAAGACCAACGTTTAAAACACCTATATACCTTAAATACTAATTATTATCTACTGAAATATGAACTATAAATGTGTCCTGGCTGTGAAAGTCAAACCTATTCACAAAGTATATAAAGAAGCATATAAAAACAAACGTTCTTTTGCTTTAAGATATGAATATAATATGCGAAATGCTTACTATTTATTATTTAAATAATTTTATTATATGGACAGCTTCAACAAATTGTCTAACGATGGTTCATTTAGTGTAGTATAATTTCCGTTAATTTAAATCTTCGTAATTTCCAAGCTCTCAAGAGCATCCTGTTTTATACCCCTGGAAATATTATGTAACATTTTAAAATTATTTTCAATGTCAAAAGAAGTTTTTGTTTCTTTAAGGTGAACATCAAATATTGATTTATTATCATTTGGAGATTTTTGAGCTCCTACTTGTTTTACCAATGTAAGAAGAACTGCAATTGCTACAATTAAGTTGATAAATCCTGCTTTTCTTAATATTGTCTACTTTATCTTTGATATGTGCCAAAATTGTACCCAAATTCCAAACAGAACTATAAACTGTTCGTACATTTTGTAAAACGTTCTTAAATATATTTCCAATTTTAATTGATACTGGACCAATGTAACTAATTTTCCATTTGACTATTACATAACTCCCTATGGACTCGCAAAAAATTTTTGTCTTGTTTTGTCAATTAGAGCTTTGGAATAGCCATTGTCTACTGCTATTTGGTATATAATATTTCGTTCGTTTATGAAATCAACAGGTAAAGAAGTACATAAAAATACTACGGATTAAGGAATGACAATCTGCTAGTTTGTGTGAAAATTTAAAGATTAATCGACTTACCTGAAGGAAGATTAATCATAATTTTCCGACCTTGTTCGAAGATACAATTACTATGTAGTTTCCGAATAAACTTACTCATCAGCACGAACTGTTTACGTTTAACTTAAACTCCATGACTCACAATTTTTTTCTTTCTTTCTGACCTGAGGCCCGGAGTGCCTAAAAAATTGCCTACGATCTGGGAGTATATAGTGGGGTTGGGTAATTATATCTTCGGACAAGCACGGAAAATTATGACTAATCTTTCTTTAGGTAAGTCGATTAATCTTTAAATTTTCCTTCGCTTGTCCTTGATATAATTGCTATGTAGATGTTCAGAGTCAAAGGCAATTTTTTTTTTTGGTAACTATATACTGTTATAATGAATTATAATAATAAATGTAAATACTATAATTTTTAACAAGGCTATACACTAATAAACTATAAACTAAGTAATTCCTGAGTTTATATCTACTGGCTATGTAAATGATAGGTCCTAATTAACAGAATTGATATGATCCATAGATAAATCCTAAATAACGAAGTACTGATATTAATAATAGAATACTAAGATTCATTAGATCCTAATTCAATAATTGCACTAGCGAATTTATCCTGAGACTCTTCTACCGGTCTATTATAAAAACTAAAGAAAGTGTTCGAGGTAGAAGTCCAACCTGCTGTAATGCTGTATTTTTAATCACTTCTATGTTTACACCGGCTTTAAATGCAGCCGCGGTTGTAGCGTGGCGTACACTATGGGCTGAAAAAATGGACGTGTCTACACCACCTAAGTGTAATGGCGTTTTAATCCATCTGCTTATCGTCTGTGATGATGCTGGACGATAAGGTTTTTGTGGGTAAGTATTAATTTTTCTTCAATATTGCGAAATGGCTTCGTTCTTTTAATGTAGTCCTCGATAGTGGACACCAAGCAAAGTTCTTGTCTAGTGGTTGGACCCTGTCTGGAGCAGATGTTTTTCTCTTATCTGGTATTTTTAATCTCAATTCTTTGTACTGATATATATATATATATATATATATATATATATATATATATATATATATATATATATATATATATATATATATATATATATATATATATATATATATATATATATATATATATATATATATATATATATATATATATATATATATATATATATATATATATATATATATATAGGAATTTATAACAGAAAATGAAAATCCTTTATCTAATTAAAACATTTTATCGGATAAAAAAGCCAGATCCGTTTCTAGACTATAAACACGGGGATCCCTGTTATTGTCAGCACAAAATTGCCAGAATTTTGTGCTGACAATAACATAACAATGTGTATACTGTTTATACGTTCATTTTGTTATAGATGAGGCGATTACTTCTATTGCCGTCACTGGAACTCCTTTTCTTATATAAGCCTGCCGGATAATTTCCCTGCTACCAGAGATAACGATGTAATGGGTGGTAGTTTCTGAAAGCAGAGATAACCAATAACTTGTTTGACCTAAAATAAATAGGTTTTTCTAATAAGCGCTTATTGAATAGGGGATACCACGCCTGTGTAGGCCAATAGGGTACTATCACAATTCCTAAGCCATTTTCCTGAACAATTTTTGTAATTATTGAAAAAGGGGGAAAGTCGAAAGGGTCTGGAAACAATGAGACAAATTTATTGCATTTTTTGTTAATTCTAGTTGCAAATAAATCAATTTCAGGAGAACCAAACTTTTTTATAATCTGATTATATACACTGTCATTTAGCTCAGATTCAGTATTAATCGTGAGAGATCTGGATTCTCTCTCCGCCTCAAAATTAGCAGTTGAAGTAACATAGCTAGCGAATACTATAATACCCTTTTTTTTACCCCACTGCCAAAGAGCCTTTGTAATATTATCTAAATATGAGTACTTAACGTTCCCACCTCGATTAATACAAGATATTGCCGTCTGGTTGTCAATTCTTAATAAAATCTGATGTTTTCTTTGTCGTTAGCAAGTGATCTTAAAGCAAAATAAACGGCTTTCATCTCTAAAAAAATGATGTTTTTGTTGTTCGTTATGATTTCAGAAACCGTGGCATCTATAACCGTTACAAAACGACCCCAACCAGTCTTGGAGGCGTCCGAGAAAATTTCCAAGGAGAAATGTTTAGATTTTATGTCCTGACCTGATATCCTATATTATTGTACTACCACTCTAATTCACTATTTAAGGAGTTTGGAATATACATTTTTTTATTATAATTGCAATAGTCTCCCCGCAACAAAAAATGTTTAATTTTTTCAAACGGTTTAATGTGAAAAAAATCCATATTTTGTTGAAAGGGAATACGCTAAAAAGTCTACCTATTAATTGGGCAAATTCTCTAATTGTGCATTTCTTTTTCTTTAGTACATTTAAAATAAAATTCTGAATGGCTTCACATTTCTCACTAGGAAGTGAGATGGTCAATTTATTAGTATTATATATAAACCCCAAGAATCTAATATTTTGCTGAGGAATTAGCATACTTTTTTTTCTCATTTGTTATAAATCCTAATCTGGTTAATTCTGAAAATACTATTTCAGTGTGTTTTTACATTCACTTTTATTATTACCTATAATGAGGATATCATCTAAATAAAATACCGTACTTATTTCCATTAGACGAAGTCTTTTTGTTAGTGGTTTCATAAGTTTAGTGAAAATAAACGGTGCAATATTAAGGCCAAATGGTAAACAATTAAACTTATATAGATAATTTTCGAAGCGAAATCGCAGATATTTCCAGTACTTTTTATTTACAGGAATTAGAAAATATGCCTCTCTTAGATCAATATTTGAAAGATAGCAATTTTTATTTCAAAATTTTATAATGGTTCTGTAGTCCTCCAATTTAAAGTGAGGCGCAATTACAAGTTTGTTAAGAGTTTTTATATTTAAAATAAATCTGTATGTGCCAGAAGGTTTTTTTAATTATAAAGTCAGATTATATAAATTGTCCTATGGAAGAATGACACTCTTCAATAGCACCTATTTTTTTCAATTCCTGAATGGATTTTTTATATTCAGGTAAAAGTTTAGCCGAGATTTGTACAGAGGGTTCAAAACGCTGCACAGGCTTTTTAATAAAAGGTATTTTAATTTCTGTGACCCATTCTAAGACCGCTTGGTTCTTCGTGATATTTTCAACCCTGTAGAAATCTCGATAGCCTACCAGCGTAGTTACTCACGAGTTCTTCCCTGTCTATTCCTGGCGGTGATATTTCCTGCTGTCTTTCTGGTAATACTTCGGACGTACTGATGGTTTCCTTTCTTCCTTCCTCCTTTTCTCCTTCATTTTCTCTCTGGGAGGCGCGCGCCGGTAGTTTAAATCATAATTACTTGCTATTTCCGAACCTGAATGTCTTGAAGAACTGAGTTGCCAAGTATTTTTCTTCAATCCAGCACTGGCCTTTTTTATAACTTGTTCGTTTTTCATTGTTTCAGCAAATTTTGTATTAAATAACAAGTCATCAATTTTCAAGTTTTCTACGACTTTCTTGCATTCCGGATTTAACTGTGCTATCAGCTAGCTCTTTGTTAGGCATCATAGCCTCGATAACTGTTCCTACTGCTGATAGACCCTAAGCTAAGTGTTGTTTTAACGATCTTATCAAAACGATCATGTTCAAGAACCGACTATACTAGGCATGGTTGTACTTCATTATTTATCTGGGAAGGATATAGAGCCCTACAATTTGCAAGTATCTTATGTTTTGACATTATTTCTTCTCAGTGTTCTTTAGTTAAAACTTTTTTTAAGAGGCTGTTCCAGCGAACAACGATGTCCTCATACAAGTCTTTTCCTACATTGTCCCCCGAGTCTAGTCTAAAGGGTATCACGTACAGTAACCTCTGGATTACATACTGTGACCTCTGAAACGTCTGGATTGTCAGAAGTTGCCTCGTACTCTAAAAAAATATAGCCACTTAAAGCCGGCTAATTAAGATTCTACTCAAATGAAATCGCCCGATCTCATATTATATAATTGTTTATATTTAGAAAAAAATCGCTCGATTTGAGCTTTAGGAGCAACGCACGTTACCCCAAAATTTTTCTTTATATTTTCTAGGAATGACATGAAAAAACGCACGCTTTTTCTGTCTTTTAGGGATTATGGCACGATATCCCAACCTACAATTTTCTTCTAATTTTCTGACAATCCCTGATTAAGCTAAAAAAGAAAAACTAATCTGAAGTCGAATAATCTTCAGAGGATTAATCACTTTTCACACACGCGCACTTTGTTTACAGTCGACGCTGACAAGCACGAAAACGAAAGGATTACACAAGCAGCAGACGACCCGGGCCTCAGGTCAGAAAGAAAGAAAAAAAATGTGTTTCGTTGCTGTTGAGTAAGTTTATTCGGAAACTACATAGTAATTATATCAAGGACAAGAGAAGGAAAATTGATGACTAGAGTCGACAGGGATGGTTTGATCGGTTTGTGAAGGCTTTCTGTAAATAGAGTAGAAAAGTTTGTTATTTTTCTTAGTAATACAGAGATCTAAATCATTTAAAGTGTTATTACTTTCGACTTCCATAGTAAAACGTATATTAGAATGTAGCGTATTTAAAAAATTGAGAAAGGAATCAAGTTCCACTCTTGAACCTGTCCAAATGACAAAAGTGTCGTCAACGTACCTGCGCCCGAGGAAAACATTTTTAAGAAGAGGCTCTATTGAGTTAAACAGAATATTATTTTCGAAATTTGGCATGAATATTTCGGAAATATTCATGTCAAATTTTGAAAATAACATTTCGGAAATATTCATGTCAAATTTCGAAAATAATGTTCTGTTTAAGTCAGTGGAACCCCTTCTTAAAAATGTTTTCTTTTGGCGCAGGTTCTTTGACGACACTTGTCATTTTTACAGGTTCCAGAGTGGCACTTGATTCCTTTCTCAATTTTTTAAATATGCTACATTCTAATATACGTTTTACTATGAAAGTCGAAAGTAATAACACTTTAAATTTTTTAGATCTACTAAGAAAAATAACAACATTTTCAACTCTAGTTACAGAAAACTACACAAACCAATCGTATCATCCCTGTCTAATCATCAATTTTCACATAAACTAGCAGCTTTTCATTCCTTAATCCATAGGCTTTATGTATATCTTTTACCTGTTAATTTCATAAACAAACTAAATGTTATATACCAAATTGCAATAAACATTGGCTATTCTAAAGCTCTAATTGACAAACTACTTAACAAAAAGTTTTTGCAAGTCCATAGTGACTTATGTAAAGGTCAAATGGATAACCCAATTCCGCCTTGGCAACCGCCAAAATTTCTGAAAATTAGTTACATTGGTCGGTATCATTTAGAATTGGAAACATATTTAAAAATGTTTTACAAAATGTACGAATATTTTATAGTTCTATATGGAATTTGCGTAGAATTTTGTCACATACTAAAGATAAAATAGACAATCTTAAGAAAAGTGTGGTTTATCAACCTGATTGTAGCAATTGCAGTTTTTCTTACCCTGGTAAAACAGGTAGGAGCTTCAAACTGGGAATCCAAGAACATCTCAATGCTCAAAACTCCAATGATAATAAATCAGCATGTGATGTTCAACTTAAATAAATAAAACATTCTTGTAGCAACCTGGTAACGCACGAAGATAAATAGATCTTTGTACTTATATAATATGTTTTACTGATATCGGATATCGATCGGCCGGGCAGAGGACAAGACATTGTAATCCGTTGATAAGAAGTTAATAGGTTTGAGACTGTTAGTGAGAAATATATATTGGTGTTATTTGCATATTGGAATGTTTATGAAACAATAATAAATTGTTATTAAATACAGACTGTGTGTTTGAATGATTTATTGTAAACCTGGACTGCCACAATTCTTTCGACATGGAAAATTTTTTTATAATGCTACATAATATTTGCAGGGGTAAAAAAACAGGATGTTCTTAAGAGCCTGGAAATTGCGAAGATTTCAATTAACGAAAATTATACTACACTAAATGAACCATCGTTAGACAATTTGTTGAAGCTGTTCATATAATAATTTTTTTTAAATAATACACTACATGAACCCATCGGTAGACAATTTGTTGAGGCGGCTCATATAATACAATTATTTAAATAATAAAAAGTAAGCATTTCTTATATTATATTCATATCTTAAACCAAAAGAATATTTGTTTTTATATGCTATTTTATATACTCAACTGTGAATAGGTTTGACTTTCAGTTGACAATATAATTAGTTTTATAAACCTGTTATAAACGTTGGTATTTTACGTGTTGAGATAATATTTTTTCTGTGTTAACATGTTAAATGTCATTTATTTTATTTATGACTCCCATAAACTTTGACATTTTTTTAGATATATATACATGCTCTTGGAAATGGTTGTTTAACCGAAAGGAGTCGAGCCTAAATAAATACATTTTTGTGAAGATTTGGTCTCATTTTGTTTTTTAATCGTTATATTGCTCTTGATTGTCAATAGATTTTTTTAGGCGGGAATTTTCCTTACATAACACATCGGACTTGAACTGATTTATTTGAGAGTCCAAATTTTTTAGCTTTGTCTCAAATTTGTCCACAATTTTTTTGCAGATTGCATCCTCAATTTAATTTTAAAGATCAGGAATTTTAGTTGAAAACAAGCTACGAATGTCGTCCAGGTCGTCCTTTGTCAAATCATTATCGATGTTTATTTCAGCCAATCGGTCAGATCACACAAACATTTCACTAGAAAAATATTCTTTGTTTCGTTGGTTAATATCAAAAACACTTTTCACAATTTTAACTGACTTTTAGCTTTGAAAACTGAATTTTGGAGACACAATATTTACTACTGCAGCGCCATTTTATACTCTTTATAAACGAAAAGTTAGATATTCAGATTTAGATATTAAATGTGCACTTGTGATACTTCCAGACATTTGTGTTTTTTCTAATGTAAACACAGTTCAAATAGAAGTTGACGAAATTCCAAAAACGTAATATATTTTTTAGTTTTAATATTTAAAAACATTGTTTATAATCTGGACTATTCATATGTCTATGGGACTATTATATTTATATTAAAAATGTAATTTACAACTTATGACATGCTTGTAACATTACATTAAATTCACTTGCAGCTAATACAAAATAAAATATAAAATATTAGTTTGTTTTTTATTTACTTTTGTACCTGCGTCGGAATACAGATACGTTCCTAAAATTACAGATAACTGAAATTTATAATATTTGGACATTATTAAGGTTATATTTTTCAAATAATTTGAATATGTTATGGTATTATTACATTTACTTTAATAAAACAACTGGCAGTTAGTAAGTGTGGAGCTTATTATGGGACTAAAAATGCACATATAATTTTTAAAGTTTTATACAAATACAAATCAAAGTATTTTCCTATGTTTTACTTGGTATGTATGTGAATTATAAAAAGCACTTGGTGGGTTATTTTGCATATCTGTAATGTAGTAATTGCTCAAATATTGTTGAAAGCCACAATATATATAAATACTATTACTAAACACTGTTATTTTTAACTGCGCTATTCCTAGATCAATTAAATCTGCTTTTCCAAATTTCTTTAAAAGACTATAAATTTGCTTAAACAATGTGTACACTTTATTAAACACTTAATTAAAACTTAATGTAACCAAAATATTACTACTTATTAGACATGTGTTTAAAATTCATATAAATATTTGGACACTATTTTTAACTTAATAGTCTCTAAGAATAGTTCTCTTTCATTGTTCTCAATTGTCTTTAAGCGTTTTAATAGTTTAACGGGCACTGTCCCTATTTGTCAAAATAAGTAGTGGAAGTATTTTTGTTCCTCTATACAATATACGCGTTAGTTATTTGAAATAGACAAAACAAAATTTGCCACAAATATTATACGTTCAGATAAAAAAATGTGTATATTTTTTTAAGCAGTCAATTAGTAATCAAAACCCAACGAAAATATTCTTACTTACGGTTGAATAGATACGTGCAGATTCCATATAATTATTTCTGTACTAAGCACTTTAATAATTTAACTAACACTGTCCCTAATTTTTCTGTTTTTATATACATTAAACATTACACTGAAATACTCAGTTTCGACGGGTATAATGTAGCATTAGTCATCATCGTCCAAGTGTTCTGAAAGATATAAAAACTAATTAAATATTCTACTTAACTTAGTAATTTCATCCACCAGTATTGGGTTTTCGAATATATTTTTCTTACTCGTAAGAGGATTGCCAAGCCCACTGGTTGTCGAAATTTCGCGTGACTTCTGGTTCAGATTTCCCAGTTGGTCAAAACAATAACATTTTCAAAATTCTCCTCCGTATAACCCTTCAATTTGGTTTCAAATTGTAAAAAATTATCAGGATTTTGCAGTGATATCACTGGTGGAGAAGTTCAATTTTTCTCTACAGGTCCCGGTATAGAGATATTCCTCAGACAGAATTTACGCCTAATGAAAATACAAATTTGGAACTATGTTTACCGAAGCCATTTTCTTAAGAAAACCACAAACTCTTGAACAATTGTTTTTTCATAGGACACATGCGTCAATTTGCGGAAGGTTGAAATAGAATTTAAAGTATATTTGCTGGGTGGGCAGATTTTATAGATTAAAAAACATTCCTACATTTTTTTAGTTTTGTTTCTACAGTTTTTACTCATTACGTCAAAAACCTAATAATTGTTTCCCAAGAAGAGAATTATTTTATTTTTTTATCTTCAGCCCAAAATGAATTTTAAATGTTTAAACTGTAACAATTTTTATATAAATATAAAAATGTCAGCAAGAAGCAAACATCAACTAGAAGTTTTGGAAAATTCATCGGAGCAAAAGTTGAAAAAGAAACAAGGTAAGAGTTTATTTTTTATAGTACATTCTGCATTTTTTCTACGCTTGGCATCGCGAAGCAATACATGATTTGTAAAACTCATAATACCTAACATTGCTTGACTTTATATATTCAACTTATAATAACATTTTTCTATACTCAATATAAAGTATTTTCAGTTAGAGCTACCAAATGTTATTGGTATTTATTTTATATGAAAAATATAAGTATGCCGATCCGGTTGCAATTTTACATGTAAAATTTAACATACGATTTACATTTTTAGTATCATTTTAAGGCATAACATTTTCTATGGAATATTGATGCCGCAGTGACTTCACTATTTTAAATCTCTTTTTATATCACGAATGTACTTTTTTATTTTTGTACTGTAATCGTATTTTCAATTTACTTGGATTTTTCTTATTATAATTTTAAGTTATTTAGAAAAGGCTCTTGTTTTAGAAAGCAACAAATATTGTAAACACTGTAAGAAATCTATTAGAACATCACTGTGCCACCTTCGAACCAATACACATAAGAATAACATAGCTTTGAGTGATGCGTAGAAAGTGGAGTAGAAATTATAAAATCTGCTTTTGATAAAATAATTATATGGTACAGAATCTTAGCAAAAGCATTATATGTAAACATTCGACTGTTTTTCAGTAATATATTCTGAAATTAGAAGCTTAATAGAAAAATTTCTTGAAACGCATACATGCTTAAAATTAAATATTTGGCATTTATTTCAATCCTGGTAACAGAGTTCATGCAATCAAGTCCTTCAATACTCCGTTTAAAGTTAATTGTACAGCTCAGATATTATATCGAATATCAATGAAATATGTGAAATAATACATCAAAAAGCTGATGATTTAGCAGAAAAATATTCAGGTAATTTTTTTAATACTTTAAAACCATTGTTTATCTTATTACAAATCCTAAAAAAATCTAATATATTCTAATTAATTTTTTTGTTGCAGGATGGGTTCTTCTGAAACTTTTGCATCTAGAAAAGAATTTCAACAAATATAATCCACTGCGATCTTCTTCCTACATCCGACTACCTGAAGACATTGAGTTTCAGTGAGCTGTTATTATTAATTAATTGTGTCTATAAAAACTTAAGGTAAATGACATAATTTCTTATGCTTGGTTAAATAATATTGTTTATATTATGTATCGAAACATTCCGTAGATAGACTAGTCTACATATTGAGGTATGTAATTTTACTAAATATTTGTTTCAATTAATTTAAAGTTAAATATTTTTATTCAGTTGCGAAAAAGCCAAAAAAGATTTTTGTTTGTCAATCTAAACCCAACACACTTAAAATAACATTATAGATGGCTGCAAACTATAATTTTTTTATATCTAGATTACATGTCAAACAAAGTGACAAATTTTAAAATTTTGAAATAAATTCTTTTCTATTATTTAATGTTTCTTTCTTACGATCGGCGCACTGATGAGTCCCGATAGGATGAAAGTATTTGTGCAACTACTATGTGTCTATAAAAACTTAAGGTAAAAGACATAATTTCTTATGCTTGCTTAAATAATATCGTTTATATTATGTATCGAAACATTCCGTAGACAGACTAGTCTACATTTTGAGGATGTAATTTTACTAAATATTTGCTTCAATTAATTTAAAGTTAAATATTTTTATTCAGTTGCGAAAAAGCCAAAAACGATTTTTGTTTTGTCAATTTTGGATAGTTTAGGTATTGACTTTCCTAAAGTTTTAAAGGACGTAGAAAAATTTGAAAGACAGAACACTATATGTATTAATATTTATTCTTTACAAAAAACTTTAGGTTTAGTTATGAAGAAATTTTTCAAAATCTAAAAAATATTAATTTATTATTAATTAGTGATGATGATGATAATTTTAACTACTGTTATATTTGTTATTTAAGTAGATTATTATCAACTCAAGTTTCAAAACATAATGAAAAAAATCTATATCATGGATTTCTTCAGTATTTTGGTTCAGAAAAATATTTAACTAGATATAATAGTTTAGATTGTGATTTTGTAAGTATAAATTTACCATCAAAAGATTTCTAACTAAAGCTAACTCAATATTGGTCACAGCATGTTCAACTTTCCTTCAACTAATTTTTTAAATAAAATACTTTTATTCCAAGCTATGACTATTTTTAACGTTACCTGCAATGATATTGATGTGAACAACCTGTCACTAGCAAGCCTTGCTTATTCTCTAAAAAGAAGATGTTTGAATGTTATATAGATAGTTATTTTGAGTTTATTGTTCTCCTTATTGTATTTTTGCACTGTATTCACCAACTTTATGCTATTATATTTTTCTTTTTTACATGTCAAAAGATAGTTATCAACGTTATTATTATTCACTTATTACTCCGATATTATTATTACTTATTTTTATTTTTTAATTATTGTACTATTTTCTCATGTATATGTATATATATTCTATAAATATAATGTGCTACTGTTATTTGATTCGTCATGTTGTTTATTATTATGTCATTGTGGTGTAATTGGATGTAGATCTGTTAGACAATAAAAGATTATTATTATTATTATTACAAAGAAGACAAACCTAGAAATAACGTACTAGGACATATTCCTAAATTTGAAAATATTCAGAATCAAATGGATGTTCTTTTTGTCATTTATGTCGATTTTGAATGTGTCCTTAAACCTGTTGATAGTACCGATGATGTAGAGTTAAGTTTAGATAAAACTTACACTGTAAAAAATATAAACATGTCCCTTATTTATTATTGCATATTACTTAAAATGTTCATTTGATGATAGTGTTTCAAAGCTAGAATTATACAGAGGGCTTAATTGTTCTCAAGTGTTTATACATTTTCTTGAAGAAGAATGACATATATTAGGTATTTACTTTAAAACTTTTAAATATAGAAAAATTAACTGAATTAGAAAAATTAAACTATCAGTATTCAAGCGAGTTTCCAGAACATGTTTGTAACCAGCCATTTGAAAATGATGATGAAATAGTGACAGATCACTGTCATTGAACTGAAAAATTTATAAAAAATGAGCCAAGAACAATTGTCGGTAATAGAACAAATTCTTTCTTTTCTTTTTTTTCAGAAACATCTAGAAGTAAACAATTATTATGACCGAAAATGGGGAGCTAAAAAATTAGAAAGTACATAAATCTAAGATTTTTGATTCTTTTCAATTTTTACCTTATTCCCTTGCAAAATTATTTGAAAAGCTAAGTGATAATCAGTGTAAAGAAGTTCAGAAATATTTTACTGATATTGAAAAATTTAAATATATTCGACAAAAAGGGTTATTTCCGTACAGTTACGTTAAAGATCTACCATGTTACCTGAACAAGAGGAATTTTATAATGACCTGACGAATGAACATATTACCAAAGAAGAATATCTAAGGGCAATAAAGGTGTGGAAATTATTTAACTGTAACACCTTAGGTGATTATTCGGATATTTATTTAGAATCCGATGTTTTAACTTTAGCAGATGTTTTTCATATTTGAAAAAACCATGGAAAATGCCGGTACAAGAAACATAAGGTTAGTTACGCAATGGTTAAAAAATCACAGAAAGGGGGCAGAAAATCTAACTAGAATTTAGTTGCTATCCAAATGCAAAAAGTTTTAGTAGTATACAATAAACCAATTTACGTAAAATTTTCAATTTTAGATGTACGAAAAAATTTTAATGTGTAACCTTTTGTACAATGTATTTATTTAATACTCGTTTACATACAAATTACACCGAATTAATTAGTAAATTGGCCTTAAGTTCCTCTGATGAGAAAAGATTTAACATTCCTAACAACTTTGACACACTTGCGTGGGGTCATCAGGATATTCTTTTTTACGAATGGTCAATGAACCATGAGAACTTCATTTCTCAAAATTTGTAAATTAAATTTTCCCCCCCTCCTCTTTTAATTTTCAGGATTACACGTTATATTAAATATCAGAAAAACTCATAATCAGTTTTCATTTGGTTCTTTAGCTGCTGTAGTACTTGAACTAAATATGTGTTTAGAGGGCTTTGATTCTGAAATTTACAAAATTTCTGTAGAAATTAAGGAAAATGATTTTCCCTATTTAAGTACTGGAACGGAAAATTGAGACATGAAGTGTTAGCAAGTGATGATGACTGTCCTATAGATGAACATTCTAAATATTTTAAAACTTGCAACTTTGTATATTTGTGGGGTTCGAAAACTAGAAGAAATAAAGATTAATATGTATTTAAATGTACTAATGACAAAATAGGGATCTAAAACTAATTAATTTTAAAATTTATTATTTGAGCAATTGTGCATAAAAGTTTCTCCGTGTTGAATTGCAATTAGATGATTTTTCACCACCAATTGAAATAGGAAGTCGAAATAGATTTTTAATTAGTTTTAACGAAGAAGATTAAAAGAAGTTAGCGATATATCAGGGAGTTATAACAAGTTATTTTTGTACGCCTGGTGTGACTCGTCTTCGATTATTATTGGTGGTGAACTACAAGAACTTGTTAACAAACGTCCGCTTCGCGGGCATGTCTCGGCCACTATTATAGATAGGACATTGAATTTGAGATGTATTTTTAGAGGAGACGCGAATCTCGATATTTGTTTGAAACATTTTTCTGTACCACCTTTGATACCGAAGATATGGTACCTCAAAGATGACCAAAAAAATCATCTTCGATGTAACACGGTTGAGGTCGCAATTTTAATTTTTTTCTGGCGAAACTTTTTGGAACGATGATTCTTCCGGTCTTATAGAACCCTATTGTTTTTGAATGGGATTCGACTTCGTTCGACGATGTTCCGAATTTTTTTCGTTCGAAAAAAGGGTGTTTTGGAGTGCTTATATCTCAAAGTGGGTGAGTCCTATCGAAACTTTCCAAGAGACGTTTTTTTTATAGGAAATATCTAGGAGAACAAAGACCTACTTGCATCTCTGTCGAAAAAATGGCGAGAAAATAGACATTTAAAAAAAAACCGAAATTTTTCGAAAGTCATAAAAAATGAATTTTTTTAGTGACTTTTTCTTTTTTATAAAAAAAAAGTATGCATCTGGTCAGAAAACTAATTACGGCACCTGAAAGTGCTTAAAATGCTACACAATTATATAGAGGGGGTGCACTAATGAGGTGAAGTTTGAACCAAAGTTCCCAAGAATGGATACATTTTTTAGCATTGTCCTGTATTACAAGGAAACTAACATATCTAAGCCCGTAGGGTATTTTTTTTACGAAACAAGAAATTTTCAGGTAGACCTTGACCAAATGTCGTGTTTATAACTTTAACAACTTTAACCTCATTTTGCCGCTTACTGCGAATAGTAATCGATTAGACCCGCGGATGGAGCATTTATCTGGCTACAAAAAAGCTCTCAGCCAGTGGGTGAAAATTCCATATAAAGAAAAAGGTGCACATATGTACATACAGTGTGTAATGTGGGCGTGTTCGGAAAAACGCTTGGACCCGTCGATTGGTATTTTTAGTTGCTCATTTTCTCCAATAAAAACTTTTTATACAGGGTGTGTCCTGTAACAGTGGTCAATGCCAACTTTCTTATTTCAAATGCAACACCCCGGATATTATTTAATTTTTGAATTCTTTAGGAGATTCTAAACATATTTTATGTTCAATGTCCTATACCTATCTTCAACTATTTCGGCAATATTAAGTGTTTTCAAATTTATTTTTATTTTATTTATTTGGAATTTATTATTATTCATGAAAGTGGCTCTGGTTACTGAACTATTTATTTGATTACAAAAATTCGCTACAACACACTCAATACTTATTTACCATTTAGGTCTTCATATTAAGAATGTAAGCAAAAACCATTTTAGCGTTCCTTTTTATTGATATGGAACAAAAAGAGCCAGTTTTGTTTACTTTTAAGTTTTGTTTACTTTTGTGTAAAATGCCTGGCCTTTCTCTTTGCAAGACAGTAGTTGTCAGTGTCAGTGTCATAGTCTTTTGAATTTCGTTAACTGCATAATACCTAATATCAGAAAAATGGTTCATTTAACAGAAATGCATAAAATAACAATTCTACAAATGATTGGTTATGGAGATAACACACGAACACAAGTGGAAGTTGCTCGCTTATTTCATGAAAAATTTCCAAATTTGCCGCATATATCCCAGGGGACAATTAGTAAAATAGAAAAGCAGTTTCGCGAGCTTGGACATGTGAGACAGATAAAAAAAGCAGCTGCCAATTCAATAAATGATGATACTAAATTGGATATTATGTTTGAGTTTGAGGAAAACCCACATATTTCTAGTCGACAAGTCACCGCAATGTTCGATATTAGCCATTCGTCGATTATTCGAACATTAAAAGAAAATAAAATGCATCCCTATAAAGTGATACCAACTCAGGAGCTCATGGAAGACGATTATGATAGGAGAACTTATTTTTGTGAACAAATGATGGCTATGTTAGATAACAATGTTATTCAATTAGAACATGTTTTGTTTTCGGATGAGTGCACCTTTACACTTCACGGTCATGTAAATCGTCAAAATTGCCGCTATTGGTCTAGGGAAAATCCTCACTGGATCAGCGAAGAACATACTCAATATCCTGAAAAGGTTAATGTTTGGGCAGGAATTGTTAGGTATCATATCATAGGCCCCTTTTTCATTGACGGCAATTTGAATGGCGATAATTATTTAGCACTGCTTCAAAATAATGTCGTGCCAACTTTGACAAATTTGTATCCGGATCCAGCAAACCCACAAGTTCCAGCGAATATGATATGGTTTCAGCAAGATGGAGCACCGCCCCATTACCAAATTAATGTCCGGCAGTACCTCAACGGAATATTTCCAAATCGGTGGATAGGGAGACGAGGATCGATAGAATGGTCAGCGCGATCCCCTGATCTGACGCCATTAGACTTTTTCTTATGGGGACATATTAAAAATGTTGTATACAAAACTAAACCCCTCGACTTAGCTGACTTAAGAAGACGAATAACGCTTGCGATTAGATCGGTCACGCCTGAGATGCTAAATAACGTTAGAAGAAATTTCTTATTTAAGATTAGGAATTTGCCAAGACGTTCACGGCGAGCATATTCAACAGTTCCTAAATTAACTTTTTACTTTTGTTTATACATTATGAAGAAATAAATAATTTTATTTTTTTAATCTTAATTTTTGCAATAAATTTGAAAACACTTAATATTGCCGAAATAGTTGAAGATAGGTATAGGACATTGAACATAAAATATGTTTAGAATCTCCTAAAGAATCCAAAAATTAAATAATATCCGGGGTGTTGCATTTGAAATAAGAAAGTTGGCATTGACCACTGTTACAGGACACACCCTGTATAAAAAGTTTTTATTGGAGAAAATGAAAAAAATACCAATCGACGGGTCCAAGCGTTTTTCCGAACACGCCCCCATTTATTTATTATCGAATTTATTCCATTTGGCTGATACACACTGTATATGTTTTATGAGGGGTATACATAATTAGGCTTTTCAAAGTATTTTTTTATAATGTGTGATCAGATGCTTCAAAGACAGACATATACAGGGTGTTACAAATTTGAGGTACGAGCGTTGGGATCTTGGAAACGGTAGGAGATACAAAGACAGTTAAATTAGGGCAAAGTTGGGTAATTTAATGTCGGATAATAATTAGTTGACACAGTTGGAAGATTTTAAGTATTTTCGAAGTTATCCGTAAACGAACCGGAAATCATTTGTATACTACATTTGAAGAGTTATTACAAAATAAATTTAACAACTTTATGGCAACTTTTCCTTATCTACAAGATAGTGCTCAGATTTGAAATCCGACGTTTTTTCTCCGAGGTCTTATTATCAACTTAATTTTTTTAAATACAAACTTGGTTTTTTTATTTTATTTTTTACAATCCCTTGACCTCTCAAAAATCTTGATGTAATGCACCCATACATTTAGGGTATTTAAAAACTTGGTTTGTAAATTTGGCGAAATTCTGGTTTCCGTCTCTCTCTAACACATTGTACGTTACAGCAAAAGCTTAAATCTGCTGTTCAAACATTAAGTGTGATACATTGTTAGTTTTGTGAGGTCGAACGCTTTTTAAAATGAAATATAAATCCGTATTTAAAAAAATGAAGTTAGTGATAATACCTCGAAGATAAAACGTCGCGTCGTATTTTAAATCTGCGTGATGACACACTTGTAGAGGAAAAAAAGTAGCTTTAAAGATTCAATTTTTTTATACCTTTTCAAATCCAGCTAAAAAAAAACATGCAAAAAACGTTTTTCGGATTTTATCGGATATCTTCGAAAGTAGTAGGAATTTTCCAACTTCGTGAATGTTTTAGGACATTGAATGGCCCAAATTTCCCATAATTTAGCCGAGCTTAACGTTTCCGAGATATCAGTGTTTGTACCTCGAATTTGTAACACCGTCATAATATATTATTTCAATAATATTAAACGTTTTTCTCTCAGCTTTTCTTAAAGGAATTTTTTGACTTGGATATATCAGTGGCGGCGCTTAGTTTCTGAGGACAACACATGGTATTTAAGGTTATTTATACAAAACTATTTGGTTGGAATGATATTCTGTTATATTATAATTTTTTAATAAAGGCGATATTTGAATTTTTGTGATTAGTATTCATATCATTATTACAGCATTTTTACAGATTTACTGTTGTGTTATTTTTCTAATGGGAGGTAAATATTATTGTGACAGTGGATTCTTATGTTGTCAAAAGTATGGAGAATATGTTTTGCCATTACCACACAAGACAGTGCGAGAAGAAAGTCCAACTTCTAAAAAAGTCATTCATTACTTTATGATTCAGCAGCCACCGCTGTACAATGATTATTTCATTCGTTTATTTAAGTGTAATTATAGTAAATCTATTTGAGCGTCAAAAGTTATTTTTATTTAAACTGAAGTACTGGACGTAAAAAATAATATGTCCTATCCCATTATCTGGAGAATCATAAAAGATAGAGGAAAAATGGAAACAGAAATATTTCTTTGTTTTTTTTTAAATCTTATTTTCTTTTGTTTTGTTTTTGGGTGTAGCATTTTTCCTGTGCTGATATGAACATACTTATTTTAAATATTAATACGACTGGCATACCGTTTGGTTGTGTTTTGTCTACATTCGTCACAGTCCAGCTGCTACGCAGTACGTGTGTACGTGTGTTTATTTTGAGTTCTGTTTTGTTTTCGCTTTGTATTTTCACGAATCGTACCACGATTTTTCTTTCTTTTTTTTTATAATGGCTGAATACAAATGTGAAAATCGCCGTAAAGAATTCTCAAAAAAAGACAAATATAATAAACTTCGTTGTAGCGGCGAGTGTAAACGATTTTTTTGCATGAACTGCACGGGCCTTAATAAAGCTACCACAAAACTCCTGATGTTACAAAAATCAACCCACCTCCAATTTTTTTGTGTCCTGTGTGATTCCCCCAATTTGAAACATCTCAACCACAAAATCGCAAAGGTATCGCAAAATTTGATTCCACATGAAGTTTTTGACTCGGTAGCCAACCGATTCCACATGAACTTTTTGACTCGGTAGCCAACCGAGTGTAGTGTACCGACAATTTATAAAATGTATGACATTTTGCTGAGGAGTGAATCTAGGTGGGACTTCTTGGAGAAAAAGATTGACGATATCCATAAACTATCAGAAGAGTTTTCCATTTACAAGCCAGATATGCTGTTAAAGTCTCTAAGCGATATGGAACAGAATATTTTCAATATTTCTGAAATCCTCTTCAACAATGCTAAAGAAGCGATAAAAATCCAAGTACAGGACTCCTCTTCTATTGAAGTAAAAGCAGGTATTGATAATATAAAGTATAACCTAACAGTGTAAAGGAGTTATACTCCAAATTTGAAAACCTTCAACACACTAGCTTGTAGTAATATGCAACGGTGGCACTATGTAATCTTAAAAAATCTTCCTACAGGCTTTACGCCTAACAACATATCTCACTACTTAAAGGAAAAGTTAGGCACTACAGAGTTTATTCACTGCTACCACCTAATCAATCATAATTCAAATACTGATTTTAAAATTGGGACTCAATCAAGAACCTCCGCTGAAAATCTTTTAAACAGCAATTTATGGCTCCATGGCGTTGTAATAAAATGGTCAGCTGAATCGGATCCTTTTAAAAAATCTGAAGCGAACCACCCTCGTCTTATCAACAATAAAGCTTACGTTGACCGAAAAATTTCTGATAACCGCTTCCTCATATTAAGACTATAAGAGCCTGCCATTTTAAAGGTCTTCAAGTTATATCTCGCCTTTCTACATGAACAACCTGCGTCAATTCACTTTGAAGGACTTACAAATACGAGCATCAGGCTGTTTTTGGCTTCTGAAGGCATTCCTATAGATGATATATCCCTGCATAATGTTTACTACGACTTTCATAATGCTTATAGATTCATCACAGCAGAAGTGGAAGCTGATCTCGCTGCCGACAGATCCTATGCAGCTTCGGAGAGAACGATCCAGACTGAAGATTCAAAGGACCAAAAAATGCCAAAAAACCTACTTTTCTAGCAATTCCCCGAAAAAAAATGTTTAGATAACTTGACGTGTCCTGAGGAAGTAGATTCCTCAAAACTTCCTGTTACGGGTCTGAGTATGGTTCTAATTATTATCCCTCCTCTAAGAGATAAAACTGACGAGTTGTACCTATTTCTAGAAGAATTGGAGTTCACCCAACTTGTTGCAGTTACTGAGCATTGCCTGAATCTAAATCTCCCTTTTATGTGGAGAGATATTCCACAATAGCTAGATATGACATATAACCCAGCTCATGGAGGAACACTGGTTCTTTCTCTAAATGGGGATTTCGTCTCGGTAACTAAATATGACCATTTGTTAGCGGATAAGTTTTTTGAATTTTGGAACAGTATATAATCAAAACTTTGATCTCTATATAATCTGTATTTATAGATCACCAAATTCTGATGTACAATCTTTCTTTAATTACCTGCTAAATTTGCTAGATAGTCTACCAGTAAAAGGCAGGAAAATTCTATGCGGGAACCTTAATATTGACTATGCTACTGTTTGTGCCACCTAGAAATATTTAATTTCTATATTCGACTCTTTCGGTCTTGCAATGCATGTATCGTCTCCAACTAGAATTTCAAAATAATCCTCTTCTATACTTGATTACGTGGCGTCTGATTTTTCTCCGTCAGAGGTTCAATCTCAGGTTTGTAGCAGAAGTCTTTCAGATCACAAAGCAATATTTTCCAAATTTAGTATACCCCTTACGCCCTTACAGAGACCCCGCCATAGGGGCAGAATTTTCTCGGCCGCCAAATTTTAAGTATTTCATAATATTTGCTTAAACACCGACTAGAATTTTGAATTTGAAAATGTTAACTTAAATTTTAGAGCTTTCTTAAATAAAATTTTAAGACTTACCCGCTTAAAACTATCAAACCTAAGCGTCTTAAACTGAGGGCGCTTCGAGCGCTACTTTTCACTCTTAAACATGTTGTAACTTTTTTATATACAAAATTATGGAACTTTGTAGAGAAAAAATGGGTTCTACTGTCTTTTCTCCCAAAAAAAGCTATACTTTATAAATCTATCTAAGGTTCACCGTTTACGAGATGTTTGCTGTTTTATTACTTAATGATGCAGCTATATTCATCATTTAGCATAATACAAGTTTTATCATTTTTATAAATTTTAATACATCGTTCAGAAATAAAGCTAATATGTTTCTTTCCGACAGATGTGTTAATTCCAATTGATTATTGTTTGATAAAAGCATACTTTTTAAAAATTATAAAAATTTAATATCCTAAATGGTGAGTACACGGGGCTGTTTCAAGTAATAAAACAGCAAATATCTCTAGAACTTAAAAATTTAGGTAGGTTTATAAGGTATAGCTTTTTTGTGAAGAAGAGATAATAGAAAATATTTATCCTACACAAAACGTACTAATTTTGTATTCAAAAATGTTAGAACGTTTATAAAAACACCAAGTAGCGCTCCTAGCGCCCTCTACAAGTTACATCAAAATTGATGTAACTTGTAGAAATTAATATCTCAAAAACCAGAGATATTATTTTAAAAAATCGAAAATAAAATTTTAACTTAATCACCCTCTATCTTTCTTAATATTAACTTTTGGACTAAAGCAAGTATGGCTAAGTTGCGATATTTTAATCAAATCTATGTTTTCCTTAATTACTGGTAGGACTTTTTGGGACACCCCGTATGTGACCAAAGCAACAGAAGTAAAACGAAAAACTAGTTGCTTCCGAAGTAAGGGAGTCATTCCAAAGTAACTTGACAATGAACTAGATATTTTAACCACGTTACCTTGAAAATAACTTGATACTCTTAAAATGTAACTCGTTACCTTTAAAGTAACTAGTTACTCTCAAAGTAACTTAGTCGAAATATCTAGTTATTTTTAGATAGCAACGAAGTACTAGCTACTATTTTTCATAAAATAACTAGTATCTTCGAGTAGCTACATTTTTCAGAAATTAACTTTAAAATTAACTAAATACTTTTTTGAAGTGACTTTCACAGCTCTGGCGGTGGGGTGGTTGTTATTGAGGGATAAGTAGACGTCGCTAAGCAACGAGAACATGGCGTCACTGGTGCACTTGTTGGGTAAAAATCCAAATGATCTGGGATATTATCTGATGTTTAAGGAGAAATGGTATAATACGATTCTTTAATAACCTTTCAATGATTTTTGATGGTAGTAGAGCAATTGGGCGATAATTGCAATAGTTAGTTATTTCGTCCCCTTTATGAAGAGGAATAATTATAGCTATTTTAAGGCATTCGGGGAATATACCTTGTATAAGAGATTCATTTATTAGTGTTGTAAGGACCTCGATGACTGGGGGCGGCAGGTTTAAGAATATTTTAATTGATAGGCCATCAGTGCTACACGCAGATTTGCTTGTGATGTTATTCATTTCTTTCAAAAGTTCCGTGCTGCTAACAAGGCTTAAGAAAAGACTATCAGCGACATTTTTCGATGCAGGAAGAAACGAAAGAGGGTCCAAACTTGGTGAGATACCAGAGGTAACATTTTTGCTTACATTAATAAAATAATCATTTAGGTCATTTGGCCTTGGCAAGATCTGAGCCACAAGGTTTGATTTGTTTGATAATGGGCCATGTTTCCTTTGAAACGTTTTTAGACTCTGTTAGACGTTTTTGATCGTATATATTTTTTGCTGACTTGATTAGTTTAATATAGATCCTCCTATAATTAGAGATATAGTCGAGAATAAGAATGGAGTCGGTGATTTTTTTTATATATAAGAGGCACCGCATATTTTTAGCAGAAATGCGTAGTCCTTTCGTGGTCCACGGTTTATGACGCTTAGGTTTGATAGCCTCAAGGAAGGCCCTATTAAAAGCACTTAAAATTTTATTTAAGAAAGCTCAAATTTCAAATTAAAAATTCCAGTCGGTGTTTAAGCAAATATTATGAAATTCTGAAAAATTGGAGGCCGAGAAAATTTTGCCACTATGGCGAGCTCTCTGTAAGGGCCTAAGAGGAATACTAAATTTGGAAAATATTGCTTCGTGATCGGAAAGACCTGTGTTACAAACCTGAGATTAAACCTCTGATGGAGAAAAATCAGACGTTACGTAGTCTAGTTGGTGACGATACATGCATTGCAAGACCGAAAGAGTCGAATATACAAATTAAATATTTCTGAGTGGCGCAAACAGTAGTATAGTCAATATTAAGGTCCCGCATAGAATTTTTCTGCCTTTTACTGGTAGACTATCTAGCAAATTTAAGAGGTAATTAAAGAAAGATAGTACATCAAAATTTGGTGATCTATAAATACGATTACATAGAGATCAAAGTTTTGATATTATATTATAGAAAATTCAAAAAAGTTATCCGCTAACAAATGGTCATATTTAGTTACCGAGACGAAATCCCCATTTAGAGAAAGAATCAGTTTTTCTCCATGAGCTGAGTTATTTCTGTCATATCTAGCTATTGTTGAATATCTCTCCACATAAAAGGGTTCGCTTAGATTTAGCCAGTCCTCAGTAATTGCAACAAGTTGGGGGAACTCCAATTTTTCTAGAAATAGGTCCAACTCGTCAGTTTTATTTCTTAAAGAGGCGATATTAATTTAAACCATACTAAGACCCGTAACAAAAGGAGGTTTTGAGGAATCTAGTTCCTCAGGACACGTCAAGTTATCTAAAAATGTTTCTGGAAATTGCTGGAAAAGTAGTTTTTGTGGCATTCTCTGGTCCTTTGAAGATGGATCGTTCTCTCCGAAGTAACATAGGATCTGTAGGCTTCCACTTCTGCTGTACTGAATCCATAAGCACCATCGAAGTCGTAGTAAATGTTATGCAGGGTTTAATCATCTATACGAATGCCTTCAGAAGCCAAAAACAGCCTGGTGCTGGTATTTGTGAATCCTTCAAAGTGAACTGACGCAAGTTGATCATGTATAAAGGCGAGATATAACTTTGTAATATCTTCTTGTTCTGGTTCGAACTACATGCTTAAGAAAATAATCAGCGTGCACTCCTTACTGTGTAACACTTTATTCTGCTCTTTTTTAAATCTAACTACAATGGTATAAAACTACTTAGACTAACCTAATTAATAAAATAAATAATAATTTGATGATTCTATAAACTATTACTCCATATTTACAACAATCGAAAAGCTGTGTTGGACATTGTTGCAATAAGTTATTGCCTTAATTATAGTTCAATGATATGGCCTACTTTTGCAACTTGGATTCCATCACACCTTCCCCGAAAAGCAAAAAAAAAAATATATACATATAGATTTTTTTCTTTGTGGAATTAACTAAAATAATGTTTTATTCTATTTTTATGTATTTCTACATTCTTATTTTTAATTTTTACCACTACATTTGGATCATTATCCTCCAAAACTGGATATGGACCATTAAATAAAGCTTCTAATTTATTATTTCTACCGTTATTTTCTACTAAAACCATATCTCCTACATTATAAGTTTGACTTTTACAATTGTTTTTGTCATACTCAATTTTGCGTTTATTTTTTGATGTCATTAAATTATTTCTCGCGTCATTCCACGCTGTTTGCAACCGAAATTTGAGTTCCTTAGGATAATCATAAAAATTATATACTGGATCGACTTGATTAACGATGTTAGATGGAATATTACTGGATTTTCCAAATACGAGTTCATAAGGTGTGTACTGCGTTGACATGTGTACACTGTTATTGTATGAAAAACACCAATAAGGAACCCAAGAGCTCCAGTTAATAGTTCCTTTCGACAGTTGCATGCGTAGATATGCACCCAAATGCTTATGGGTATTTTCAAGGGCTCCTAAAGTTTGATGGTGAAATGCTGTAGAATTTAATTGTTTAATTTTAAGCAGCTTACAAGATTCTTTAAATATATTAGATAAAAATTCGGTTCTCTTGTCTGTTACGCAAGAAACAGGAATACCGTAACGCAAAATAAAATTTTCTACAAATGACTTTGCAACAGTCAATGCCTCTTTATTGGGAAGCGGATATGCTTCCACGAATTTTGTTAGCTCACATTGAAGTGTGAGTATATATTGATTATTTTCAA
The DNA here is from genome assembly GCA_030620095.1 of Kuschelorhynchus macadamiae. NCBI lineage: Eukaryota > Metazoa > Arthropoda > Insecta > Coleoptera > Curculionidae > Kuschelorhynchus > Kuschelorhynchus macadamiae. Next base: position 295,703 of record JAUTXW010002097.1, read on the forward strand.
TATCAACTGGTAATGGACCGACTAAGTCTAGGTATACTTTTTGAAATGCTGAAGTAGCCGTTGATGATATTGTCATAGGTTGTTTATTTGGTTTTGAATGCTTGTACCTTTGACATTCGTCACACCTTTTGACAAAATCCTCAACGTCATTCTTCATGGTTACCCAAAAGTAATATCTTTTTATATTGTTATACATTCGGTTTATCCCTGAATGTCCTCCCGTTGGTAATGTATGAAAGTCATTAAGAATTAACTGACGTAATTCCTTATTTTCTATCCTTTGTTTATCTTTTATAATACTGAGTTTAAGATTTGTCTTGAAAATTTCGTTTTTACATTTAATCATGCGCATGTCATTTAAAAACTGATTAGACTCATTATTTTTTATAATAATTAATTCCGGAATATCGTGTTTTTTACATAATTTCTCCAGATGCCTCAACGACTCACCTAAGTTCGACGTTGATCGGTATTTCTGGGATATGTACACTATCTTAGAATTGACGTCATACATTAAATTTTCATATTCAGTTTTTAATTTATTATTAAGCTTTATTTTCGTAAATTCATTTTCACGTACCGGCCGTAGTTCTATTATTTGAGTTTTAGGGTATTTTAATATTTCCACTGCAACAGGGTGATCAATCCTGTTTTCCATGGAAGTATTATCACTTGTCATATTGGGTTTTGTTTTGTTATTTTTTGTCTCCGAACGAGTGATTGCGTTTAAACTGGCACTCACTTTATTATTCATTTCTTTTAATTCGTTCGACTCTATACACACACGTGACAAAGCATCCGCTTTAACATTTTCAGCACCTTTCACATAGTGGATTGAAAAATCGTATTCCTCGAGCGTTAGCCTAAATTTTGTGAGCCTACTAGAAGGATTTGTCATGCCAAATAAGTATATTAAGGGACGATGGTCCGATAATATTATAAATTTTTTACCAAATAAATATGGTCTAAAATGTTTACATGACCAAACGATTGCTAATAATTCCTTCTCTATTGTACAATAGTTTATTTCTGCTTTATTTAGAGTTCTAGAAGCGAATGCAATAGGCCTGTCATCTGAGTTCGACAATACAGACCCCAACGCGTACCCACTTGCATCGGTTCTAAGAATAAATTGATTATCTTTTGAAAAATTTGGATACTGTAACAAGGGCGGACTAATAAGAGACTGTTTTAAAGTTTCAAATGAGTTTTGACATTCTTCAGACCATTTAAAAACTATTCCTTTCCTAGCTAGTTTATTTAAAGGGTGAGCAATTTCTGCAAAATTTTTAATAAATTTCCTGTAATAATTTGCAAATGCAACGAAGCGTTTGGCTTCGTCACAATTTTTAGGAACTGGATATTGAGAAATAACCCTTGTTTTTTCAGGATCAGGTGATATACCTTCAGATGAAATTAAATGACCCAAATATAAAATTTCCTTTTTTAAGAACTCACATTTACTAGGATTTAATTTAAGGTTTACTTGTCTAAGGCGTTGTAGAATTTTAGTTAAATTTTGATTATGATTCTGTAAGGAATGTCCAAAAACTATCAAATCGTCTAAATAAACAAAACATGCCTCGTAATTTAAACCCGCCATTGCTACAGTCATCAACCTTGAGAACGCACTAGGACTTATTTTCATACCCATTGGTAATCGTTTCATTTGAAATTGTCCTCTGTCCGTTGTAAAGGCTGTACAGGGCCTACTCTCAGGATCAAGTTCTAATTGGTAATATCCTTGTGCTAAATCAAGGTGCGAGAAATAAATCGCACCAGATAGGGAATCTAGAATTTCCGTAATATTCGATAGCGGAAATACATCATTTTGTAGGTGTTGATTACATAACCTAAAATCTATTATCAATCTGTGACGTTTAACGCCATTTTTGTCCGGTTTTCTGGGAACTAATAAAAGAGGTGAAGACCACTCTGAGTGTGCTTCCTCTATAATACCCTTTTTTAGCATATCGTCCACCTGGTTATTAATTTCCTCTTTTTGAGCATGAGGTAACCTGTAAGGTTTAACGTAAACTGGAGTTGCGTCCTCCTTTAACCTTATTTTTTGCTTATATAAATTAGTAACTGTTAATGAATCATTTTCTAAGTGAAAAACATCCGCATATTTAGCGCATATTTTTTGTATAGAATTTCTCTCTTCTACGTTAAGGGCTTCTGTATTTATAAGATCTAAAATTGTATCAACTCTGTCAACGGAGATTTTATTTTTTGTAAAAGAATAAACATCATATTTTGATAGATATTCAACTTTAGGCTCAAAATTTCGCAATCTTATTTCTCTTTCATTCACATTCAATAGCCTTACAGCCACTTTACCATCTTTCGGTCTTGCAATACTATTTGCGATCAACACTCCCTCACATAATTCATCATTTAAAATGACACATTCATCTGTGAGACTGGTACAGCAATGTGTAATTATTTCACATCGGGGTGGAATAACAGTATATAAATTATTTTTGGACTCCAAAGGTACTGTTATTTGCTTATTTTGATTAAGCCAAAAAGAAAATAAAAACTTTTCATAATCGATAATTGCACCATACTTAAGGAAAAAATCTGAACCTAGAACTCCATGTATACTAGAATCGAAACTTTTAATAATTGTAAAATCATGAGAAATATATTCATTGTTCATAGTGAATAAAATATTTGCAGATCCAGCTGAATATGTTGAGCCTGCAATTCCTTTAATTTTAATTTTATTAGTTGTATTTATAATACTACTATCTTTCAAATAATTCTCAAAAAAACAAGAAATACTTGCACCAGTGTCACATAAAAATATCATTTCTTCCCTTTCATACCCGACACGCACATAATTTAAAGCATTCATATTAAAACTAGCTGTATCATTATTTTTTAAATTATTAGAAACGAAAAAACTTATTTCCTTGAGATTCCTCGCTGTTTTTATTTATGTTACTACTTTCCACATCATCAACAAAATATACACTATTATTTGAAAACTGCTGACGCTTACCTCCTCGACGAAAATTTGACCTACTAAAGCTGGAACGACCTCGGCCTTGGTACTGCGAATTATTTTGCTGTCTGCTAAAATTGTAATTATTAAAGTTTTGCCTACTCGGGTTACGAGATTGATTATAATTATGAATTTGTCTAAAATTTGTAAAATTACCTCTAGACCGATTTCCTCGATATTGGTGACGCCCACGCATATGAAATAAGTTATTAGAATAAGTTGGGGTTAAATTTAAATTTTCTTCTTTAGCGCCAGTTATCGCGTCCTTTAAATTATTGTAATTTCTAGCTTTTATTATTGTTCTTAAATCTGAATTTTTTAACCCATTCGCGAAAGCATTTATCGCCAATTTTTCATTCACCGGTTGTAAAATTTTTGCCGAATTTTGATCACCGTCCGCTTGCGCTAAGGTTAAATTTAATAAAAGTTGCTCGATAGTTTTCGCATAATCATCTATACTTTTAGTATCTTGTCTAACGTTATGCAACTGATTAGCTAAAGCTGGTGCAGATTGTTTTGTAAGAAGTTGGTTTTTTATATCTGTGACCAAAGCACCAACATTAGTATACGTCGTTTGTAATCTTAATTTCGCGTTTTGTGTTAATTTGGCCTTTAAAACATATTTGATTAGCAATACTTTCCCGTTGTCGTCAAGCAAGTCGTTATATAATTCAATAGCATCAATCAACATTTTCGTAGTTTCTTCGGTACCATCCATAGATGGCAACAAAGAAGCTGCGGTTCGCAAATCAAATTTTTCACTCATTGTTGAACTAGGATGAATGCCCAAAACCAAATCAGTCTCTGCGAGCTGTAATTTTTTTTTTATCTTTTATGGCAATTAACCGACCTGATAAAATAGATCTAGCTTTATCTATGTTTTCTCTTATTTCTAATACATATTTTTGAAAATGTTCTAATTTATCGGTGTCATGCACCTGTTTACTATACTGATCTCTAAGCTGAAAAAATTTATTTTCTAATGTTTCTACGTTGCTACTTAATTTATTTACCCTATCCAAAGATTCTCTACGCTCTAATGACTCCTTTTTTATATTTATGATAAATAATGAAATAATGTTATTCAATTTATCCAAATCGCTTAAATCTACTACACTCATTAAATAAAATAATTATCAATAAATTTAAGGCAATAAATAATATCCAATAAAATTGTATAGTGCTAAAACTATGACTTACTAATTATGTTAATACTTAAGTATGTTCATTGTCCATAGTCGCCTAAGATAAGTCCATACTGTCCATATTCACCAATACTAGGGGCTTTATCAATCCCAACGTTGCGCACTAGCGGCCTTTTGCCACACTAGCACGTGCCCTCGTTGCTGACCACCGGATTGGTTCGGCCAGTGTCTTCTTTTTTCTCGACTTTATAAGTCTTGGCTTCTTCTAATTTCTAGACGTATTTTTCTTTCCAATTCCTTTTTACTGCGACGGCAACACCATAAAACAATTAAGGTAACTGCTATCATTATAGCTACAACTCCGCAAACTTGCCAAAGAGAATAGTTACTGTTGCTACCCTCTGCAGTCGTACCACCACTGTTGCCTGCCTGGGCAATTATAACTTCTTCTTTTGACTGTGTTTTTCTTTTCTTCTAAAGCACCATAACGATATTTTTGCACTGTTAACTTAAGCACATAGGCTGCAGGATCGCCATGTAATATCTTCTTGTTCTGGTTCGAACTACATGCTTAAGAAAATAATCAGCGTGCACTCCTTACTGTGTAACACTTTATTCTGCTCTTTTTTAAATCTAACTACAATGGTATAAAACTACTTAGACTAACCTAATTAATAAAATAAATAATAATTTGATGATTCTATAAACTATTACTCCATATTTACAACAATCGAAAAGCTGTGTTGGACATTGTTGCAATAAGTTATTGCCTTAATTATAGTTCAATGATATGGCCTACTTTTGCAACTTGGATTCCATCACAACTTGAAGGCCTTTAAAATGACAGAATCTCTTACTCTTAACATGAGGAAACGGTTATCAGAACTTTCCATAGTTTGTGTAGACAAAGATATGGTGGTAGGGTATGTCTTTCTGAAAGGCTTACACTTATTTTGGTTTTCAAATTTGGAGTATAACTCCTTTACCGAGTCTGTTACACTAGTTAGGTTACCCTTTATGTTATTAATACCTGCTTTTACTTCAACACTTCAGAAATATTGAAAATATTCTGTTCCATATCCCTTAAAGACTTTAACAACAAATCTGGCTTGTAAGTGGAAAACTCTTCTGACAGTTTACGGATGTCGTCAATCTTTTTCTCCAAGAGGTCCCACCTGGATTCACTCTTCAGCAAAATGTCATACATTTCAGAAATTGTCTGTACACTACTTGGCAATTGGCGACCGAGTCAAAAAGTTCGTGTGGAATCAAATTTAGCGATTTTATCGTTGAGATGTTTTAAATTGAGGGAGTTACACAGGACACAAAAAAATCGGAGATGGGTTGATTTTTGCAACATCAGGAGTTTTGTGATAGCTTTATCAAGGCCCGTGCAATTCATGCAAAAAAATCGTTTACACTCTCCACTACAACGAAGTTTATCATATTTGTCTTTTTCAGAGAATTCTTTACGGCAATTTTCACATTTGTACTACAGACGATAAATATTACAAAAGCGTAAAATCTATCCGTTATCTAATACAACAGCAACAAGGTAAAAATGCTTCTGAAACGTAGCTCAGAACATTGCTTCGTAAACAATTTTAACGAGGAACTCTTTTCCATGCAACATGCCAACATGGACATTTAATTCATATTGGACCCGTAAGTCTGCGCGCAATAAATAGTCAACTAAATTAACAAATCTTATAAAGGCGTGTTCGAAATCATGATGCGAAAGATGGACGAAATGAAGAAGGGACACAAGGACCTAAAGATGAAACTGAACGCCGTAGCCCGTGCCTTTATGAATGCGTCAGAAGTGAGTAGACTGGACGCTGCCTATAATCTACTTCAGCTTCATATGCATGAAACGTGCACGTCAGCTATTTACATCAACACCAGGCCGATACACGAACGAGTCAAAATGGTGAAATCGGTAGAAAAACTTAAACAAATGGACCCGAAACGATCACATAAATGTGGCAGGTCTTTTTGAACACCACCCTGAAAGTCCAGATGAATTACACGATGTTTGTTTGGCAGAGTTTGTTGTATACTACACATTCCCTTTAGAACGTGGCGCTCAATTTATGCCACTGAGAGATAGAACCATAAGCAAAAGAAGACACGAAAAAATAATCTCCTTTTTCAATTACGGGTTTCAAGAAGACCTCGTCAACCACTACAGGAAACAAATAATGTTGTATCTACCGTAAAGAAATTAAGTGTCCGAAGTTCAAGAAATACATTACGATTTAAAGTACGTAACTAAGTAACGTAACCAAAAATCCAAAGAAATTTGACACTTTGGAGTCTCGAGTATTAAACGAGGCTCTGGAATAAGCAGAACAATACGAAACTCATATGGCTGCTGTCATATTAAATCAAGAATTTGATGACGAATACATGCCTTACAGATTGGACGATCCGGTGCACGATCCCCTCGATGCACTAACGGCGACAACACCGACAAACATTCTATTTTTCTACTCCGCTCCAAAGCAGCGACGACGAAATAATTAGACATTTGAACGCCAAACAGTATCTATATCACGTCTACGATACCATACTACAACCACAAATATTGTACAACGTCATCGGAGGTGGAGCAGGTGTCGGAAAAAGCAGGTTGATTACAGCAATTTATCAAGCGCTTTTGCGCCACTACTATAATTTCCAGGAAACAATCAAGAAAGTATAAAAGGACTGTTGGCAGCCCCGACTAGAAAGGCCGCATTTGCAGTCGGCGGTTCAAGGAGGAATTGATTCCGCTCAACAGCGACATGTTGAATACGATTTTCACGAATTAAATCGACTTAAAGCTTATCATTATCGATTCTATGGTAGGTATTTGAATGTTGGATCAAGTCAATCAAAGGTTACAACAGATTTTCAAATTGTCGTCTCTATTTGGAAACATCTCAGTACCATCAGTGCGAGACAAGTGAATATTTCCGATTTCTAGCAATAATCCGTACGGCGCAATATGTAGCACCTGCCTGTGGGGGAACGTTATACCTATTTCGAGCTAACCGAAATAATGCGTCAAAGGGGCGATAAAAAGTTTGCTGTTGCCTTGAATAGTATGGCCAATGGTACCATGACCAAAGAAGACATAGACCTCATAAAATCCCGAGAGGTGTCGAACAACGTTAACGGATACCATCATACACCTATTCAAGAGCAATACAGAAGTTGATGTTTTCAACGAGAAAAGACTGTCCGAGTACAAGCCCAAAAAAACAGTGAGTGCCACCAGGAACTTAATCAAAGGGAGTTGTTCCGAACCGTTAAACCGGCTTCTACTACAACACGCCAAGAATCTGAAAAAAGCGAAAGCTTCGGTTTAATGTTGACACTCACATTACAAGTCGATGCCAAGTATATGGTTTTGGTCAACATCGATACTCAAGATGGAATCATAAATGGCGCTACCGATTTTCTGCGCAAAATCGAATATAACGCGGACCGCACTCCCAAACAAGTATGGCAGAGTGCGTATCAAGTACGGCTACTACATGAGGAAGAATAAAATACCAGCCCGTGGACCCTCATCTAAAAATGTCCGTCAAGGTCCGAAAGGGAAGCAGCTGTATGGTGGAGCGATTTCAGTTTCCACTTCTACTTAGCGAGGGCATCACCATCCATAAGAGCCAAGGCGCCACCTACGAGCATGTGGCCGTCCATTTATCCATAGTGATGTCCCGCAGTGGTATCTACGCAGCGTATAGTCGAGCCACCCTTCTGAGTGGCCTCTACATCTTTGGTGAGTTCAGCGCTCCGAGTAAGATCTCAGTTTCAGAGAACTTCAGAGTCTGAGATCAAGTTCTTAAAATATTTGCTTATCAAAACGTCCAGAACTTCATCAAAAGTAAAAAAATTATCGAAAATAATCCCATATATATGGGATTATTTTCGATTTTTACGACATTTTACTTATCAAGAATCTGGCTTCGATTCGTCGGATAGTCACAACGAATCGGAAGCTGTCAGTTTGTCATCGCGTTTAAAAGAAGTTTTAAATTTTGCCTCTATGCCTGTACATCTCGTGAATACAGACCAAGTATCCTGTTACGCCAACGCGAGTATTCAGTGTCTTTTAAGTTTTGACGAATGTTGAAGTTCAGTAGCTAAAATCGATTCACCTTTAAATGCTGCTTTGTTTGTAACAGCTAGACAAACGGATGATTGTTTAGACGTTCGTAGAATTATTGGCAATCCCTTCATTCAAAGTGAACAACAAGATGCCAGCGAATTTTTAAATTGTTTAATAGATCGGTTAGATTTAGATTATTTCAGCATATTCATCAAAACGATAATCTATCCAAACGTTTTAATATGCAGTTCGTGTGACTTTCAAGCTCTTGCTCAGGACAAATTTGTTGTCATTCATAATACGTATTATAAAATATATAAAATACCAACAGGCTATGCGAACGGTGTTCAAATAATTTGAAAACTGTATCAATGATTGGTAATGTCAATAAATATATTGTTATTGGGTTAGTTCGAACACAGTACGTAAATAACCAGTTTATAAAAGTTGAAAGTAAGTTTATAAATTTCGTCTCTCAAAATGTCAGTATAAATAGTTTCAGTTTCAAATATAAGGCCGTTATAAAACACTTTGGCGAAACTATACACCAAGGACATTACGTTGCCGAAGTCTGTTATAATAATACTTGATGAACATGCAACGATAATAACATATCTAGAGAAAGAGAGTCCTTCGATAATTCTTTAAAGGACGTATATGTATTGTTTTTAGAAAAAATATAACTAAATCGATACTACAACCGGTACACAACTAGTACTAGATAATAAATTATTGGAAATGAACAAAACTAATCGTGTTTTTATTTCCAACAGGTACCACAACCATCTACGGTATATTATATATATATATATATATATATATATATATATATATATATATATATATATATATATATATATATATATATATATATATATATATATATATATATATATATATATATATATATATATATATATATATATATATATATATATATATATATATATATATATATATATATATATATATATATATATATATATATATATATATATATATATATATATATATATATATATATATATATATATATATATATATATATATATACTAAAGATATTAAAAAACTTTTATGTGACACCCTGGTGCTGTCTCACTCTAACCATTGTGACGTTTTTTACGGTCCTTGTATTGATGGTTTGAAGGTGCGTAGAATACAAAAAATGCAAAATTCATGTTTGCGCCTTATCTACGGTGTCAGACGAACATAAAGAGTTTCTCATTTCCCGCCTGATGCAGGATGGCTTAATATGTTTGATCGTCGAAAATTGCATTTGGCTGTTTTTTGTCATAAGATTTTAAAAACTAAGAGGCCACCCTATTTATTTAATAAAATTGTTTTCAGGAGTGGTGTGCATAATCGAAGTCTTCGAAACAATATGTTGATTACCATTCCTCGACATTAGAAAGAGATCTATAAGAGATCATTTACATGAAATTTCTCTGCTTGTGTTAATTCTTTTGATGCTGGTGATATCGGACTCTCTGCAAATGTTTTTAACGTAAAGTGCTAGTAGATCATCTGTAAGAGGAAAAAAGAAACAATTGGTGGCTTGCATTGGTAAACTGTGTAAGAGCGAGGGCGTTTTTGCATATCACGACCTTATAAAGAAGAACACTGAAAGCGAACTCAGTGATAGCGAAATATTTGTTCCACCGCCTTTGCGTCTCTTAGCGCATGTGGTACCCCTACACCTGCAGAAACGAAATAGGCTACTTTTTTTTTAAGGTGGAAAGCATGTTTTAATCCTTACTAAGTGATACTTATGTATTTTATATATTAATTGTAAATCGTGCCCTAGTTTTGGTACGAGGAGGAATTGTTTGATTCTATTAATAATCATATTTAAGTTAATTTTTGTTAGATTATATAAATCTTTACTTTTTGATTAATTTGCTTGTGATGTATTTTGTTTATACTAAAGTTGTAAGTAATTTTGATAACTGAATAGCCCTGATTTTTTTACTATTTTTGTTTTTAGTATTTTTTGCTTCTTGTGGCAACCTTCACAATTTTTTTCAATCAATAATATGTCTAGGTGACTTTAACATAAATTTACTTCATAATAAAAATAACTCAAAAAAGCTAGAAGACATAGCTGACATTTTTGATCTTAAGCAATATATCGAGAAACCGACTCGAATCAGTGGTGGATCATATTCCCTAATAGATTTAGTATTTTGTAATATGCGGACTATCTTGAGTGCTGCTACTAGCAGCAATCAAGTTTCTGACCATTTTTCTGTTTTTATTAAAATTTCGCTTAAAGTAAGTAATCCAGAAGTAACTACGTTTAAATACACAGCTTTAGGGAATATTGATTATGACAGGTTTCAAGCTGACCTCCAATCGTTGCCTTGAACCTATTTCACATCCCTAGTATTGAAGAAAATGTGTTCATTAATATTGGAACTTTTTGACAGACATGCTCTTATTAAAATCTGCAGTAAGAAAAATGTTACGTACGCACCTTGGATTACAGACAATATAAGAGTTTTACAAAGGTTAAGAAATCAAGCTTTAAAACGGTTCAAAGGGAGTAGGCTATCGCAGCATTATTCTTTTCACAAACAGCTGAGAAACTTTACCACTTCTGCTATCAGAGCTGAGAAAAAGGCATCTCTACGACAAACATGTTTAAATTCCACAACTAAAGAAAAATGGCCTGAATTAGAAAAGTTAAGTATTGCAAAAAATAAATGTAATACAATTCCTAATAATCTATCTGATCCAAATCACATCAATGATTTTTTCATTAATTCTGTAAACGCGGGAATCCCTCCCAAGGTAGAATTATTACATTTTTATCAAAATAACGTAAAATTAGGCATCCTCGAAGAGCTTCATTTCTCACAACTAACCACTGAAAATATTTTAAAAATAATTCTGAAAATTAAATCTAAAGCTTTTCGCAGCGATAATTTAAATATAACACTTATTCAGTTGTGTTGTTCTCATATTATAGACTATATAACTCATGTTTGTCGTAGATATGCCTTTTTCTCAGCTCTGATAGCAGAAGTGGTAAAGTTTCTCAGCTGTTTGCAAAAAGAATAATGTTCCGATAGCCTACTGCCTTTGAACCGTTTTAAAGCCTGATTTCTTAACCTTTGTAAAACTCTTATATTGTCCGTAATCCAAGGTGCGTGCGTAACATTTTTCTTACTGCAGATTTTAATAGGAGCATGTCTGTCAAAAAGTTCCAATATTAACGAACACATTTTCTTCTATACTAGGGATGTGAAAAACGTTATTCCAAGGGAACGATTGGAGGTCAGCTTGGAACTTCTCATAATCAATATTCCTTAAAGCTCTGTATTTAAACGTAGTTACTTCTGGATTACTAACTTTAAGCGAGATTTTTATAAAAACAGAAAAATGGTCAGAAACTTGATTGCTGCATACCAGCTTGATACCAGTACTCAAGATAGTCGCATATTACAAAATACTAAATCTATTAGTGAGTATGATCCACAAGTAATTCGAGTCGGTTTCTCGATATACTGCTTAAGATCAAAAATGTCAGGTATGTCTTCTAGCTTTTTTGAGTTATTGTTATTATTAAGTAAATTTGTGTTAAAGTCACCTAGACATATTATTGATCGAAAAAAATTGTGAAGGTTGCCACAAGAAGCAAAAAATACTAAAAACAAAAATAGTAAAAAAAAATCAGGGCTATTCAGTTATCAAAATGACTTACAACTTTAGTATAAACAAAATACATCATAACCAAATTAATCAAAAAGTAAAGATCTATATTGTGCCCTCAAATAATCCCACACAACAAAAATTAACTTAAATATGATTATTAATAGAATCAACCAATTCTTCCTTGTAACAAAACTGAGGCACGATTTACAATTAATATATAAAATGCATAAGTATCACTTAGTAAGGATTAAAACATGCTTCCCACCTTAAAAAAAAGTAACCTATTTCGTTTCTGCAGGTGTAGGGGTACCACATGCGCTAAGAGACAGATTTTTAATTGGTTTTATTGTCCATTCACACAACAGTTCGCCGCGAATGCCTTTTTTTGGTAATCCAAAAATAACAATATTATTCTTCCTATTTTTTTTTCTAGTGCATCAATCTTGTTTTTTCGCTTCCTAGTCTCCCCAACCAAGTTTGTAAATCCCCGACTCAACCGATCATACTGCTTCTGAAGGTCTCTTTTAAAATCTCGAATTTCTTCCTTCAGTTTAGCGTGACTCTTTTCAATTAACTTTCCTATTTCATTCAACTGATCTGCATTACTTAAGTCCTTGCTCATAGTTAGTACAGTGCCAAACAATTCGGATGAAACAAATCACAACTTCGCCCCAAGTTCCCCTACTCTATTCAGAGAGCAGCAAAGACGCAAAAAGTTCACAATCTGGCAACAAAATAAAGGATTAGCGCGAAAAATAGATGGTCCATATATAAACAATCCTTAGGAATTTACTATTTTATTAAAATATGGTTTAATAGAAGTAAAATGAATTATTACTGAAAAATGAATCGAAAAGACGATTTAAAATACACCCACTTCATTAGTTTCAGTCTAACAACACTTATAACAGAGACACACAGAAACGATGTTGCTTGTTTTCCAATATTTTATATATATACATATATATATATATATATATATATATATATATATATATATATATATATATATATATATATATAAATATATATATATATATATATATATATATATATATATATATATATATATATATATATATATATATATATATATATATATATATATATATATATATATATATATATATATATATATATATTATATGTATATATATATATATATATATATATATATATATATATATATATATATATATATATATATATATATATATATATATATATATATATATATATATATATATATATATATATATATATATATATATATATATATATATATATATATATATATATATATATATATATATATATATATATATATATATATATATATATATATATATATATATATATATATATATATATATATATATATATATATATATATATATATATATATATATATATATATATATATATATATATATATATATATATATATATATATATATATATATATATATATATATATGTATATTAGACTGAGTCAGTCTCTATTCGGACGCGAGAAAAAAAAGCTTCGAAAATGCCAAATGTGATTTTGACGAAACGTCAGCAAAACTGTTCTTTTCAGAACGACAGTAGTGAACGGATGTACACCCGGAATGAAAACACATTGTATTTTTCCATCCGTGAAGGAGGAGTAAAATATATATATATATATATATATATATATATATATATATATATATATATATATATATATATATATATATATATATATATATATATATATATATATATATATATATATATATATATATATATATATATATATATATATATATATATATATATATATATATATATATATATATAGCGACTCCGAATCTTCCTTTTGTACCCCCACCCGGGACCGATGTTGCTGTTGTTGCGCTAATTCCACTTGATTTTGGCGATTGTTTTATTCCATACTGTTGGTAGTTTTAATGATTCGGCCCTTTTATTTAAATCACCTTGTTTTTCAATATCCATGGCTTCTCGGATTAATCTGGTCTTATAATGCTCTATATTAGCAATCTTTCTACACCCATTGAAATTTATTTTGTGGCCAGTTTCCTGATGATATAGGAATAGGGCCGAGGTTGTTGTTGTTTGTTTCTGATGCTGAGTTTATGTTATTTTACTCTTGCTAATAGTCGCCTGTTAGTTTGCCCAACTTAAAACTTTTCACAGTCCTGGCATCAAAATGCTGTTTACTCCGTGGTTTTTCAGTTTGATTGTGTCTTTTTGGTTTCCAAGTAGTTTACCTATGGTTGTTTGTAGCTTGTGTATTATTTCTATGTTGTATTTTTAAGAAATCTTCCAATTATGTTTGTTGTGCCTTTTACATATGGTAAGACTACTTGTTGCCTTCCCACTTCATAATTTTTGGTGTCCGTTGTTCGGTAACCCTGTGCATTAATAACTTCCTCTAACTGAATAAATTGCAATGGGTGTAGGGAGATTGCCAATATAGAGCATTATAAGATCAGAATAATCCGAGCAACCAAAGAAATTGAAAAACAAGGTGATTTAAATGAAAGGGACGAATCATTTAAAACCACCAATAATCGCCAAATCTAAAATTACAAAAAATCAAGACGAATTAGCGCAACAACAGCAACATATATAACGACCAACGGCCCATTTGATATAACAAAGAAATATAAGAGAACAAAGTGACATAATATCTAGAAAAAAAATCAAAAATTTGATCATTGTATGAAAACATTCCTGTTGCTTTAAAGGCCGAGATGTTTTTGGGGCAAAAGACCAGTGCATATAATTTTCCTAAAATTCCGGCTATATGATGATCTTCTTTCCAAATCCATGATGTTTTGGTTTTGGTCGGGGCATATTTCCATCTGTAAATAATAATATATAATTAGCTATATCTAGTAAAAAACGTATAAATAGCTATGTTCAATACATAAAGGTATAATAAGAACTAATATAGAGTTCTTATAAAGAAGAACATATCTTATATGTATTTAGGCCTTCCTAAATCTCAAAAATCAAAATTATATTCAATAAAAGATATATGCCAATGAAAATATTTGATACGTTATTACTACAATATTTTTTTATATTTAAAGCGAGTAAAATCATTATTAAATGTATGATATTATTTTAATAATTCAGACCAGATCAATTACATTAATAAAATTTAAATAGAAAGTTTCATAAAATGATAAAAAAATTTAATAAGGAACAATGGCAACCCCAAATAGCAGTGACCACTGTTCCTTAAAAATAGTTGGCCACTATACCAAATACCACATATTTTAAATAACATAACCTAAAAATTATTGCTATAAATAAAGCTTGGACTTTATACTAAATGTTGCATTAAAATTACTTTTTATTAAAACTTAAAAAAAATTTAATCTTACCCATTTTATTTAGAAATAACATCATGCCAACGAAATATTCTGGTATAAGTTCTGACTAGCCTATACACATGTGCCCTCTATAGGCAACTATTTTTTGGATAGGTGGCAGCCGAGTATAGTACAGTAAAATAATATTTGAAAGTGACTACTGTACCAGACTGGCCACTGCACTAGTCTCTCCCCTACATAAAAAACAGATAAAAAATGTATATTAGCGTTATATTAAGGAAAATATATTATTTTTGTAAGTTGTGAGAGAAAAATAAAATTATGGCACTTCTTTAGATGGAAACCTAATAATTTTTGCCTTACACGAAATGGAATTACAAAAACAACTACTTCGCTGGCTAACACCACGACCGGCATTAAATTATACTGTTGACTCCTGACTTTCCTTCTCAAAAAAAAAATATACATTTTACCATATCGTCTTTTAGAGGAAACACACATCGCTTCATAAAGACGCTAAAACCACATCGCTTTCGGCGGAAAACACATCGCCCTTTTAAGTAAAATACCACATCCCACATCGCTACGGCAGAATACTACGTCGCCCTTTTAGCGGAAACCTACGTCGCCTTTTTTAGTAGAAAAACCATATTGCTACGGCGTAATACTACGTCGGTCATTCCGGGACCCTGCATCGCGGGATACTATTACCTACTTGCCTACTAAAGAAATTCCCGTGGTCCACATACAATCTCTCCAGGTCAAAGAAAGAAGATTTTTGTCTTGCAAAAAGTTGTGCCTGTATGCCTGCAAAAAAAAGAAAATGTGGGTATTGACATAATGTAAGGCATATGAGTTAAATAGCCTATGTTCCTATAAAAAAGAATATAGGTATATTATAGTGATTAGAAAAACGAATAAAAGTTGTTACTTTATTTGATAATTTTTTTTGACAGTGGCGGCTATTCAGGTGAAGTAGGTGAAGTGCTACTTCACAGGAAAAATAAACAAGCAAACATCTAACTATATTTATTATATATCTCTTAAAATTTAAGTTTTTACATTCATTTATTCACCTAATTGGCAAAAAATAAACTGTACACCTCGAATAAATATTTTACTTGACCATTGGCGGCATGTCTTTTTAAAACTTTCGATCGAGCTTTATTATAGCAACTATAACAGTGGCGCAAACCGCTTCGACTTTGCTGGAGGTACTATGTTTAGTTTACGATTTTCCTACTACGTTGCCATGATAACGCGTACGTGATGACGTCGACCGCATGGAAGATTAATTTTAACCAGCGCCATACAACGCTCACGGTGAATTGCTAACGCAGTACACTACACCCACGTGTCGTTCAGTTTGGGGTGGTTGTTTACTTTTATTTTCGCGGCGGATTTCGCTGCAACCGGTTAGTTCTTTTGCAGTTTACTCGACTGTTTTGTGTTATATTTATTTATGGTGTTGTTACAACTTTATTTGGTGTCGGGTTTATTAATTTACATTATTGATGAATCCGATCACGGATGTGGTTTGCATTTTGTTATCCATTTAATCGATGGAAGGAACAAGATTAGAGTTTTAATCGTCATCCTGGTTTTAGGCGTACAAATGGTTATGTAGTAGTCAAATATTACAAAAATTGTTTGCTGGCCTTGTTTTCTAGTTTCCAATAAATATTCAGTGTGGAATAAGGAAGGATTTGCAGGTATGTTAAATATATGAAGGTCTTTACATAAACATGAAGACTCGGCGGTGCATTTAAAATGCGAATTAATGCTAAAAACATTTGTAAAAATCAAAGCACTATAGCTGACACTTTGAAAGAAAATCCTAAACTATATAAAATACATTTTAACAAAAACGTCCGATTAAATAGGCTATGTATATGCTTGGTAATTAACGCAGTTTTGTACCTTGCACAACAAGAGTTAGACTTTCGCGGTCATGATAAGAACAGCGAGTCGTTAAATAGGGGTAATTTTAAAAAGCTTTTAGGTTTATTAATATCGAGAAGTTCCCAAGAACTGAAAGATCATCACAAAAAAATTAAAAATGTTTTTACTGGTGACTCGAAAACTATTCAAAACGAAATAATTAATTATTAATTGAATTTAATTGAATGCATTTCTGATTATTTAAATGATTATGTAAAAAATGAAATGATGAACACACAGGTTTCTTCTGTGCAAGTGAATGACACTACCGATATTACGGAAACCTCCCAGTGCTCCATAATTTTAAGATACGTTAATTCAGAAGGTTCAGTAGTCGAGAGATTCTTAGGATTTTATAATGTCACCTCCGATAGAACGTCGGAGAATTTATATTCTCTATTGGATCAAATTTTGGACCAATTTAACTATAAACATAAATTAATAGGGCAATGTTACGATGGCGCAAGTGTGATGTCTGGCCGTCTAAATGGCCTTCAAAAAAAAAAGAAAAAGCGCCGCAGGCTGCGTTTGTCCTGATGCAGCAAAGTTTAAAGATATTTCTAAATGTCGAATTTTTTTGCAAGTGGTATTCCTTCATTTTTTCATCACTCAGCCAAACGAACGTATGCTCTTACATCTGCATCTACGAGGCGTATACCAACAATTACAAAAACTCATTGGTCTTCAAATTCGAAGTTAGTAAATGTGATTGTTCAAGTTGCGTTCTTCAAAAAAAATCGTTTGATATTCACTTTTGCATATCCAATATAAAACGTTGTCGTGAGGCGCTCTGTAAAAAAAAAATGAACATTTTTTTTAATATCATGTTTGATAAAGCAAATTCTATTACAGAAATAAATCATTACAAACGTGAGCTTGCTAAGCTTTCACCTGAAGAAATTAGGGCTAAGTATAGAACCATTTTTTATGAAATATTGGACCATATTTTAATGAAAATAACACTAAGCTTTCAAGACTTACATTTTTATGTTTGGCAGATTCTGTTAAATTTTCCGAATATAGTTTAAATTTTCCGGCTGGCCCATTTGAAAATTTGTTACAGTTATATGGGGAAATATTTTCAAAAAGTCAGCGACTTAAAAATGAGCTTGGTCTTATTTTTGCCAATGACAGTAATTGGAATATATTGCTGCAAGAGCAAGTGAAAAAAATTAATGAAAATAAATATATTTTAACCAAAGCAAGTTATTTTGACAATACCGTCGACAAGTGCTTCAGTGGAAAGAAGTTTTTCTTGCCTCAAACGTGTAAAAACTTATTTTAAAAATACAATATCTCAAAAAAGACTTACTTCTCTAGGCAATATTTCAATTCAAAAGGAATGTCTGGAGGAGATTAAGGCAACTCGTCCATTTTATGAGGATGTTAAAAATAAATTTGCTGCTATGAAGGATAGGAGAATGGATTTAGTATACAAAATTTAGGTAAGTCGTAAAAAAATATTCTACCCCTTCCACATATAAAAAAATTCTGGAAAAAAAAATTATTGCGATATTTTCTTACTTCATTTGCACTTCACTTACTTTTTCACCCGCGAGCCGCCACTGTTTTTTGAAAATACAACCAAAATGTCTAGTATTAGGTCTGGCATTGGCCAGTACCATCTATGTTAGGCTATATATTATGTTATAACTCAACTAAACCCACATTTTAAAAATCATCAGTTATACTAATTTTACTCACACTCATGTATCTCCAAACACGCGTTAATCTTACCATTTATTTATACTTGTTTCGACACTATATATTTACTACAAGATGGTAAAAATTAAGTTTAGTTTACTCCCTTTTTTAAAGAAGGGCTCTTCCACAGGATCACATCTTGGCAGCTGATATAAACCTTCAAATATTCAGGACCTGCGCTCTTACCAACAAAAAAGTTTATCACAGTAGAGTAAGAAATATTCGCCGATTCACCCTCCTCTCTCTTACGTCCCTTCCCCACATGCCTTATGACGTCATTTTACCTGAGGGGCTCCGTATACTTGAACTTGGGCTTGACCTTGAAGTTTGAATGTCAAGTTAACCTTGAGATGACATTGACCTTGAATGTCATTAACCCATGACCTTGATATGTCTTTGGAAAATATTTTGAAATGTCCTCGATAAACTTCAGATGCCCTCAACATTTCACTTAGAAAAGTCCTTAAGCATGTTTCAAACCGTTTTTTATAAAATTGGGTGTGAGGTGGTGTGTTTTCAGTATCGAGTAAGGCTCGTGTTAGAAAGTTTTCTTTGCTGAATCATGAGATATATCTGTGAATATTGTGGTGTATCATTTTCGCGAAGTTATAGTGTGCAATGTTATAAAAGGGAATCTTGCAGAGCACGATTTAGTAATGGGGCACAGAAAAACATACGGGGTGAATCATAGCATGTCACAGCCTTCAACATCGAATATAGAAACTTGTGTTTCATGCAATATACAAGTGCCAACGAACAAAATGATTTTTCATCAGAGAACATTACAGCACTGGACTAATTCATGTGTTGTGAATTCAATTGTTGTTGAAGTTATTCAGAGTGCTTTCAGAAGTAGAATTGCTACTTATCGAAATAGCAGCGGAAATCACCATATTGATTATACACTGTTTTTAAATGAAATTAAGTCGAAAGTATTATGTCTGGTGAGTAAGATGTTGAGGATTCATGTTGCAATAAAGGTCAATATGGCTGTAGTTGGCCAGTACGTTTTACCATCACAGGACGCATGCAGCGACAAATCGTTCAATACGTCGGTGTCGAATGAGATCGTTGACTCTTGAAGTGATTTGGATGTGGTCTATCAATATTTAATTTCGTAAATTTCAAGAAATATATTCAGGTATGGTAAAGTTACATTAAGTTGAATCACTTAATTTGCTCAATATGAAGAAACTAATATTTTTTAAATGTTAATATATTTTAAGGTTGGGCTCTACAGAAAATCCTATACCTAAAAGTAGACATGAATAAGTTTAATCCCGTCGGTGCATCTTAATACACAAATTTGCTCAAATGTACCGAAAACAAACAATCTGTTATCAATGTAAAAAACCAAGATAATGTTTTTCCTGGTCGGAAACTCGGATCATATCTACATTTTTCAAAAATCTTAAATATAACAGGTATAGGTCATAAAAGATGCAACCGATGCCGATATTTGCGTCGGCTGTAATATGATTCTAAAGATATTATTGTAAACAAGTGTGGCTGATTTTGTCTTGGAATACTCGTTAAGATAAGGCATATGAATAGAGTTAATGTTAGGATATTATTTGGTTATTATTATTTTTAAATTATTAGTATGTCGAGTTGCTTTGTGCCGTACGGTTTGAGTTGTGATTTTTGTTAAATATCGGCGATTTTAAGTAATATAGTGGTGTTTACTTCGATTAATTGTTTTTTTTATATATATATATATATATATATATATATATATATATATATATATATATATATACCTATCATAATATCTTAACATGTAACTCTATTCATATGCCTTATCTTAACGAGTATTCCAAGAAAAAATCAGCCACATATATATTATTTTTTACAATAATATCTTTAGAATCATATTACAGTGGACTCAAATGTCAGCATCGATTGCATATTTATGACCTATACCTGTTATATTTAAGACTTTTGAAAAATGCAGGTATGATCCAAGTTCTGCAACCATTTTATTTGTGGGATACAACGCTGAAGTTATCGCCCAGGAAAAACATCTTCTTGGTTTTTTACATTGATAACAGCTTGTTTGTTTTCGGTAGATTTGACCAAATTTATGTATTAAGATGCACCGACGGGATTAAACTTATTGATGTCTACCTTTAGGTATAGAATTTTCTGTAGGGCCCAACCTTAAAATATATTAATATTTAAAAAATATTACTTTCTTCATATTGAGCAAATCAAGTGATTCAACTTAATGTAACTTTAACATACCTGAATATATTTCTCGAAATTTATGAAATTAAATATTGATAGACCACATCCAAGTCACTTCAAGAGTCAACGATTTCATTCGACACCGACGTATTGAACGATTTGTTGCTGCATGCGTCCTGTGAGGGTAGAACGTACCGGCCAACTACAGCCATATTGACCTTTATTGCAACATGAATCCTCAACATCTTACTCACCACACATAATACTTTCGACTTAATTTCATTTAAAAACAGTATAATCAATATGGTGATTTCCGCTGCTATTTCGATAAGTAGCAATTCTACTTCTGAAAGCACTTTGGATAACTTCAACATCAATTGACAATGGTAAACATGAATTAGTCCAGTGCTGTAATGTTCTCTGATGAAAGATCATTGTGTTCGTTAACACTTGTATATTGAAACACAAGTTTCTATATTCGATGTTGAGGGCTGTGACAGGATATGATTCACCCCCCATCTTTTTCTGCTCTCCATTACGAAATCGTGCTCTGCAAGATTCCCTTTTATAACATCGCATACTATAACTTCGCGAAAATGATACACCACAATATTCACAGATATATCTCATAATTATATCAGCAAAGAAAACTTTCTAACAAACTTTCGAGTAACGGCTCGATACTGAAAACACACCACTTCACACCCAATTTTATAAAAAACGGTTTGATACAAGCTTAAGGACTTTTCAAATTGAAATGTTAAGGGCATCTGAAGGTTATCGAGAACATTTCAAAATATTTTCCAAAGGCATATCAAAGTCATGGGTTAAGGACATTCAAGGTCAATGTCATCTCAAGGTTAACTTGACCTTCAAACTTCAAGGTCAAACTCAAGTTCAAGTATGCGGAGCCGTTGAGGTCAAATGACGTCATAGGGCGAGTAGGGCAGGGACGTAAGAGAGAGGGGGTGAATAGGCGAATATTTCTTACTCTACTGTGATAAATTTTTTTGTTGGTAAGAGCGCAGGTCCTGAATATTTGAAGGCTTATATAAGCTGCCAAGATGTGATAGTAAATATATAGTGTCGAAATATATATGTTAACAAAAATCTAAAGTTTTCAATAAACCTTAATTTCAAGTTTTTTCTTTTTGGCACAATAATTTTATCAACATAATCATGAACATAAATGCTTTTTGTTAATGATATGTACTTTCTTTTGCTTTGAGTTATTACCTTAATATTATCCTTATGACGACACAATTCTTAAATCAACACATGACAGTCGTAACTACCTAAATTATGAAATATAATGGAGTTAAAATTGGGTCTTTTATAATTTAAATTATAGATGGAATATGCACCACCAAATCTCTTTTATCCTGTTATGTGACAATGGTTCTTTACTTTCACATTATTCTCGTCGAGATGTTTTTCACATATACTGGTAAAATGGTAGTACGCCTTCAAAGGCAGAACTAAATTGCTACCAAATAAAATGTTTAAAAAATCAATCTAAAAATATCTTATTCAGTTGACTTGAATTTGTTTACCCAAAAATTAAATGTGATATACGGATAAAATGATTCGAGATCAAAATGACAGAACAAAAATGGCGGTCTTAAAAAAGTAGCGTCAAAACTCAAGTTATTCAAAATATGCCAAAAAATCAAGTTTGACTTAGGTAGACACTGTTTAGTGTGAATCCAATATGGTGGAACAAAATAGTGCCGAATAAAAATGTTTAAAAAGACAGTAAATAAATGACTATGTGCCTAGGTTCGAATGTATATACCGTAACAAAATATTTTAAGTAAATTGCACTATTTTGTACTTTTTAGTGAGTTACTGATGAAAGCGGGTTTTCCAGTTTTTTAACTATAATTTATTTTTAATTTTTTTAGCTTAAAATATTTTTAACAATAGTACCGGTAATATATTGGACTCGTCAAAACAAACCAAATAATTGTATTTTCATCTGAATTACATACCCTCGCAAAATTTCAAATCGATAGGACTATTAGAAGTGGGTTAAAATCGACCGGTACCATTTGATACCAAAATTATTGTATTGTCAGTCAAATTACATTCCCTTGCAAAATTTGAAATCGATATAATAATTAGAAGTAGGTTAAAATCAAACTGTACCATTTGGTGCCATGGCGCTGATCATATCAGCTCGATGCTACCACCTTATTATATTGTCGTCCGAACTGGAAAATTTCAAGTCGATACAACAATTAGAAGTGGGTTAAAATCGACCGGTACCATTTGATACCTTCGAGTACCAAATTAATTGTATTTTCAGCCGAATTACACATATTTGCAAAATTTTAATCGGAAATCGGAACCTGTCGGCATTTTGTTGCCGAAAGGACTTGAGGGTAGTTCCTTTACAACTTTCTGGCACAATTTAGCTGATCTATGTCCCCAGCAATGCGGTTTTCGGCTACTTTGAACGCAGAGATTTCAAAATATACTTTTCATTTATTAACACCTTTTAAAATTCAAAAACCACCCTCTCGGCATCTAAATGACATAAAACAGCTCCTGGTTCACTTCTTGGTACAATTTTGATAAAAAAATCCTTCAGTAACGCAGTTTCTCTAAAGTGTCCCGAAAAATCGAAACCTGTTACACTTTTGTTAACAAAAAAACTTAGGATAGTACCTTCGCTACCCTCTAGTATAATTTAGTTGATCTATGCGCCCAGCAATGCGATATTTCACTAGATTGTGGATATATTAAATTATGCTTTTCATTTATTAACATTTTTGAATTGTCTCCAAAAATAGAAACCTATCGGCATTAGGCTGTTGTTACCGGAAGGACTTAAAGTAGTACCTTTTTTACCTTCTGATAGAATCTAGTTGATTTTACTACTTTAAATGTGGAGATGTAAAATTATGCTTTTCATTTATTAACATATTTTAAAATGGTTTGGAAAATCCAATCCTGTCGGCATTTACCTTTAATAGCTAAATAACTTAAAATAGTAGCTCGACCACTTCTTGGTACAATTTTGTTAAAAAATTCCTAGTGTCTCGAAAAATCAAAACCTGTCGGCATTACACTTTTCTTACCAAAAAACTTAGGATAGTACCTTCGCTACCCTCTAGTGTAATTTAGTTGATCTATGCGATCAGCAGTGCGGTTTTCACTAGGTTGATTGTAGATATGTTAAAGTTACACTGTTCATGTAATAACATCTTTTGTGTGTCCCGAAGAATCGAAACCTGCCGGCGTTAGACTTTTGCTAGCGGAAGGACTTTTATTACCTTCTGGTACAATTTAGTGTAAAAATATTCTTCAGCAAAGCAGTTTCTTACTATTTTAAATGTTAGGATGAATAATTAAGCTTTTCATTTTTGTTATACTTTAAAGTGTTGCAAAAAATCCTACAAATCCAAGATGGCGGCTTAATACAATATATTTGTTTCTATTTGGTGACTTTTGGCTTCATAAACACAAAATAAAAATTTAGCAGAAACAGTAGAAAATATATTTAAAATGAATATGAAAAAAAAATAAAATTTAAGAAAAGTCGGTTCTTTACATCCGTAACGAATTCCACCACACAGAGTTAACACAGATTATATATACATACATGTATTTATTTGGCAAACGTTTTATTATATTATTTGTTTAAAATTGTATTTGTAATTTCTTATAAGGTAAGTCCTGGGTACAAAAAAAGGTAAAGCCCTTTTAACAGAACTTTTCTCGTATTAAAGAAAATTGACACATATTGATATTTATATAATGTGTTAATTTATTACCAAATAACTATATTGATATATAAAATGTACAACACGTGTGTGGTGGAATCCGTTGCTAGGAAAGTTGAAATAGGTAATAAATTAAAACTAAAAGTGTATATGTTTTCCTGGTGTTATTTACTGAGATAGATAAAAACAAAGTCTTTTGTCAAAAAAAAATTCAGGTCCGTTTTTAAAAAAGTAATTTGATGATGCGGTCCCGAAAATGAAACCCATACGAGAATATACATTCTGAAGCCGGTATCTTGTTCAGGACAAAAAGGTGCTATAAAAAAGTAAACATTGATTTCATCTCTCTCATCAACTAACAGCAGAAAAGCATAAAAACCAAATAGACGATTTTCGGTGGTTTGTATTTTTGAGTGTCTTTAAAAGTGATTGTTTAAGCTTAAAATAATGCAACTTTGCCCAATTTAAAGTTTATTTATCTCTCTGTTATAGTGGTAAAGATCATAGTAGTTTTTTCTAAAAGTCTTATAGAAAGGACAATAAGCGAATTATAACTGGTATCTGAAGTATCTAAATAGAATTAGAAGAGTAAGTATTTTTCACTTAAAAAATCTTTACCAGCATAATAGTTAATCCATTAATCCGACCTTTACTAACTTATGTTTAGTACAATATGAGTGTGGGGAAACTGTTTACCTATGTAATATATTTTCCAATAAATTTAAAAACAAAATCAAATCCTATAGTTGAGAGAATGTATGAACTATCTGTAATAGGAATGTGGAAGAAAAGACCAAAACATATTGTTGAACACGTTTTAAATTCACAAGAAAATAATTCTTCATAAAAAATGCCTGACTGTCATTAAATTTCTGGACATGGTTTTGACTAATTTCCAGTTCTAGATGAACAAATGTGACAAGCAAAGAGCAATACGATATTTCAAATAGAAATCCTAATGTTACACTCGACTTCACTATAACTCACCAAACACAAGTGCTCAAAACATATTCACGCTGACTAGCACAGCAGTCAGCACAACTAAGAAATTTGCTTTGACGACAATACAATCTAGTTGATGCATGTGCATAGAAAATCGGTACAGGCGTAAAGTCTGACTGTCGCTTCTCTGAATCTATGTGGTGGTTGTTATTCACGGACAGATTGAAGTTCGCTGATTACTACAGGGGTAATTTGGTTCTCTGTTATTTTTAATTTAGCGTAATATTTACGTGCATTGCGTGACAAAATAACTTACTTACTTTCCTGTTATTTAGGGTCTTTAATTATCATTTTCAATTGACATTAAGATTCAAGGGAAATCTAAACAAAGTAATTATTTTTTAGCCAAAGGCAGGCAAGGTGTAAGTAAATGCTACATGTGAAGTAAATCCCATACAACAAAGGGAGACAAAGTTAAATGTCTGTCTTGAAGCAAAATAAAGGTGTTGTTTTATTCACGTTAATTAACAGAATTGTTGATTGACTATACTATATTAAATCTAATATGTGTTTTGTAACAGAGAAGTGAAGTTAAGAACACAACCGGAGTAGAGTAAGAATATTTAAATTACAATTAAATAAATTAATTTCGTTCATAAATGTATGTATCATTGAAGTTAAAAAACAATTGATAATTTGTATCATTTGTTAGAGTAAGGAATGAGTGGCGAGTGAATAAGTTAAGTTTATACATTTTAATTTTTTGTCAATTGTTATAAACTTTTCAGAAGTAAATATATCTTACACCTTTTAGTTTTGTTTAAGACCCAGAGTTTTATTTGTTTTAGGTATAAGTAGAAAAACAATACAAGTTCGCAAGTACATTAACTTAGAGAATCAGTATAACCTATAGAAATACAAGCTATGTAGTTTCTCTTAATTAACTTTAGATTGCATTATTAGTTAAGTGGACCTTCTTCAAAATAGAAAATAAATTCAAAATAATTTGTTAGTTAAACTCTAAAAACTCTGTTTGCTAGTTATTATTTTATTAGTGTGGTTATTATTCAATTGGTGTAGGAGTTAATGTTATGTACTAGCACCTGACCTGCAAGTTTCTTATTTATTTAATAAATGAAACATTTTTGTATCCCCTGTATTATATATAAAAGTTATGCTTTTGTCCGATTTGTAAGCCTGCGATCCACTAGGAAGTGTCTTGGTCTCCCATCCGTCCGAACGTAGATTCCTTTACGTTTTCTCAATACAATTTATTAGTAATAGATATATAGGTTTTAAAACATCTAAAAATATAATATATAGGCTTTTTAACTTGTTAAGCAACTTCGATCCTATATAAAATTCTAAGTTTATAGGTCACTATTAAATCGGCAAGGCAATATAGGGCACACGTCAAAAGGTATATACAAACCTTACAGTAAAATAAATTATAAGAGACAGAACTTAACTTCAAATCAGAAATAAAATATCGTATAAGGAGAAACATCTGAAGATATCTCTAATATCATCAGAGAATTATAAGAACCGACAGTGATCTATTATTGGTTTAACGTTTATTAAGTTAGAACCCTCGCGTGGTAGTGTCATAAATGTTTAGGTCTTCTTGTTCTTGTTGACTGAATCTAATTTCATTAGTGGCGCTGTGTGTGTGGCATTAAAAATAAGGGTCAGCACACAAAACTTTGATTTGTGATTTTAAAACAAACAGTGGGGACTGCATCCTTGTCTTTTCTGATTCAAATACAATTTGCTTTTGCTAATGAAGTACACTGTCTTATTACTTCGAGGCGAGGGGTAAACCGCTGAAAACCATTTTGTGCGAAAATGCTAATAAAGCAAATTATTACCGTATATACAGTTTGTACGGTATTTAGAAATTTTATTTTAAAACATATTTAGTTTTTAATACTTTTGATAGGTAGACATTAATGTTTTAGACAACTATTTACATAACTTAGTTAAACACTATTTATATAAGAAATCATGGTTCTTGGGATTAGACCGTGTCAAATTGGAATTACTATCCGACGTTTCGCCTTCGATTGCACGAGACATCTTCAGGGATCTTTACTTCACAAGATCTGAACACATTTGAACCATTCAGTGTTTAGATCTCGTGGAGTAAAGATCCCTGAAGATGCCTAGTGTAATCTAAAGCGAAACGTCGGATAGTAATTCCAATTTGACACGGTCTAATCCCAATAATCGTGATTTTTTAATTGAACCAAGCCGTGAAAGCTTCCGTTCAACACTATTTATATAAACTTTTACCACATTATAAAACAACAAAAATGTGTTTTGCAAATAGCACGTCCTAATATATGGTTTTGCTTT
Organism: Kuschelorhynchus macadamiae; assembly: GCA_030620095.1. Taxonomy (NCBI): domain Eukaryota; kingdom Metazoa; phylum Arthropoda; class Insecta; order Coleoptera; family Curculionidae; genus Kuschelorhynchus; species Kuschelorhynchus macadamiae. The sequence goes on from JAUTXW010002097.1 coordinate 323,798, forward strand.
AATGTGTTTAATTGTTTTGCAATATTGGGTTCGTACCAAAATGTATCCGGGTCATCTCCATACGAACCTTAATTTTTCCCCAAGATATGAAGTCAATCTGATGAATAGACAGACACACGGATGGAATTAAGAAAATACATTTTTTAGCATGTAGTGAGAATGATTTTTTTGCGCTTGCGAACATTTCATTTGGCCACCATTTTATTCCGCCAGTTCCTCTCTGTATAGCACTTAGTTCTTGCATAAAATTTAAAATCAATCAAAACAAAGTTTTTTCGGCTGATTTTTTAAATACTTTCGTTCCAAAACTTTTACTAGTTTAATATATAACACTTGATATTTGTGGAACATTTGAAAACAATTGATGAAGTAGTTTTTTTTACAGTGATTTTTTAAACAATTTATTAAGCCGCCATTTTTTTCGCCATATTGGACTTTTACCAAATTGTTGGAATCAACTGATAAAATTTTGGTACGAATCCAGGATGACGCAACAATATCTCGGCTGAATAAAATATTTAAAAATTCAGCCTGAGAACTACTTAATGGATTGGTATAAAACTGTGTTACTAATTCAAGATGTCGAAACAAAATTGCAGATAAATAAAATTTTTGTAATCGTGAAAAAATCACCCTCTCAGGTTTTACATATCTTCACGTTTTAGCGTCCCTAGATGCCGGTCTGTCTGTCAGTTCGCGACATAGCTTAAATATTACTTACCCGATTGACTTCAAATTTTGAAAATATCTGCGAACCAACGTAGTAGGTAAAGACTGATAACATGGGTTTCATGCCGGATATGTAATCTATATATGTGTCCAGAGTTGCAAAACATCGACAATTTAAAAAAAAACTTTTGTTTCTTTACTAGATCCTAACCCCAAATAATACACCACTCTAACATAACAAAAATATCGCTAATGAAAACCATAGAAATTTAATATCTGGGAAATATCTGCTGACCAACCTAGTAGGTAAAGACTGATAATATGGAGTTCATGAAGGATATATAATCTATATGTGTCCTGAGGATGCAAAAATAAAGTTGCGAAATTTCGAGTATTTAAAAAGAGACTTTTGTTTTTTTTATTGGATCCTAACCCCAAATAATACACCGCAATAACATAACAAGAGGATTGTTAACGAAAACCACTTAGAAATATAATATCTAGGAAATATATGCGGACCAACGGAGTAGGTAAAGACTGATAATATGGGTTTCATACAGGATATAGGATCTATATATCTGTCCTGAAGATGCAACAATTAAATTGCGAAACGTCGACAATTTAAAAAAAGACTTGTTTTTTTAGTGGATCTTAACCCCAAATAATACACCACTCTAACAAAATCTTTTTAACATTGTTCCGCCATATTCTATTTTTACCAAAATTACCAGGTCATCCCCATAAGACTCTTAATTTGTGACCAAAGTCTCTAGTCAATCGGGTAAGTAGTTTTTTTAGTTACGCCGCGAACAGACAGACCGACGGATTTGAAAAAACATGTTTTTCTTCATCTAGGGATCCTGATACGTGAAGATCTGAAAAAATCTCGGAGAGTGATTTTTCACCATTACAGTACTTCCCTTTTACGAGGGAAGTAAAAATCAAATCAATAAGTGGCCCGCACAAGCGATTCTGGTCGGAACACTATATAGTTGTTTGGTAATAGTTAAAAAAAAATGAAATAAATTGCAGTTTTTAGAATGTTATGAGATTGTTACCAAATAATTATATGCCCAAACGTTGTATTTGTACATGGTGAAATTCTTTACGGGGGAAGTTGTGGGTAGAGGCGAATCTACCGATTCTGTAACTCTTATATTAGTATAATAAGTAATTTGGGTTAATTTAATTTCGAAATTTAATTCAAATCGTTTTACGCCTTTTCACAAGATATTATTTTTTATACAGTTTATTACAATTTTATTACGGCCATAAAATCAACCCTAAATTTGAAACCAACTGGTTTAATGGATTTCAACTCCCTTTCCAGGTCGACCCTTTTTTAGGTCTTTTGTTTCTTACAAATGACTGATAATTTGCAGATACTTCGAGCAGATGCAGGCACGTAGCCCGAAATTCAGTTCGGGGAGGGTCGTGATCTGTCAACACCACTTCAACGACTAAAAAAAATAGAAAGCAAGTTTACTTTTTGTTTATTGCTACTATCTTCTTGCAATACGGAAAAAGAGAGTTTTTGACAGCTGTCAAAATATTTTTTTTAATAAATTACGCCACTGCAAGTGTGAAAACCGTATTTAAATATTTTAAGCAATTCGAAAGTCATGGGGAAAAACAATTGTTTTTGACAAATTTCAATTTTTTTTTAATAAATTAGCCACTAAAATAATTTAGAAGTTACGAAAAAAATACAGCTTTTTTGACAGGTGTCGAATACTAAAGACAAAATAAATAAGAGGTTACATAAATATTAAAAAACCGCATTTAAAACTTTTAAGCAGTTAAAAAGTTACGAGGAGGCAACAATTTTTGGCAGCTGTCATTTTTACTTGCCTCATAAAAGGGAAGTATTGTAATCGTAAAAAAATCACCCTCCGAGATTTTTTTAGATGTTTACGTTTCAGGGTCCCTAGATGACGAAAAATATGTTTTTTTAATTCCGTCGGTCTGTGTGTCTGTCTGTTCTGTCGGTCTGTCGGTCTATCTGTCCGCGGCATAGCTAAAAAACTACTTACCCGATTGACTTCAATTTTAGTCAAAAATTAAGGGTCACATGGAGATGATCTGGTAACATTTTGGTAAAGATCCAATATGGCAAAGCAAAATGGCGGCGTAGTGAAAAGTTAGAAGAATTATTACCAAAAAAAAACTAATTATCCACTTTATCTCAAATTTTGTACAAAAATCAAGCATTTTGTAGGAATCAACTGATAAAATTTTGGTATGAATCCAAGATGTGGAACAAAATGGCGGTTTAATAAAATATTGAAATATTTAGCCTGAAAAAACTTTTTAATGAACTGATTTTAAATGGAGTACCATAACTCATTGTAGTATAGAGATGACCTAGTAAAAATGTGGTATTAATTAAAGATGGCGGAACAAAACTGAGGCCAAATAAAATTTTTCTAATTTGAAAAAATCACCCTCTCAGGTTTTACATATCTTCGCGTTTTAGCGTCCCTAGATGTTTTATACATTCCGTAGGTTGTCGGTGTGTCTGTCAGTTCGCGGCATAGCTTAAAAACTACTCATTAAATTGGCTTCAAATTTTAGTAACAAAATTAAGGCTCATATGGGGATGACCTGGTAGTATTTTGATAAAAACCCAATATGCCGGAACAATGAAATGTTAAAAAAATTATTACTTAAAAAACTAAATATCCAATTTGCACAAAAATCAATAACTATGTAGGATATATGATATGATATGATAAAATTTTGGCACGAATACAAGATGGCAGCTTATTAAAATATTTAGAAATTCAGCCTGAAAAAACGATTTAATAAACTAATTTCAAATTGGGTGTCATAACTAACTGTAATATAGAGATTAACTAGTAAAGCTGTGGTACTAATCCAAGATGGCGGAACAAAATGGCAGCCAAGTCAAATTTTTGTAATCTCAAAAAATCACATTAGCAGGTTTTACATATCTTCGCGTTTTGGCGTCCCTAGATGCCAAAAAATATGTTTCAAATTTTGAAAAAAATGAGCCTTAATGGCTCATATGGTAATATTTTGGAAAAATCCAATATTCCGGAACAAGATGGCGGCCTAGTGAAACGTTAAAAAATTATTACTAAAAAAACTATCTATCCAATTTACCTTAGGATGTGCAAAAAAAATCAAGTGTTACATAAGAACGAACTGTTAACATTTTGGTATAAATATAATATAGCAAAACAAAATGGCGGCCTAATAAAATATAAAAAAAAATCAGTCTGAAAAAACTGCTTATTAGATTAATTTCAAATTTTGGTGCAAGCATTAAGTGTGATATAGAGATAAGCTGGTAAAGTTGTGTTACGAATTCAAGATAGCGGAACAAAATGGCGGCCAAATAATATGTTAAAAAAACAACGTAAAAGAATTTTCTTATTAAATTGACTAACAGTCAATTTTAAAGAAAAATTAAATATGATATAAAGTTAAACTGGTACGAATTCAGCATGACGTAACAAAATCGCTGGGTGTGTTAATGTAAAAACTACTTATTGAATTCATTTTAAATTATGGCCAAAAAGTGTGGCATAGGTAGAAGCTGGTAAAATACTGGTAGGGTTCCAATATATTGGAACAAAATGGTGTTCAATAAAAATGTTTGAAAAGACAGTATACTTGTGTTCCTAAATAACTATGTACTAAACTAAATTGGTTCACACTACACTATTCCTAATAAAAGGAAATATTCATAATGAGGGAAGTTCCGGGTAAAGGAAATTTACCGATTTTTTCTAATAAATTACGCCTCTTATAGGTACATGATGATAATCCTATCTATTACAGAAAACCCCAAAGCGACACTTTGAATCGTTCAAAAGTTTTAGTAAAGAAAAAAAATTCACAAAATCATGGCCGCTAAAACAAAATTTCACCTTTTTATTATCCAAATCTCCTGTGTCATACCGAAATGTTTCATTACAGAAAAAAATACAGCTCTTGAAACAGAATTTCTAAACAAAAAATGTCCTACTTCCCCTGTATAACAATCTACGCTTTACCTGTATTCTGAAAACCTGCCAAATTGTCAAAAAAATCCAACAAATAGTAAAACCCGTTAAAAAAATTAACTTGCAACAATCTGGAAGAACATAAAACTCGAAATCGATACTTTAAATCGTACAAAAGTTCCAGTTGGAAAAAAATATATACATTCACAGCTGTGAAAACAAAATTTTGTCTATTTATTACTCAAATCTCCTAAATTGATGCCTTATACAGCGATGTTTCACCAAGAAAAAAAATGCCCTTTCAATACCTGTATAACATAATATATGCTTTACTACTATAGATATAATACGATAGATCCATGTTGACTACTTATCTGAACATTACAATAATGAAATTTGTATTAAATAGGTACTCTTACATTATATTAATTATGTTAAACCTATACTACCATAAAAGCACGCAAAATTCAGAAAATTTGATCCCATATACTGAAAACCTGCCCCCAGTGCCAAAATATATTATATTCAAAAATGCTTCTATCTTGTACCCAATTACAGGCAAGCATTTCGCTGCTCCAACTCCCTTAAAAAATAGTCGAAGAGCACGTATATCAAACGAATATCGAATATACCATATTTTATCGAGAATAACAGCTAACTTAATGATATTTTAACAAAATTGGGGAAATTGTGGCTACATTCCTAAAAACAATTTTTAATATGCCAATTTCAAAAATACACAAATAATCGCTTTTGAGGCCATTCTCATTTAATTCTGACAGCGGCTTTACTTACGCTTTACTCTGATTTTTTCAAAGTCACGCCGATGCTTTTATAACTGGTACCCTCCTACGAGGGCTAAAAGCCAACCTGTGCATGCAACAGTTCAAAAATTTTTCAAAAATCAGCCTGATAGCCAATCGGGCTGAATATGGTACCAATTTCTAGAGAAAACGTAGGCGTTTGTTCGGTGTTTTTACTAAGTTCGCTTAGGATAAACCGTTTAGATGCTTCAGGGCCGGGCGTGAAACACTGGTCGAGTACATGGCAAAAAATGTAAATTTTAAATTTAAGTGGCTCGTCCTGTATAAACCAAAGCGTAATTCTCTCGATGAAGTTTTTTGACACTTTAGAGGTAGTTTTGGGTCCAATAAACTTTTCAAAACAATAGAATATGCGAAAAATGTATGGACAAATGTTAATTTTAGTTTTTTTTTAGTTTTGACGGCTTTCCCGTCATTTCCTGAAAATTTGAACCGTTTGGTTCTGGCAGCTCCGTAGAGCGGTGGGCTCAAGCTGAGTTCCGTGCTGGCTGTATAAAACAGTCATAAGACCTAGGACTGCATACGTCTCGATAGTATAGTGGCCCTCAGCAGAAAGGAAAACCATTCGCTCCAGACTGGCGAAAGTCCAGAGACTGGCCAGCTTAGCGACAACCGGAGTAATGAGAATGACACCGTTAACAGCTTTGGATGTTTTGCTAGAGCTGCCGTCTTTCATTAAGAAAGAGGCAATAGCAACTCACATGCCAATCACAGACGCAGGAGTATGGTATGCCAGAGGGGAGGTTGTGCAAAGGTTGAATAAGGGTTATACTCTCTCAATCCCGGAAAAGGAGGATTGGGAGAGAAACAGGTTAGAATTCTCGAGGGATGCACTTGTTTGTTATACGGATGGTTCCCTTATGACATCATTGCAATCATCTGGAGCAGGTGTATTTATATAAAGCCCGGACAAACCGGGTTCGGCTTCTCTTTGGAAAAGTATTCTACGGTGTTTCAGGCTGAGGTGTACGCCATTTTCATGGCAACCACTATGAAGGAAGTCGTAGGACGATATTGTTATTTGCTCAGATAGTCAAGCAGCGCTTAAGGTAGGGATCAGCATTGATTCATTAATGTAGTGACAGGCTGGAGCAGTTGGAGGGAACTAAGAGGGTGAGGTTGGTTTGGGTGTAGGGATTGAAGGTAACGAGAAGGCAGATGATCTTTAGGCATTACTAGGCACCAGACTGCACTCGACGAATGACCGCACCAAGAACTGTGACGTAAGAGGGATCAGTTTAAAGGTGATAGGCGAGCTAAAGACTTCATTGTGAACCGAGATAACAGAGGGGCTGTTAACGCTGGATAGGAAGACCCTGAATTCCATCGTAGGAATAGTAAAGGGGCACTGTCGATTAAGGAGGCATCTCTCTGTTTTAGATATTGAGGAGTACTCTACTTGCACGAAATGTCAGGAGAAGGAGGAAATTCCACTCCACTATCCTGGAAATATATCCAGACCTATATAGCAAGGACAGGTTAAGGATGGAAACCTGGTGGCGGGTGGTGGTTGGGAGAGGGTTTGGGGTAGACTGAAAAGGTCTTATCGGCCTACTAATCACGTCTCTAGACCTCCCTTTAACTACTACTACTAAACAGTTTGGTAATCAAAACAAGGTTTTAAAAAAATTACTTCCCAAACTTTGACCCCACCCATTTTCTATGGGTTTCATGAGACTTTAAATGGAAGGTTTTCTAAAAATTCCAAATCAATATTTAACTTTTTTCGCCAGTTATCGTGTGTTGGGAAATTCTATAAAACTAAAAAAATACATATTTTATTTCATTAATAGATGAAATACCAAAAATGATACGAAGATCCGTTCGGTACCGTTCGAGAGCTCCAAGTGTGCTCCAAAAACTTAACAGTTTTCAAAAGGTTTTCACAGGAACTTTTGGACAACAGTGGATTGGAAGAGGAGGGCAAGCATCATGGTCTCCTAGATAACCAGACATGACCAAAATGGATTTCGGGGTATGGGGACGAGAAAGCACATTAAAGTTAGCATTAGAAATTGTTTCTCGAGTATAAGTGTTGAAATGTGCAGAAATATTAATTTTTCGTGTGAAAACCTCTTCAACTGTATATCGATGTTAACGGGGGACATTTTGAACATTTACTTAGGCAAAACTTTACTTTACTGCCTAAACGTACGGCATACTAATTTATAATCATGTAACTTTCCTTTTTCTTTTCTGTTAGTATTAGTAATAAAAATAAGTTAAACCTTAAATTTTAAATACAAGCTTTCATGTACAGATGTTATACAGTCATTCCTAGATGAATACGCCACTGAATGAACAAGATTACCCCCATAGCATGCGCGTAGTTATCTGACATTTTACACTTAAGTAACTTTTTTGGTTTTTAGCGGGTTCTATAAATTAAGGGGGGGTTTCCACAATTTTTTTTTCTGCAAGGTAGATACTGTAAAATATCTAAATTTATAGTTTTTTAGTATCAATTATATATTTTAATTTTACAAATCAAGTTGTCATGTTTCAGTTAAATTTTAAGAATAAAATTAGTCATTAGTCATTAATAATGTCATAACATGAACACGAACATGTTACATGTTTTAACAGAAATCAGTTACAGAAAAGAGAGGCAATAAATCTAAACAGGCTGAAGGAAAAAAGAGCATTAAAGAGAAATAATAAAAAAACGAAGTAGAAAAAAAAAACACGATGAGACATAGATCAAAAGGTAAAGTAAATAACAGCACAACAAATAAAATGCAGACAAGTTCGTATATCAAAGAAAAATAGAAACAAAACAGAAAAATATAAAGAACGACGCAAAAAATAAAAAAATACACTCTATAGAGAGAAACACAAAAACAGAAAAATTACATGAAAAGTAAACAAAACTTTCTTTACATAAAACTTCCCTCGTTATGAAACTTTCCTTCTATTAGGAATAGTAAAGTGTGACCCAATTTAGGTTCGCACAAAATCATTTAATAACACAAATATACGGTCTTTTCAAACATTTTTATTAGCGACATTTTGTTTCACCCTATTGGATTTGTACCAATATGTTACAAGTTTCTACCTAACCCACACTTAGTTTTTGGGCATGATTTAAAGTGACTTGAATTAGTCGTCACTGTTTTCTTTGACCGCCATTTTGTTTCATCATGTTGAATTCGTACCAGTTTACACTTATATTAGATTTAATTTTCAACTGAATAAGATTTTTTTACGTTGAGTGTTTGGAGATTTTATTTGGGAGCCATTTTATTTCGACGTCTTGAATTCACACTACAATTTTACCAGTTTATCTCCATATGCCTCTTAATTCTTGCACACAATTTGAAATGAATTTAATGGGTAGTTTTTAGATTGTTTTTAAAATATTTATATGTTTTGCTATCTTGGATTCGTACCAAAATGTTACAGGTTGATTCCTATGTAATACTTGATTTTTGTGCAAAATTTGAGGTAAATTGGATTACTAATTCTTTAATAATATTTTTTTTTAACATTTCTACTAAGCCGCCATTTTGTTCCGGCTTATTGGATTTTTACCAAAATATTACCATCCTCAGATACCCTTAGTTCTTGTTTTTTAGCTATGCTGCGAACTTTCAGACAGACCAATTCTTGCACAAAATTTAAAATCAATCTATTAAGTATTTTTTTAGGCTGAATTTTTAATTATTTTATTAAGCTGATCAAGATTCTAATGTAATACTTGATATTTGTGCAAAATTTGAGATAAATTCGATAAACAGTTTTTTAGTAATAATTTTTTAATCGTATCACTAGGGCCGCCATTTTTTTTACCACATTGAATTTTTACCAAAATGTTACCAGATCATCTCCATATGACACCTAATTTTTGACCAAAATTTGAAGACAGTCGGGTAAGTAGTTCTTTAAAATGCCGCTAACCGGCAAACAGACCGACGAAATGGATAAATCGTAAATACCTCAAAAAATCTAGGATGGTGATTTTTTCACGATTACGATACTTTCCTTTTACGAGGGAACTAAACCGAATAAACGAATCTGCGGCTATGAAAAGAATGAAAGTATCTATGGAAACGATGCATTATTCATTGGTGATTGGCTAAAACTCTGCGTATCCATAGAAACGGCCTACTTTTGACAAACCTCTCCCTTTCATCGCGACGTCAAATCGGTGCGACGTACTTTATACACATACATATCGACATACATACATACAAGCATTTGCACACAGACACACATACACCCCAAAAACATTACCCTCTTTCTACGGTAACCAGGTAAAAAGTAACAAAACACGATCGAATTTTTTTTTAATTTATTTTTTTCGATTTTACTTGCCTTCCCGGTATGCCGCGATCGGGCTGCATTTGTGGAAGCATCTAGGACTAGTGACCATATGTCCTGCGTTAGGCAGGACAATCCAACAATGGAACCACTGCCCTGCGTGACCCATCGTCCTGCATTTTTAGTAGTTTCTTAGAATAGTAGTAACTAACACAAAAATTAACCAATGACAAACAAATTTATGGCAGCTATGCATGCTACAACAAATAGACCATGAAAATCCATGTTTGAAACTTCACTTAAATCAATATTATTGACCTGACCTTCACTAACGCGCATTGATTTTTTACCAATCTTTATTAGGTTTTCATTTTTTTAAGCATTCAGAAAATTTTAGGTATACAGTCATTGGTTATAAAAGAGCCAACCGCTTATCTCAGTTAATTTTCGTTTTTGAAAAAAAATGTATTTAATGAATTTTAAATATCCCTTAGTGTCAAAATCCGTCTATTTTACTAAGGTAATGTTTTCAATTAAAGTTTAATTCGAGTTTCGTATATGTGAAGAGAAGAATCTCTAAATCAAGTGAAAATAGATCACGCGGAAAAAACTTCAGCAGATACTGCTGTTTTACTTGCTGCCGTATATGCTCAGTTTGCTGGTAAAAACTAATTGTCACACGTTGGAGTCTTAGATTTCCGGACATATTCACAATTGTTAGATTTTTCTTTTAACAGGAGATCTTAATGGAAGAAAAAATGAACTATAGTTTCCGATCGATTTATCTCAGAAACTATTCAAGTCATCTTCATTTTTTACATTTACATATTTGCTCTCTGAAATATTTTGGCAGATACTGGCAGAAAACAGATTTTTTGCAACTTTTTTGTAGTTTTTTTTGTACGCGTAGAGTGTCTAGCAATGTAAACTTTCGCTAGTTCAAAAAAACCCTTAAACACCTAAAATTTCAAAAAAAGTTGGCCTGCTCCCTAGTTTTCCTGAGGTTTGAATTAAACAATGGCTCTAATAAATAGAGGCAATATGGACCTAAAATCAGCAGTCATTGGAAGTGCATTTTCGTAGATTAAATTATGAAAAAAAACTAAGATATTTTTGGAGTTTCGGGGGTGGTCCAGACCCCATAGAACTCCTCCCTAGCTACGTGTCTGCAGAAAAGAGAATGTATTTACCAAATTCAGTGAGACTGGGTTGTGAATAGTACATTGGCGAGACGAAACGTCCTCTTAGCATAAGAGTCAAAATGCACTTTAAGCATACGCAAAAACGGGAGACGTTAGAATCAGATATATGTCTAGTCAAACCAAAATCGAACGCAGTAGTGCACAGGGAGCAGTATGGGGAAAACGAAAGTTCGTAGAATAGAAAGTAATCCGAGAATTGAAGAAAGTTCGAAGGGTTGTGCAATAAAAAAATGCAAGTCCGATAGAACGAGTTTAGTGATTATTCTATATTGTCTACCAACTTCAAACAAATGATATTACTATGACTATTAATTTATTTTATATTAGACAAAAAATATTTACAGAATTTTTGTGGACGATGCTTCGGTCCATTAGGTGTATCTCGAGGAAAAGGAAAAATTTAATTTTAGTAATAACAATAATTGCACATGTTTTTGCGTTTTGCTTCTTGTTCAATGTATAGTATATATACAGTGGTCTGAAAATATTTCTAGTTTTTCTCGGAAATTTATATTTTTAGAGCTTGCTAATTTAAAATTTGTATAAATAGTACTCACTACTAGCTCGTAGCTATCTCACGATTTCTCCGTACATACAGTATGGTGAGTTGTCAAAAAATCGTCAGAGTTGACTTACGTAAATATTCGACTATACGATGTGCACACATTTGCAATCTCGTTGTAAGTTGTAAGAGATAACTAAACACTATTTAAAACTTTGTCACCCTCTATTTTTACTTAATATTAAGTTAAGAGACAAAACGAAATCCACGTATGTACAAATTTATTTAAGAGCCATTACTAAATTTTAATAGTTCTCTTATAAAAGCGAACTAATCCTCCGAAATGTTTTTTGTTTCCTTCGGTCTATCAGCCTATCTGTTACAGCTTTAAAATTACTTAGCCGATTGACTTATGTCTTCGATTTTACACCACAGGATTCTTCGAAATAAATGTGGATTATTTCAATGTTTGATAACGGACAGCATCACGTATTGCCATCAAAATTACAAACATACTGGAAAAAAAAATATTTTGACAGTTCATTTTATATTGATGGATACCATATTTTGTGTAACCGAGTTTTTATCAAAATACTCTGCACTTTCGGTAAGTTTATTATCTTCTTCGGGACTTTGAGGAAAACAAAAGGGAGAGCACGTTTACTGTTTATTTAAATTGTCAGTTTTTTTTAATAACAGATTCGACAGAGTACAGGGTGTCCCATTTTCGTAGGTTTTACGGGGTTTCCAGCTTATGAGTAGAGATAGAGAGATGCGGTTTTCGCGACACCGTGCTACTTTTCGATGAAACTAAAGAGGCCGCAAACAGATTTGCCCTAACCATTTTAGTTTCCGTGCTACAGGGTGATTTTGAAAATTTGTCATTTTCGGACACCCCCTGTAACTCAGCTATCGTAAAATATATTTAAAATGTTTCAACTGGTATTTATAGATTTTTTCACGTAGAATTCAGTGGCATACTCAGATTTTTGCTGAGAGTCATAGTTTTTGACATATTGGCATAACCTACTATTTTTTAAATGGGAGACCCTATATATTATTTTTTCATCTTATTCTTCGTGTCGAGAGCTTTTCAAAAACATACCATAAGTCATATTTATTTTCATAAATAACATGAAAAAATGCATTTTTCTTTAAACGGATTTATGGCATAGCAGATCAATCGAAATAAGAGAAGGTGGCTGTGGTAGCCATGGCAACGCCAACAAAAATATGATCAGGCAGCCATTACTGCTGTCATTTTTGGCATTATTGCGTTTAAATTTTTCTTGACGTCTATTATAATTATTGTTTTTAATATGGCTCAGAATCAAAAATTTGAATATTTTGAGAAATATGATATGAACGCGTGTTTTATATTGTCTAATGAAGATGCAGATCAGGCGGCAGAGCTTTATCTGAACAAATTAGTTCTTTTTTATCTTCCTGCATTTTGACTTTATTGGTTCGCTTTATTTAATCTTAGATATCCCGAGAGAAGACAACCAGAAAAAAGAATTTTTCAAAAAATTAAAAATAATCTTTGCCAATATGGATCTTTTAACAAGCCTCGATCGCGAACTTACAATAAAGACAACGAAGAATCTGAGGTCAACGTTTTAGCCCTCGTTCAGACAGCTCCTGAAACATCTTGCAGGAAAATAGACGAAGAGGCGGGTGTACCGAAAACCAAAGTGCAGAAAATTTTGAAAAAGCACAAATTCAAACCCTATAAATACAAACTTGTGCATCATCTGCATCCTGGTGATGCAGAGCGCAGATTGGAGTTCTGCAATTGGTTTATAAATATGAAGGCAGAAGATATCGATTTTGAAAAAAAGATTATTTGGTCAGACGAGGCACATTTTACTAGTTCAGGGATTTTAAATAGACACAACACGCGATTTTGGAGTCAAGAAAACAACCATGTTATTTTTCCTAGGGAGCGTCAGGGCAGATTTGGATTCAATGTCTCCTGTTTTATTTTCAACCGAAAAATAGTTTACCAAATATATGAAGGAAATCTGAATTCGATTGGTTACGTGCGAATCCTAGAAGACGCATTAGGAATTTTGGATGATGTTCCCTTGGCTCAACTAAATAGGATTTATTTCCAGCAAGACGGAGCTCCAGCCCACAATGCCAGAATAAGTCAAAACTGGCTTAACGACCATTTTCCTGGAAGATGGATAGGAACACACGGACCTGTTCGATGGCCACCACGATCCCCTGACCTCTCAGTTTTAGATTTCTTTTTGTGGGGTTATTTAGAAAACAAGGTTTATGTAAGGCGATACGAAAACTTAGAACAACTAAGAATGGCCACCGAAAACGCTTTTGCAGAGTTACAAAGACAGTCATTTACAATAGAAAATGCATTAAAAAGAATTTTTAAAGTTTGTCACACTTGTAGGACACATAATGGTCTACAATTTGAACAATATTTGTAGTTTTAATGAAATTATAATTATTACCTTTTACCTACTTCCTAATTTTTTCTGATGCTGTTACTTTGTTATTTCGTTAATAAATATTTGTTAACTTTTTCCATGGCTCCACAGCCACCTTCTCTTATTTCGGTTGATCTGCTATGCCATAAATCCGTTTAAAGAAAAATGCATTTTTTCATGTTATTTATGAAAATAAATATGACTTATGGTATGTTTTTGAAAAGCTCTCGACACGAAGAATAAGATGAAAAAATAATATATAGGGTGTCCCATTTAAAAAATAGTAGGTTATGCCAATATGTCAAAAACTATGACTCTCAGCAAAAATCTGAGTACGCCACTGAATTCTACGTGAAAAAATCTATAAATACCAGTTGAAACATTTTAAATATATTTTACGATAGCTGAGTTACAGGGGGTGTCCGAAAATGACAAATTTTCAAAATCACCCTGTAGCAAGGAAACTAAAATGGTTAGGGCAAATCTGTTTGCGGCCTCTTTAGTTAAGTAGCACGGTGTCGCGAAAACCGCATCTCTCTATCTCTACTCATAAGCTGGAAACCCCGTAAAACCTACGAAAATGGGACACCCCGTACATTAACAAGTTAATAGTTCTTCCTCTATATTATTTTGGTAATTTTCTTTCTATGTAGGTTATTTTTTCCTCCGATTCAAAGATACTGACATAATTTTCTATAAAAGTGTAACTGAGTGTCGTTAAAAAATAAACATAAGCCAAAGCTTATAAAAAAAATAAAACATATCTTTACATAAATTAGCATCTTTTGGAATAATATTTGCAAAATTACTTAGCCAATTGATTTGCTAAAAAACCAGGCGTCATAGGAAATGGTCTGTTAACATTTTGATAATAATCCAGTATGGCCGAACAAAATGGCGAACTAATATTTTTTTTTAAAATCAGCAATAAAATACTATTTTAATTATATGACATACAATTTTACACACAAATCAAGTATGATATCGGGATAAACCGGAAAAAATTCAGTTTATTATGACGGAACAAAATAGCGGCCTAATAAAATGTTTGAAATATCAGTATCGAAAAACTACTTATAAATCTAAATCACTTAGTGTCAAATTTTGCCAAAAGGAGGTGACGCACAAGAATAAACTGGTAAAATTTCGGTGCGAATACAAGATGGCAAAACAAAATGGCGCGCTATTAACATATTTAAAAAATCGTCAAAAATCTATTTTTTGGAAAAAATCTTATTTTTGACCCACATAACAAATTGATTATGTATATATGAGTGTATGTATGTATATGTATGTATGTCTGCGATTTTTTCTGCAACTACTGGACGGGTTTGAATGAGGTTTTCACAATGTTATAGAGCACCGTTCTATGGTGGTTTTAGTTTAAAAAACAGCTCGGTAAGTTATAGGGCGCATGCGAAGTAAAAGAAAATATGCGGAAAATGAGAAAACTGACAAATTGCTTTACTTATTTGTACGGAATGTGCTCTTAACAAATTTATTTCTAATAATAAAAAAATAAAAAGAGTAGTTATAATAGGGGAGCGCCTCCTCCTCCTCCTCTTCCTCTCTCTCATGTCCCTCATTCTTAACTTCCTCCCCTTTTATTCTCATTCGCATCATATTTTTTAATTTTTTCTCTTTGTTCTCCCACATTTGATTTTGCATTCTTAAGTCTTATAAATAGGTGCATCATGATCATTTTAGTATGTTAAGGTACGAGTGACTGTTAAAAGAAAAAAATCTGTTGAATAAATCTATTAATAATAATATTAAAATAAAATGAGTGAATCAGTTGGAGAAAGAAATTGTCTAATTGTCTGAAGCGGAATGGATATTCCGCTTCAGACAATTAGCCTCGAAGAAATTATACCAGGAGTTCAAGAAGAAAATATACCATTAGTTCGAGTAGAAAATAATGGGATTGTTTTAAAAAATTTGAATAAAACTGAGAGTGAAGAGAAAAAAGTGTTTTGTGCTATTTGTTTTGAAATAATCGAATATTATGATTCATGTAGACCAAATACATGTTCCCACATTTTTTGTTTAAAATGTATTTTAAGATGGAATGATGAAAATGGTTGTTCTATAATGGTAAACAATTGTCCTGTATGTCGCACTAGATATTACTATTTGGTACAAATCTTCAAAGATGTAATTAGACATCATTTTGTTGTAATTTTAAAAAGAGGATAATATTTTTTATAATTTGTGTTTGTGAAAACTCTGCTAACAAATAATTTTGTAAAAAAAAGTAAATGTAAATATATATAATAATTGACACACATTTTTTCCTTTTCCTATATTGAAACGACAACAATGATCTAACAAGTTTTTTAATACATACTAATTTTTACATTACATAACAAAACAATTGTTATGGGTTTACACAAAAAGTGCCACGCCCTAAAATGGCACCACTTTTGCAAATGGAAGCTTAAATTTTCTTATGGGAATTTACATGTAAAAATGACGGTTTTGATTGTCGGACCGGCATAGCCTAATCTACTACTTTTTAATTATACTAATAATATTAATATAATTTGCATCAAGTAAGAGAAAACTCAATTGAATACAGAAACAAGCGTTAACAAAATGTTATGCTAATATATGAGTGCTTCTAGTGGCAGTTGACATAATCGACACTTTTTTTTTTTACATATGATTAGCTATTTCATTTACAAATACAGTGTCAGATGTTAGAATAAAAAGAAGTATTTTGCATATAGCAATGAAAATATATAACCGCTTATAGTAACAGTTGACATTTTTTAAAATTAATATTGTTGACGTATTCTACTTATTATCTTTACAATTTATGTTTAAAATTAATATTTTTGATATAATCTACCCATTACGTTTATAACCTATATTTAAAATTAATATTGTTGAAATAATCTACCCATCACCTTTACAAACTATGTTTATTATTAATATTTAACAATATAATTTTCTATTTCTTTTTTTTCATTTTTGTTGCAGTAAAAGCAAGCATGTTCAGGAATTAGTAGAAAAAGATGTATCCTACAAATAGCACAATGTAAATCAGAAGCACTAACAACATAGGCTCTTTTGTAGTGGCAGCTCACATGATCGGACTCCCCTCTCCGTAAATATCTCATGTGAATTGCACTACAAGGAAGGCAAATAGCAAATGTTCCTAGTCTTCGACTTTCAATTTTAGAGTAGCTTTGTATAACACATACATCTTTTTCTTCAAAATTATTAAATAATTCACTAGCCCTAAACTTGCTTACTTTTACGTCAGCCTCAGTTCCTAAATTTAGTAATTGTCCATCCATGTCCACTCCTTCGTCAATTTCCTGATCATCTTCCTCCATCTCTTCTTCTTCCTCCTCAATATAATTAATGTCTATGTTACATAAGAATGATCTTCTAACAAGCCTAGATGATTTGTCCAAAAATGAATGTTTATAAGTGATGGAATCGCCTTCCAAGTTAATAAAAATTTCTTTTCTTTCCTCAATTTGAGCGGCGTTCTCCACATTATTTTCTTCAATTTGGTCGGCGTTTCCAATCATATTTTCTGCCATCGTTAGGAGCTTTAGATTTAGATAGATATATTTGATAAAAAACAATTTTGGTTATAGCTTATAAAATAATATCGACAACTGATATTACAGCGAATGATACTGTATGATCGTCGAGTGGATGTTCTTAAGTATATATCCCATCAACCACCACTTTTACTACCTGCAATACTTAAGTTTTTTTTTTTTTTTTTTTTTTTTTTTTTTTTGGGGGGGGGGGGGGGGGGGGGGGGGGGGGGGGGGGGGGGGGGGGGGGGGGGGGGGGTTCCGCCAACCCCCCTAAGGGGGCTTCGCCCCCCTTAAACCCCCCTCACCCTCACCTTATCTTCTTTCTCTCCCTTCCTTCTTTCTCTTTTTATATGTTTCTCCGTTTTCCTTCCTTCTCCTTTTTCCTTCCTTCTCCTTTTTCCTTCCTTCTTCTTTTTCTTTCCTTCTCCTTTTTTCTTTTCTTCTTTTTTAATCTAACCTAACCTAACCTAACCTAACCTAACCTAACCTAACCTAACCTAACCTAACCTAACCTAACCTAACCTAACCTAACCTAACCTAACCTAACATAACCTAACCTAACTTAACTTAACCTGAAGAGGGTAGCCCGAAATTGGGGAACCGGGATTTTAGTCTCGGAAATTCAGGGGTCCGGGGGGGGGGGGGGGGGAGGGGGGTAAGGTTGTTGATCGGCTTGGGAAAGTGGTTTTTAGAGATTGTCGTTCAACTTTAAGTAGGACACATGTGATTAACTTTTGCATATAAAATCGCCTCAGCGAAGAGACGAATGCAATTAATTTCTGCATTCACACTGTGCAGAGCTCGCGAGTTTTCTGGTGTTTACATTGTGTCTATTTGGTAAATTTTTATTTTTATTTCTAACATTTTTATTTGGCAAGATTTAATTCTTATATATATTGGTGACATTTTTATGTACATTTGTGGCATTTTTATTTATTATTACGATTTTTTTCATAATGGACAATTTTTTGACATCGACTAGCAAAATAATTGACAATGACTTTGACTTATACACATGTACTCAAATGCAGAATTTTGCAAACCAACAAAACAATGAAACAGACGTATTTACAACTAGTCAACAACAAACTATTCAGGACTTGAATGAAATTATTTATAATAGCCAAGTTCAGAATAATGCCAACAAACACAACAACGAAAAATATTTATTTACAGCTACTCAACAACAAACTCTTGACGATCTTAATGACATTATTGACAACAAAACGCACTTAATTACAACAAAAACTAAACAAACTCTTGAAGAACTGAATGACATTGACGAAACTCAAAATTCTAGCGATGAGGATATTGTTTGTTTTCAAAAATCTAATCCAAATTATTTAACATTAAAATCGCCAATTAATTCTCCGAGACCAATTTGCTCTCCCTTTTTGTTTAGTGAAAATTCTGATTCGGAAGAAGAACAAATTGATCAAAATTTAAGTTTGGCTATTTGTCCTACTAATTCACCATATGATATTGTAAATTCTGATTCGCAAGAAAAACAAATTGATCAAAATTTAAGTTCGGCTATATCTTCTATTAATTCACCATTTGCTATTGTAAATTCTGATCCGCAAGAAAAACAAATTGATGCAAATTTGACTTCGGATATTTCTCCTAATAATTCACCAGTTGAACAAAATTCAATTTCGAAACCATCATTTATCATTAAAAAAAAATTTAAAATTAATAAAAAAAATAAAAAACAAATAGCAAACCTTAAGTGTCTGGGTTTCGCTATTCAAAATTTAACTAATTTGATCACAATTAAAAAGGGAGACGAAAGTACGGTGAATTATGTTAAACAGGCCTTTGACAAATTAGTTGACTCATTTGAAGAAATGGATTCATAAAGTCAATTAATTTCTATTGCTTTTTTCAAAATTTGACTATAACTAAATAAAAATGCACAATATTAATTTTATTATTATACAAAGAACTTCAAAAATGCAATTGCTTTTTTCAAAATTTGACTATAACTAAATAGAATTGCACAATATTAATTTTATTATTATTATTATGCAGAAAACTTCAGAAATGCATAAGTGTGTAACATGTAATAAAGTCTTTACTAGAAAGGATAATTTACTGCGACATATTAAAAAACATGTTAACGGAAATTCCACAAAACTCAACAGTTGGTTGAAAAAACCAAAGCTTGTTAAAGGTAAGAACATTTTATTTTTCATGTCATATTTTGTAAAATATTTTTTTCTTAATTTATATAGATTCTACAAATATTGTAAAATATTGTAAAGAATGCAAGAAAAATATAAACCAAAGTCTATGGGGTGGACATCTTCGATCTAGTGTGCACAAGAACAATTCCAAAATAGGCTTGGAGGAAGGTGTTGAAATTATCAAGTCAGCATTCAGGGAACGAATAATATCTTATAGGATTTCCTCACATCAAAACTTCATAAATGTGAAAGAATATTTTCAACATTTGGAATACAAAATTGCACATCTAATAGATCAAGAACTGCAGAAACATAAATGTATCAAGCTAAATATGGAACTGTTCGGTTTCTATTTTAACCCCAGCAGCGACAGCTATGATGTCAAATCTTTTAATGCGCCGTTCCAAGTCATTTGCCAGGGATATCAGAAAAAAGAACTGTTAGAGCAAATCTGCACCATTATTGACCAGAAAGCTGACGAATTTGCAGAAAGAGATTCAGGTAAAGAATTTATTTTCGATTTTACAACAGCAACAAAAAAAGTAATTTTTTAATTTTTACGTTACGTTGGAAATTAATGTTAACAAGCACAATCCGCTGAGAGCCTCATCTTTTATCGAACTTCCTCAAGAGATCAAGAGACGTCAAGCTGTGATCAACATTAGGAATGATGACAACTTTTGCTTCGCCTGGGCAGTTGTGTCTGCTCTTCACCAACCACGCGGATTAGATTTTGAAACTTCATCCTACCCACACTACTCTTCTGTTTTGGATATGTCAGGTATAGAATTTCCAATGTTGCTAAAGAACATTAAGATTTTTGAAGAAAAAAATAACATTTCTATTAATGTATATGGATTAGAAATTATAAATCCTAAAAAGGGGTATGAAGTAATTGGTCCACTTTATTATTCATCGAATAAAAAAAAATCAACATGTCAATTTATTGTTAATAAGTGATGATGATGAAAAAACTTTTCATTATTGCTATATTAAAGATTTATCAAAACTAGTTTCTGCACAAATTTCTAAACATCACGGAAAAAAATATATTTGCGATGGTTGTTTACAATATTTCCCTACAGAAGAAAATTTATTACAACACAATAGCTATGATTGTGATCATTTACGAATTAACCTACCTTCTAAAGAATTAATAAAAGATAAGTTTGGAAACTATTCATATGATAATATTTTGAAATTTGTAAATTATCATAAACAAATGAAAGTTCCTTTCGTGGTGTATGCAGATTTTGAATGCATTTTAAAGCCTTTAAATAATGACAATGTTGATAAAAATCCTAATACTTCATACACCTTAAAACAATATGAACATATTCCACATTCATTTGCCTATTACATTAAATGTTCCTTCGACGATAATTATTCTAAATTTGAAAAATATAGAGGTCAAAATTGTGATACATTATTTATAAATTCTTTAGAAAGAGATGTGTATAACATATACAATAAATATTTAAAGGCTCCTAAAAAAATGATCCCTTTGAACGAACTGGACAAAATTTATCATAACTATGAAAAAGTTTGTCATATTTGTAATAAACCTCTTTTAAATGACAGGGTTGCAGATCATTGTCATATAACCGGTCTTTATAGAGGTCCAGCTCATTCACTCTGCAACATAAATTACAGAATACCTAACTTTATTCCAGTTATATTGCATAATTTGCGTAATTATGATTCTCATCTATTTCTTAAAAAATTATGCTTAAACAAAGAACAACTAACAGTTATCGCACAAAACAAGGAAAAATATATTTCATTTGAAAAGCTTATTCATGTGGATAACTATTTTGATAAAAAGACACAAAAGGCTAAGAAAAAAAATATATCATTAAGGTTTATTGATTCATTTCAATTTCTATCCCATTCTTTATCAAAACTCTCTGAAAGCTTAAAAGATGAACAATGTAAGGAAATAAAAAAAATTTTCAATGATGAAGAAAGATTTAAACTTATTCGGCAAAAAGGTGTATTTCCTTACAGTTATATTGATGATTATTTAAAATTAGAAGAAACAACTTTACCTCAGAAAGACCAATTTTATAATACTTTAACGGATGAGCACATCAGTGATGCAGAATACCAAAGAGCTGTAAAGGTTTGGCAATTGTTTAAATGTGAATCTCTTGGTCAATACTCCGACGTTTACTTACTCTCTGATACTTTACTTTTGGCAGATATTTTTGAAAATTTTAGAAGCACTTGTTTATCCACATATAAGCTCGATCCAGCTCATTTTTACACTTTTCCAGGTTTATCCTGGGAGGCGTGTTTGCGTTATACTGGAATAGAGTTAGAATTGTTAACTGATCCAGATATGATACACTTTTTCAAAAAAAGCGTTCGCGGTGGTGTGAGCTCTTGCATTTGTAGAAAATCTGAAGCTAATAACCCATTTCTTTTAAATTTTGATCCTTTAAAGCCAACTAAATACATAATTTATTATGATGCAACAAATTTGTATGGTTATGCAATGTCACAGCACATTCCAACGGGAGATTTTGTTTGGTTAACAGATAAAGAAATCAATGATTTAAATATTATGAATATTTCTAAAAAATCTAATAAGGGATATGTTTTAGAAGTTGATTTAGAATATCCTACAAGTCTACATTCCTATCATAACGATTTTCCGTTTTGTCCAGAAAACTTTAAACCGCCAAATTCTAAATGCATAAAATTAATACCCAATTTAAATGATAAATCAAAATATGTTATTCACTATCAATTATTAAAACAATGTTTGGAACATGGACTCAAGTTAACTAAAGTTCATAGAGTTTTACAGTTTTCTCAATCTGATTGGTTGAAAAAATATATAGACTTGAATTCAAGATTAAGAAATGATTCAAAGAATGAATTTGATCGTAATACTTACAAGTTGGCAAATAATAGTATTTATGGCAAGACTATGGAAAATGTTGATAGGAGAATTGACGTAAGACTTGTTACAGAGTGGGAAAAAAATAGAAGAAAAGATGGTGCTGAGAATTTAATTGCAAAACCATATTTCAAGGACTTAACAATATTTTCTGAAAACTTGGTAGCTATTCAAATGCAAAAGATTCAAGTTACTTACAATAAACCAATATATGTAGGCTTCTCAATATTAGATATATCTAAAACTGTCATGTATGATTTCTTTTATAATTTTTTAAAACCTCTTTATCAGGAAAATATTTCACTTTTATACACCGATACCGATTCGTTCATTTTAGAAGTCACAACTCCAAATATTTATTCTGACATGATAAAAAATATTCACAAATTTGACACATCTAATTATGAATTTAATAATATTCATGAAATGCCTATTACAAAGTCAGTTATAGGAAAATTCAAAGATGAATATGCTGGTGAACCCATTACTGCTTTCTTTGGTACTGGAGCAAAAGCATATTGTATTAAAACGGAAAACAGTTTAACAAAAAAAGCAAAAGGTGTTAAAAAAAGTGCAATTAAAAAGCAGTTGGATTTTATTCATTATAAAGATGTTGTTGAAAATCATTCTAAAACCTTTTGTTCAATGTATGTTTTTCGATCTAGACAACATACAATTTTTACAGAGTTAATTAATAAATTGGCTTTGAGTTCCGAAGATGATAAGCGGTATAAAATTCCCTATAGTTTTAATACATTAGCTTGGGGACACCAAGATATTGCTTTGTATCAATGGAATGCAGAACATGAAGATTTAGATATATTTATGTAGATATTATAAGGTATTTAAATTTGTTGTTTTTGAAACCAAAGTTAGTCTTCATAAGTCTTTCACAAAATGTGCATAGAAACTTTTGACAAAGAAATTGATAACAGTTATTTTAAAACATATGAAAAACGACTTTCCACTTTTAAAAAATGGAAAGGAAAATTGAGACCAGAAGTGTTAGCTGGAGCTGGCTTTTACTATACTTCAATCAATGATATTTGTAAATGTTTTTATTGTGGTATTGAAATTTTTGATTGGTTAAGTTATGATGATCCTATTGTGGAGCATAAGAAATTTGCTAGGAATTGTGATTTAAATAACTGTTTATGGAAAAATAGGAATCGAATAATTGTAACCATTCAAAATAAGTCTTCAAGCTACACATTTTATATAGTATTATTAATATCCTTATTTATGAACTTTTACATATATTTAAATTAAGTATTTTATTGTTATTTTTTTACAACTGCTTTTGCTTTCGTGGTGAAAGTATCTGCTTAATGTTAATAAATTTGGAATATAATTATTAATTTGTTTTAATGACTATCAGTAGATCTCAATTTATTCTTCTTTATTTTATTTTCCAAAATGTTTTTTATGTTCATCATCCCCCTGGCGTAACACAGTGTGAAATATGTTTTTCTAATAAAACAGACGTCACTCTAAGTAAATATTGTAAATTTATGAAAATTGGATTAATTAACAATAGTACAATTAGTTGGATGGAACGAATAAATGGAAATGAAAATGCAAGTAAATTTTTTAAAATTTTGTATCATTATCCAAATCGATCTATTTTTGATACAAATTGGATAGAAAGGTTAGAGTTTAAAAATAATCAGTTACAAATTTTAACCCCCAACTGTACCAATTATTATGACGGATTCAAAAATTATTACTTTTCCATCATTAGTGTTACATTAAACTTTGCATTATTTTTATACATTACCATTTTAATTATTTCCAATCCATTTTAATCAAAACTTTAAAGAAAGTGGGGATGAGAATATTTAAGTACAAGAATAACACAATATGTTTCTGTCTCGTTTAGTCATTATGAACAACGCCATGGTTCATAAACCTTTGGAAACGCTTCTTAATTCAAAAATTTATTTTTTAAATAATTCTTTGTCAAAATTTGTTCTTGTTGGCATTAGTTTAAATGATTTTTCTCCAAAAATTGTAATTGGTGGAAAAACTGGATTTTCAATCGCACTAACCGAAGAAAATTGGAAAGACATTTGTGTTCATCAAGGAATTATTGTAAACAATTTCTACTTTCCTCAAGTTGATCAAACCAGTGTGAATATAAACAACATTCATCTGCAGGTTCAGAAAATAAATGATACCCCTGTTCTACAAATTACAAAAGGCCCACACTTCATATACTTAGGACAAGAGTCTTTGGACAATTTGTGGCGATTAAAGGAAATTATTGATTATAGATTATCTATACTTAAAAGGCAAGAATTCAATACATATTTCAAAATATTTCAAAATAATATTTCATCTGATTGTGGCGACTTGTGTACGCATGTTTATAATATAATAAGTCCAACAGAAAATCCTAACAGTGAAAATGTTTCAACTATGATGGAATTACTTGCTTTATATCCTGAACAAATGGAAAACAAATTGAAGCAAAATGGAACAAAACGAAAATATTACGAAGAAAACAATGAAAATGGATCAAAAAGAAAATATTACGAAGAAAACAATATCTTTTCTGGAAGAGAACAATAAGGTGCATGTGTTAGTGAAGTGGAGCTTTGCCTACAGACAAGCCCGTAGGAGTAACTTTCAGATGTGGTACTTAGATAGACTCTGTTTTGAAAAAAGAATAAATGATTGTAAACTTATTCTAGATTCGATATTATCTGAGGAACATAGAAATAAAATATATTTGACACGTTTTAATAAAAATTGTATTTGATGTTTTACTTAATAAAATTTTAGTTTAGTAAATGTGAATTTTATTTGAAATTAATTAGCACATTAAGACTTTGTAATTTGTATCAGCTAAAGCATAAAGTGAGGAACAGAAATAAAACAAATTTAACTAAAATTTAATTTCAATTTAATTAAACAATATTTTTTTTATCAATCCATGTATTATATTTTTTATCAAGTCCTAACCATTTCACATAAACTTTGTTTCCTTTCCTTCTCAAAATCTTCTCAATAAGATACACATCGGTATGCTTTACTTTTAGTAATTCTTGCTCATAAAAACCACCCAGAATGTCCTGATTATCTTCGTCTTGAATTAAATATGTCCAAGGGTTTGTCATCTTAACTTCTTTAATGTGGAATATCTCATTTGACCAATTTGGTGTGTAACCTTTTGAAAATGCCTCTCGATGCTTGCTTATTCGTACGTGATCACCCACTTTAAACTTTGGAGATTTTATATCTAACGTTTTAGCATGAGTAAATGCAGATTTCAAGATTCTATTTTCATTTGTTTTATTTACTTGTTTTGGCTTCATTCCTATTGAAGAATGTTTTGTATTGTTATAATCTTTTACAATATCCGCTAATATATTAAACCATTTGTAATTTCCTTGAATGCTAAATATTTTCCACATATTATTCTTTAAAGTCCTGTTCACTCTTTCTACTATACTCGCTTTCAAATTGGAAAACGTGCTATAATGGTTAATTCGAAATTGTTGCATCAAATTTTGAAAATTTACATTGAAAAACTCTCTTCCTCTATCCGTTTGCAAGTTTTTTGGTGGAGTTTTTGCACTGATTAATATTTTTTTCATTGCCGCTGTTACGTCTTTTCCAGATTTAGATTTTAACGGTTCGGCCCAAACATACTTAGAAAATACATTTATGGTAATCAAGATATATTTAAATCCCTTATTAAATTTGGCATAGGGTAACATTTCAACCAAATCAGCTTGAAAAAGATCATTTAACCCTTTCACTACCACCCTTCTGCGTTTGTAGTTTTTTCTAGCAGGTTTATGTAATTCATTAACGACTTGCTGTTTAACGGTTGTCATGACAACAAACTTGTTTATTCAATTTTAAGGAAGTTCACTTTCTATGTTTTGTAATAATTCGAAATATAACTTTTATATGTTTTTTCCCATTCATTCAATTTATCAATTTGTATTGTATAACTTTTTTCATTTAAAATTTTACTAATTTTAGTAATCTCCTTTTCTAACGCATTAAAGGATTTTTTTATCTCTCCAGTTAAGAAAGTAGTTGATCTACTATCACTATTTTTTAATTCCTCCTCTGTTTTATTTAATTCTTGTTCTAATTTCTTAATTACACTGGACATTATATTTTCCAAGGAAATATATTGTTGATTTTCTTCCAAAGTGAGTTGGTCAATTGTTCTACTGTTAAGAATGCTATTTTGATTTCTTTTTTTTTCATCATCTAACCTTTTTATAAAAGTTCTTAATTGTTTAATTTTTTCCTTGTGTTTTTCAATTATTACTTCTCTTATATTTGTTTCCATTATTTTATTAATTTTGTTGATATCATCACTTAATTTTTTGTCTTCCTTTTTAACATGTTCATTTAAAAATTGCAAATCTTTACTTATTTGATTTAGCGTTAGCAACTGTTTATTAACGTTTTCAATTGAGGTATAGCATCCTTTAATCTGGTTCTCATACTTTAAAAAATTTTCATCAAAAACCTTAAGCTTTTTAGCAAAGATTTCATTATTTGTTTCATTTTCACCTAATCTCCTTTTTAAATTATTAATGTCACTTATTCTCTCTTGATTTTGTTTTGAAATATGGCGTCCAAATTTATCAACTGTCATGTTGAGCTTTCATTAAACAATAAATATGATTATATTTGATAGCTGTTATTTATAGTATTACTTTATCTTCTCTTAATTCTTCAATAATAGAGATAATCTCGTTACTATGAGCATTATTTCCCGCATCACTTGATGAAATTAATAAACGTAGCCTATCAACAATTTCGTTAACATTATTCCAGTATACATAGTCTGTATTTGATCTGTTTGTTTTCAAAATTAATCCCTTTCCTGTAGATTTGGCTCTAGTTGTTCTAAACGGAGGTTTTGGTTTGTTAAATGCTGTAACTAATCTTGGCAAGGTTTTTGTCTTTGTAATCCCCTTTCTTTGTAAATATGGTCCTATTATTGTAACATATTTGTGTGATGTATTTCCTTGAACTTGTTCATTTGAATCAAAATTCCTACGATATACATTTGTTTTAGCTAGAATGTTCATGTAATTATCTAAATCTTCCTTCTTATAACCTTTCGGTTCTTTTTTGAAAAGCAATTCGTATAAACCTGGCGTGCCTGTGTACGTTATTCCTCCCACTTTAATGTCTTTTCCAATAATTTCTACCGGTATCTGTGTTAAACCAAAAGAAAACTTATCCGTTTCGAGGTCATGAACTATTCCATAATAATGGTCAAATTTATGTTGTGTATCTTTCACACCCTCATCAATATATGATCTGGGTAATTCATGAAAATCTGCTAAGTAATCTTTATATGATGGTGTACCAACATAGGTTTGAATTGTTTTTCTAGTTTGTTCCAATATGTCTGACAAGTTTAAATTTGTTGTTGTGTCACTAGAAGGATCTGAAGTTTCTGCTATAACAGTTGATGACAATGGTTGTACTACAGGAGAGGAAGAAGTGATACTACTGTCATTTAAAAATGTTGGTAGTTCTGTAGGGAGTGACGGAGTTTTTCCTGTTTTCTGAATATTTTTCGTCGGAGTTGATGTTTTATAAAGCTTTGTAGGTGTTTTGAAATCTTCATACTTTGAAACTCTTTCTTCTTTTAAATCGAATGGTTCGGATTTACCAATACTTGAAATTAGCTGTTTAAGTGGTTGTGTTATTGGTCTATAAGTTTGTTCTAATTCGGACTGAGCAGAAGAAGTAGCTAATTTCAAGCTTTGATATTTCTGCTTCACGGCTTGTCTGGATCTTATTAATTCTCGAGCTAAACGTTTATCCATGCTGTACAAGTTTTAAATGAAATAAAACTGCAAATTTTTTACTTTTATAAATATATAAAGGAATCGAATTTACTCCTATATCTGCCGTGATTTACTTCACAATCTTTGTCAATTACAAGAAAGCCATATGGATCCATCCAACAGTTAGCACAAATATTTTTAAACTGATCAAATGTCATATCTAATATACAGTGGTCATTATATATATGTTTTAAACTCAAACAGTCCTGTTTAAATAAAATTAATAAGTTTGCATTTTCTCGAATTAGACGTTTAAGGATTGAGGAATATCCTTGAAAAATAAAAAAACAATCGGTGTTTCTATGCCTTCCATGTGTGAAATAGTCCCTAATAATAGATTGATTATGACAAGGAATATCATCAAAAATGATAACGGAATTTGGCTTTATCTCATGAGGTGAAATAATGTTCTCATCGCTATCATATTCAAAGTATCCAATTTCTTTCATAGGTTTTAACAACTTTCTTAAATATTCATATTTTGGTTGATCTAATGACTTTGAATAAACATAGACATTTTCAAACCTAATTCCATTTGGATGCTCGAGCAGTGTAAGCATAACGTTGGTTTTACCGCTACCACTGCAACCAACTATAAGCCCTCTTTTTTGAACCACCGCAAAATAAGTCACCATGCTTTCTCAACTGTTTACTTAAAATTTTTTCATCATGATTATTTACTGGTAATGAGAATTTTTGTTTTTCAATCCTCATTCTTAATCACACTAGTAAATATTTTTAGCTGTAAAAGTATTTATACCAGAAAAATGTCAATGTGCTTTTAGTATAAAAAGAACTTCAATGACTGTGGGTCGCCATAAGTTGAAAAAAACTATTAAAACACGTAATAGAAAAGGCTCTGGTTTAGTAAATAAATTAATTAGCAAACTACCTTTCGAAGTTCATATACCAGGATATAATTATTGTGGTCCCGGCACCAACTTGGAAAAAAGATTAACTAGAGGTGACGTTGGTATAAATCCATTGGATTCCGCTTGCAAAGAACATGATATATCTTACTCTCAGACTGAAGATTTATCAAAAAGACACATATCTGACCAAATATTAGAAAAAAAAGCCTGGGATAGGGTAAAAGCTAAAGATTCTTCTATTGGTGAAAAAATTGCAGCTTTAAGTGTTGCAGGAATAATGAAGGGTAAAAGAAAGTTCGGTTTGGGATTAAAAAATACAAAAGGGGGTAAACTTAAATTGAGAAAAAAACGTATCATTCGAACGCCCAAAAAAATTGGAGGATTTCTACCTCTTTTGTTTCCCATTCTTGGCGCCCTGGGTGCACTAGGTGGAGGCGCGGCAGGAATTGCTAAGGCAGTAAATGATGCTAAAGCAGCTAAACAGCAACTAGAAGAAATACATAGACATAATATTGCAATGGAAAATGCTTCTAAAGAAGGGAAAGGATTATATATTAGACCATATAAAGGAAAGGGACTATTTATTAGACCTTATAAAGGAGGATCCGTCAAAATGAAAGCAATCAGACAAAAAAAAAACTCAAAATAAGTTTTCCAAAAAGAGCACTTACGAACAATGATATTATTAAATATGTAAAGCTGTTAAAAATAACTGGCTTTAGAGGTGTTTTTATGCTCGATGAACTTCCAAAAAAAATTAATCTGAAAGAATGTGGTATTGTAAATTTGGATAAAAAACAAAATAAAGGATCTCATTGGACTGCTTATATTAAAAATAACAAAAATGTAATATATTTTGATAGTTATGGAAATTTAAAACCACCTTTTGAACTTCTCAAATATTTTAATTCGAATGGCAAAGTGGATGTATTTTATACTTATGAAAATAAACAAAAATTTAATTCATATAACTGTGGTCAACTATCCCTAAAATTTTTGCAAAAAAATATATAAACTCATTATTTATTGTAATATCTCATTCATAAATAAACTGCAATGTCTACCACAATTGCCATATCAGGAAACAGTTCTGTTTTGTCTGCTGATTTTAATCCGCCCATATATTTAGAGGATGAAAAACAATATTACCTGGGTTTAGCTGATTTTGAAACGTTTATGACTATCCCCAATATAAAAGAAGGATATAATAAATTTTATATAGATAAAAAAGTAATTGTTATTCCCGACGGAACTTATGACATTACAGATATAGAAACATACATAAGAGAAAGTATAGAAGATTTATTTCCGAATGAAAAAATTTTTTTTCTTTTAAAAGCAAATGTTAATACTCTAAAAACTTTTTTAATGTGTAGTAGAATAATTGATTTTACCAAGGAAGATTCGATAGGAAAAATGTTGGGTTTTAATAGCAGGATACTAGAAGCTATGAAAGAGGAAGAATCAGATAATGTTGCAAAAATAACTAAGGTGAATGCTATTTGTATTGACTGTAATATTTGTGTCGGTTCTTACAATAATGGTAAACCTGTTCATATTATTCACCAGTTTTATCCAACTGTAGCTCCAGGGTATAAAATAGTTGAATCTCCTTTGCCCATTTTGTATTTTCCAGTTAGCGTCAAAGCAATTAACAATATAACAGTTAAAATAGTTGATCAAGACGGAGAACTTATCAGTTTTAGAGGAGAAACTATAACAGTAAGGTTACATTTACAAACAAGTGAAATATAAAATGGTAGTTAGATATAATAGAGCCCTTGGGATGAGACTTGCCCCTACTACTATCAACAAAGTAAAAACTTATAAAAAGAAAAAGCCTAAACAACAGTTCAGTATCAAATCCAACACCAACAAGTTAAGACGAGATAATCGTAAATTTCTCACATCCTTGGGTTTCACTGTTTTAAAATAATGAACATATTAAACGTAAACGAAAAGCTTTATGTAGACAATTCCATCGTCAGTTCTGAGCTTCACACATATCAACCATATATTTCTTCAAAATTCGATTACAATGATGAAATAAGGATCCCAATTCAAGAACTCGATGCTTACACTCTACCATCAGATAGTTTACTTTATATCGAAGGAAAATTAACTAATACAGAAGGTAAATATAAGAAAGAATTGCTATTTATTAACAATGGTATAGCCTTTTTGTTCAGAGAAATCCGCTATGAACTAAACGGAATTACTATAGATTCAATAAGAAATGTTGGATTAGCATCAACCTTAAAAAGCTACCTTTCTCACAATACCAACGAAAGTTTAAAACTGGAAAATGCAGGTTGGTTTCCACATCGGAAAGAAGGTGATACAATTTTAGTTGATAATGATGGAAAATTCTCCGTATCCATACCACTAAAAATGCTTTTAGGATTTTTTGAAGATTACAGAAAAATTATTATGAATATGAAACAGGAATTGGTTCTTATTAGATCAACTGATGATTTAGATGGTGTTATTTTCAAAGAAGATCCGGCACACCTTGTTACTGCTCCTGACACTCCATTGGTTACTTTCGATAAAATTTATTGGAAAGTTCCTCACATTCTAGTTGATATGCCACAACAACTTGCTCTATCAAAAATATTAGAATCAAATAAAGATATATTGATAGGATTCAGGAGTTGGGAACTTGTTGAATATTCTTCTCTAACCGAAACAACCCGTCACACATGGCCGGTAAAAACAACTAGTAAACTAGAAGCTCCTCGTCATGTTGTCATTGGCTTTCAAGAAAACAGAAAAGGGAAAATTGTTAAAGATATGAGTAAATTTGACAATATTACCTTGTCAAATATTAGAGTATATTTAAATTCTGAAAGATATCCTTATCACGATTTGTACTTAAATTTCGAAGAAAACAAATTTTCTGCTTTATACGAAATGTTTGCCAACTTTAGACAGTCTTATTATGGTGTTCCAAATGAACCCATTTTTAATCCTGAACAATTCAAAAACATTAGTCCTATTACACATATTGATTGCTCCCATCAAAAAGAAACAATTCAAACGGGATCCGTAGTAATGAGAATTGAATTTGAGACACACAATGCAATTAAAAAAGATACTTCTGCTTATTGTCTTATTTTACATGACAAATTATTTAGCTACAACCCTCTTACTAAAATTGTGAAACAATTATAAACTTTATCCCCACTATTTTCATATTTCGATTTAATTTAAAGAAATTTTCAAAAGCTTTTAGTTTTAATCATGACATCAAAACTACAACTACAAATTGAAAAATTTATTTTTAAAATTAATCAACTGAAAGAAGAAATTGCAAATTATTCAAGTAAAAAAAGTCTCATTAAAAAATTTGCTGCTTTGAAAATATGAGATTGGTTATAGATATTCAAGGATTCAAAGATGAAAAAAATAAATTTATACCGAAAGAGCTTGCAGCTTTTGATGGTTATGAAATGACTCATTACATTTTTAAAAAGCCTTTTCCAATGGAGTTTCTTTCACCTGATTGTCACAAGCAGGCGGTATGGTTAACGAAAAATTATCATTGTATACATTGGAATAATGGATTTACTCCATTACATCATTTCCCAAAAATAATTGAAACACTTACGAAGAAAGCAGATTTTGTTTTTGTAAAAGGAAGCGAAAAAAAGGATTTTATACAGAAATATTCTAAAAAGCATGTGATTGAAATAGATGAACAACCAGCGCTAAAGCTAATGGAACCAAAATGCTTCTATCATTCAAAATCACCTTGTATGTGTGCTTTGACAAATGTGTTATTTTTATATGACAATTGTTTTATGAATGAATAAAAATATAAAAAAAAACTTAATTACCTTTTTATTTTGCATTAACCAACCATGATTGAATACAATTAATATGATACCTTAAATCTAATTTTCTAAATTCATTTAAAAGTTCATACTCATTTTTATATTTTAAATAATCATTACAAAATTTAGCGGCTAATTTACATTGTTTCATTCGATCTATATTATTAACATATGCTGACAAATCTTGTGCTTCTGCGTCTTCTTCGCCTACAATTGATAAATATTGGAAGTATGCAGCAGATATAATAAACTCTTCATACATTTCAGTAACCATTTGCTCCATTGTAAATATTATTAAATTTATTCTTCCTTTTCAATTTCTTGAAGAATAGTATCCTCGTCAATAAATTGCTTCAAGTCTTTTAAATAGTAACCAAAGCCAATATCTTTTAGATCTTGAATAAGTTGAAAAAAATTTAATGTTTCAATGTATTTGTTGCAACAGAGGGCAGCCTTTACGAATTCCTCAGATTGATTACAATAAAAGTCTATCCACTCCGGACCACTTGCCATACAATATGAGAAATAGGTTTTTGAAAGATTACTAAATTTCTCCTCTAATAATTTAACTGCAATCAGCAACTCAGCCATTTCATTTATTTAACATAATATTTTAAATATGTAGGGGGACGTCTCTTGCGAATAGGATTAACTTTCTTTGATAATACCTGTTTTTTATCTTCGTATAATTGAAACCTCTTTTGGGTTGCAATAATAGCAGGTATAAATTGGCAATCTTCTCCTATAAATTCTATTAGGTGGCTTAATTCTCCTACAAAGTATGATTTCCCAAATGTATTGAAAAACGTAGTAAGGCTTATAATTCCTTCTAAATAATCATCACAACAGTCAATTGCTTCCAAATAATCTCGTTTCAGTGGATAAAACAGCTTGGTGTGTTCATCTTTCGAAATCACTTCAAAGAAATTGAGATATTTAACTTTTAACTGTCTGATAGTTGTAGTTAATTTTTCGCGATTACACATAATTCACTTATTACTTGACACATTTTTTCTTTTTGTTTTATACAAAATTGGTGGA
Organism: Kuschelorhynchus macadamiae; assembly: GCA_030620095.1. Lineage (NCBI taxonomy): Eukaryota > Metazoa > Arthropoda > Insecta > Coleoptera > Curculionidae > Kuschelorhynchus > Kuschelorhynchus macadamiae. Next base: position 357,910 of record JAUTXW010002097.1, read on the forward strand.
AAAATTCAAAAATAACTTTTTACGCAACTCGAGCACAGCTTAGTAAATGTGTCTCGGCATACTAAAATGATCATGATGCACCTATTTATAAGACTTAAGAATGCAAAATCAAATGTGGGAGAACAAAGAGAAAAAATTAAAAAATATGATGCGAATGAGAATAAAAGGGGAGGAAGTTAAGAATGAGGGACATGAGAGAGAGGAAGAGGAGGAGGAGGAGGCGCTCCCCTATTATAACTACTAAAAAGTAATTATCGTAAATAACAAAAATACATAAAATAATAAAAAAGGTAAAATTTAAAAACCAAAAAATGTTTGAAAAAAGCCGGCTTCAGAAAATAATATAAAAAATACAATAAAAAATAGAAATACAAAAATCGGTAAATTCGCCATTACCCGGTACTTACTTTGTAAAGAATGCCACCCCATACAGATTACCCAGTTATACATTCATATAAGTTATTTGATAGTAATATTAAACATATTATATAAATTGTAATATATGCTGTTTTTCTTGATAAACGGAAAATTTAATTATGAAGGAAGCTCAGGATACTTTCATAAAAAAATTGAAAGTAAAATATATTGGAATTTATATCATATTTATAAAGATTTTAACAAATAATGATATGGATATGCGAACTTTGTTTTTCTATAGTGGTGGATGTCGTTACTGGTAAAGGCCAATTTACCCATTATTTTTCTTGTATTCGAGGTATGTCTAATGGTCGATGATGATAACATCATCAGACACCCTGTAAATAACTTTTTTTAATGAAATATATTAATAGTATGTAACAATACGATATCAAATTCTTTTAAAATAACGCGGCAAAAACTAGTTTGATAAAGAAGAATTTACTCACGGAAAATATGTACACTGTATTTTACGAAATACTTCCGGTACTCAAGGAGCATTATATTAAGCAAAGAAGTTAATAGAAAAAGATTCATAAACGTTTGTTTTACCAAATATCACACTTATTTTTAATTTGATTTTCTAAGTGTTCCAATATTATACATACACCAATAATGGGTATATCATACTGCTATTATAGCAATTAAAAGCAAAAATTACATTTATACGTTTTTCCTTTTATCATCATTATTATTCTTCTAATTTTACAAAACGTGATATATTTTGCATATCGTTTATATATGTACTTATGTCTTTACTTAGATTTATGGTACTAAGTAAAAACAAAACCATTTTACATAAAACTTCCACTATTTAAAAAGAAAATACCTTTCATGACATGTTTCGCTAACATTGTGGCTTCTTCAGATGATACAATTAGAATGAAGTAAAATATTTTATACCTAATATACAATGGGTTTTTTTCATATTTACCTAAATCTATTTCATCAAAACATATTTAATAGAGGAGAATTGCTCAGGTCAGTTTGATCGTTAACTAATAAACCTGTATGTTTAAGTTTATTTATTTCTAAATATTCTATAAAATTCAATTTTATGCCTTTCTTTCTGTATGTAAAACTTTAAAATTGTTATTAAAATCATGATTACAATTAATTAAATGAGAAGCGTAATTAGATCTGTCATCACCCTTGATAATGGTCATTTATTCTCTTCTCGAAACTTCTACCTATCTGTCCTATATTCGTTTTTAGGCAATCTTTACAAGTTAATTTATAGACGCCCAATTTTTTGTGTTTTTGATTTGTTATTTTTTATAAATTATTGGTCTCATGTGCAACATTTATATTTTGTTTTCTAAAAAGTTTCCTATTTTAATACTGGATTTTCTATAGCACGTAATATATTTAAAGCTAGCAGAAGGGTCTTTTGAACTGGAGTAAACCGAACAAATAGCTTTTTTTTCCTTAAAATATTTGAACTACAACCATTATTTATTGCAATTTGTTTAATTACGTTATATTCATTTTGAAAAATTTGTTTATTTAGGGGTAATGTGATTAATCTATGGATCATACTATGAAATGCTTCTAACTTATGTTGCATTGGATGACATGAAGTATAATGTATTGTTATATCTATGTGTGTTGGTTTATGAAAAACAGAAAAAATATGTTTATTGTTTTCCCTTTTAATAGTTAAATCAAGAAAGTTAATAGAATCATTTGTTTCATTTTCTATAGTGAAATTTATATTGGTATGTAAATGTAAAATGTAAACATATTTAGTTGCCTTTCTGTTCCAGTGAAACAAGCTAAAATGTCATCTACGTACCTATGCCAATAAAAAAATTTATTAAAAAGAGGGTGTTGGCTAATTTTTTTTTCTAGAAAATCCATAAATATTGCAGCTAATAAGGGACTAAGCAGATTTCCCCTTATTAGATCATCATTACTTGTTTATATATTATTATTAAATTCAAAATAGTTTTGTTCTAAACAAACAGAAAGTAAATTCATTATTTCTTGTTTTTTAATAATTTGTACTTGTTTTAAAGATAAAAGTTTGTCAACAAATGTCAATGTGTCTTGAAATGGTATGCTTGGGAATAAATTAGTTACATCAAAAGAGATAAGTTTAGCGTTTTTTGTTATATTGATCCCTTGAATTTTTTGTACTAAATCATATGAATTTCTAATCGAGTATTTGGCGAAAAAATAGTGTTATCTACAATATCTATAAGTTTTTTTTGAAAGTTTGTAAGAAGGTGCTGAGACAAAGGAGACGATAAGTCTAATCGGGTATCCAGTTTTATGAAGTTTAATTTGAGAGTAAAGTTTAGGAGGTTCGGGGTTCATCAATGTTAATCTATTAGAACCTTTATCACTAAATCAACTTCTACAATTTTGGATAGCTAGTTTAACATTTAATTGTAATCATCATTTTAATAACAATTTTAATGTTTTATATACAGAAAAGAAAGGCATAAAATTGAATTTTCTAGAATCTTCAGAAATAAATAAACTTAAACACACAGGTTTATTACTTAACGATCAAACTGACCTGAGCAATTCGCGTCTATTAAATATGTTTTGTTGAAATAGATTTAGGTAAATATAGAAAAAAACCCATTGTACACTAGGTATAAAATATTTTACTTCATTCTATTTGTATCATCTGAAGAAGCCACAATGTTGGCGATGTCATGAAAGGTATTTTCTTTTTAATATAGTGGAAGTTTTAAGTAAAATAGTTTTGTTTTTACTTAGTACCATAAATCTAAGTAAAGACATAAGTACATATATAAACGATATGCAAAATATATCACGTTTTGTAAAATTAGAAGAATAATAATGATGATAAAAGGACCATAAAGCTAAGTTATGGATTTCTACATGCCTACATTCATATAGGCAAATGCAGTCCAATGAGACGAGTAAAATGATGTTTGTCATCTTATAGGATAGAAATTATCAACTTAAAATTTTACGCATGCCATTTCACCCGTTTTATTTTGCCTTCATGATACTAGACTATATATACTATATCCTTTTTAGAGATAGGTTCAAATAAAATACAACGGATGCATGCACATTAAAAAATTTCAATTTTATGTTCTATATAAAAATTGTCAACTTTTCAAAAAAAACTTACTCCCACCCGGGACCGAAGGTTATATCTGAGCGGCCGTTAGTCATTATTTATGTTTTTCGGATGTTGCTGTTATTGTTGCTCTAATTCCGCTTGATTTTTAGATTTGTCGATTATTGTCTTCTATACTGTTGGTAGTTTTAATGATTTATCCCTTTTATTTAAATCACCTTGTTTTTCTATTTCTATGGCTTCTCGGATTATTCTGGTGGTATAATGCTCTATATTGCCAATCTCCCTACGTCTATCGAAAATTAATTTGTGGCCGGTTTCCTGATGATGTGGGAAAAGGCCGAGGTTGTTTGTTTGTTTCTGATGTTAAGTTTATGCTCTTCTACTCTGCCTGATATTCTCCTGCCTCCCGTAGCATAGAAAGCGTGGTTTTCCAATTTTGGGATTCCAAGTAGGTTTTCTATATGTTTTTTGGTTAAATAACTATTTTATGTAAATGAATAAAAAAGATAATATAACATTTAACACTTGATTAGAAGTTAGTTAATCAAGCATTTGACAAAGTCCTAGCGCTAAAATCTACCTGGTTGTACGCCTCTTTGAAGATTTTAACGCGAAAATGAATATTTAAAAAAGTAGTCAAAAATATTTAACAAGTTTTTATATTTGACACGGTTTCTAATATCCCAATTCCAGATAACCCTCCTCACTCAAGACAGGTCGTAAGTTTCGGTTAGCTGATGAGCCAAATGATCTTAGAAAAGTTTAAGAAAATGTTTGAAAATCAAGAACCGATTTTCAAAGCTACTTAATATTGATATATATATATATATATATATATATATATATATATATATATATATATACAAGTTTTTATACTTTTTTTACAAAGTTTCTTAAAGTTTAAGATTTATACTAATAGTCAAATTAGAATAGATCGGAATTCACCCAGTTAAGGACAAATTATTGAATGTTTTAAGTTATAATGTTTAATAAAAAGATCACAATTCCTAGTCTTTATCCGAGAACTTTGCCTGGATTAAAAACGCTTAAGAATTTACAATCAGAAAGACTATTTGCATCCTGATTTTCTTCTACGCGAAAATGTTACTAGCCACTATCTTCTTGTTCTTCCAGACGCTCCTTTAACGGACAATCAATACAGCCTGATCTAAGTGTACCAAGGCGATCTTCACAGTTGAAGTCCTACTTAGAATCTGAGGGCAATGATTCTTTTGAGTGGATCAACCCGGCGTTTATCCTCGGTGGAAACAAATTGCAATGTTTCACTAGTTGTCTTCTGCTAGATCACTCAGAATTTAAATATAAAATAATGGCACAAGACTTTTCACGAACCTTGAGGTTTTTAATTTTGGGTCACAATGTTGAACTGATGATCTTTTGATTTTCGTTGCCTGTTTTATTTGATTTCGCGGCCGATTCCTTAAAATTAAATTTAAGCCAATCCTGGCGAAAAGGGGAGGAGCCATCCGAACAAAACTCGGCGGTTTTGTGGTCATTATTTCCGCGATTACGCTTGGAACAACGTTTACGCAAGATTTAAACTTCTCATAGTTGGCTAACTATAAGGGCTAATTTTTTTCTTTTATTAATTTCTTCGTAAAAGGGAAATATTGTAATCGTAAAAAAATCACCCTCCGACATTTTTTCGGATCTTTACATTTCAGGGTCCCTAGATGCCGAAAAATATGTTTTCTCAATTGCGCCGGTCTCTCTGTCTGTTCGCAGCATAGCTAAAAAAGTACTTACTCGATTGACTTCAAATTTTTGTCAAAAATTAAGGGTCATAAGAAAGATGACCTGGTAACATGGTAAAAATCCAATATGACGAAACAAAATGGTGGCCTAGTGAAATGTTAAAAAAATTATTATTAAAAAACTGCTTATCCAATGTGTCTCAAATTTTGCACAAACATTAAGTATTATGTAGGAATCAACTGGTAAAATTTTGTAAAATATGTAAAAATTCAACCTAAAAAACTACTCTGTGCCATATATAATCGTGGAATACAGATAAACTAGTAAAACTTTGGTACTAATTCAAGATGTCAGAACAAAATGGCGGCCAAATTAAATATTTGTAATCGAGAAAAAATCGCCCTCTCAGGTTTTCATATCTTTCTTATTCATACCAAAAAATATGTTTTATCAATTCCGTCGGTCCGTCTGTCGGTTTGTCTGTCTGACTGTCAGTTCACAGCATAGTTTAAAATCTACTTAAGCGATTGATTTAAAATTTTGGGTAAAAATTACTAGTCACATGAGGATGATCTGGTAACATTTTGGTAAAAATCCAATATGGCAAAACAAAATGGCGGCCTAGTGAAATGTGTCCTAGATGACGAAAAATATGTTTTTTTTAATTCCGTCGGTCTGTCTGTCTGTCTGTTCTGTCGGTCTGTCGGTCTATCTGTTCGCGGCATAGCTAAAAAACTGCCTATCCAATTTATCTCAAATTTTGGACAAAATTCAAGTATTATATAGGAATCAAACGGTAACATTTTGGTACGGATCCAAAACGAAGAAAAAAAATGGCGGCTTAGTAAAATATTTAAAAACTCAGCCTGAAAAAATATTTAATGAAGTGATTTCAAATTTTGTACCATACATAATTGTGGTATACAGATGAACTTGCTCTTCTTGCTATATGCCTGGCATTTTGCATATCATTTAAAATACATGAGTTCACACCAGTATGCAGATGACTTCCAACTTTATAAAAGTCTTTGCTTTAAAGATGTCAGGTTGGCCGAGGCTCGTATTATCAATGATATCTTGATACTAATAGAAAGGTCTCAATAGCGCATGGCCTTTTATTAAACCAATCTAAAACTCAACTTTGGTTGTACGGCAAGGATCGGAATGTCCTTACTCGTACTAGCAGTCCCAAGTCACAGAACTGTGCTGTTTCAAAGATCATTTAATTTCAATGCCGTCAAATATTATAATGCAATTCCCCTTTGCATTAAGATATATTCAAATATTTTAACGTTTCAAAAGAAATTAAAATCTCACCTCAAATCTGTAGATGCAAATGCTAATTAACACATCGGCTACAATCCAATTATGGCACTGTTTGTAGTAATGGCAAATCTAACATACTTACAATTATATATATATATATATATATATATATATATATATATATTTTTTTTGTTTGTTTATTTTTTTTATTGTTGCTATTATTTGTTTCTCTTTAACTGGAGCAAAGTAGATCGTGCAAGTTTATCAAGCAGTAATGTTAGTTGGTATTTTTCTTTAGTACGTGTTTGACATACATACATTTTACTGGTGATAAGAATTTTAATGTATATTATTGGGTTTAGTGGTAGAAAATTATTGTATATTTGGTTTTTCTATTGTAGAAATTAATTTAAATTATTTATTGAAACGGGTGGTTAGATGAGTAGCGTTGCTAGATCTCGCCACCTTCGTTGAAAAATGTATACGCATGTTAATTTATTAAATAAAGGCTATTTATTATTATTATTAACTAGTAAAACTGGGGTACTAATTCAAGATGATGGAACAAAATGGCGACTAAATATAATATTTGTAATCGTGAAAAAATCATCTTCTCACGTTTTATATATCTTCACGTTTTAGCATCCCTAGACGCCAAAAATTATGTTTTATTAATTCCGTCGGTCCGTGTGCCGGTTTGTCTGTCTGTCTGTCATTTTACAGCATAGCTTAAAAACCACTTATCAGTGTGACTTCAATTTTGGTTAAAAATTAAAGATCATATAGGGATGATCTGTAAATATTGTCATAGGGGGATAACCTAAAAATATTTTGGGAAAAATCCAATATGCCGGAATAAGATGACGGCCTAATGAAACGTTAAAAAAATATTACTGAAAAAACTAATTATTTAATTTTCCTCAAATTTTGCACAAAAATCAAGTTTTGTATAGGAATGACCTGGTAACATTTTGGTATGAGCATAAGATAACAAAACAAAATTGCTGTCTCTTAAACTATTTAAAAAAACAGCCTGAAGACACTAGTTATATTAATTTCAAATTTTGTGCAAGCATTAAGTGTGATATAGAGATAAACTGTTACTGTGGTACGAATTCAAGTTAGATTAACGAAACGGCGACCAAATAAAATTTCAATCGACTTGCGACGAAAATTTCCAGAAAAATTAAATGTGATATAGGGATAAACTGGTACCAGTTCAATATGACGTAACAAAATGCAGGTGTGTGTTAATATAAAACTAAATATTGGTGGGAATCCAATATGATCTAACAAATTGGCGACGAATAAAAATGCTTTAAAAGACATTATATATGTGTTCCTAAATAACTATGAACTGAACTAAATTGGTTCACACTTCACTTTTCCTAATAAAATGAAAGATTCATAACGAGGGAAGTTCCGGGAAAAGGAAATTTACCGATTTCTTTTATTTAATTTTTTTGCGCACTTTAGATTTTACTGTAAAATGTTTATAGACTCAACGGCGATGCTCCCCACGTCCATCCGTATGAATCTAAGTTGATTTCGTTACGTACTTTTGGACGTAGGAAGTCATCCTCAAATGCTTGCGACGAATTTCGGCAAAAGGCCTTAGAATTTTGAAAAAGAATATTTAGAAAAAGTTTGAGTTTTTATCTCGGCTAACTTTCGCTGCAAGAATGGTTCGGTTTTTCATTTTTCGAAATTTCGAATCTCAAAATTTGGATAAAAATTTTCTTAAACTTTTAATTCTAAAATCTGAAAAAATCCTAGAGTGTAGTACTTGTAGAGCTATGCGTTACTAAGGATTAGTTTATTGCTTTTTTGTTCTTGAGTTGTGAAGTATTTTGTTCAAAAAGGAAACTATGGAAATTTATTTTCCATCTTTAATTACGTGAAAACCGCTGAAGAGATTTTCGCAAAATTTTCAGGGTTTGCAAGATTTATTAATACCTTTGATTTAACATACAAATTATGCGTGAAAATAGAATTAGGGAAAATTTTCGTTTTCCTACCCCTATTTCCTTGACATCAGGAAAAATCAACTGAAAGCTGATTTTCCTAAAATTTTAAATTAGTGTAGAAACTTAGTTTCTTCACCAATTTCACTAAAATATGCGTAATGAGCGTGGCTTTTGATTAGGTTAATTAAATTTTGAAGAAGTGGTTTTTGAAAGTTGTTATTTTTAAAAATTGAAAATCGGTATTTTCGAAAATCGATGGGAGTTTTTGTTTTTCCTATAGAGAGATTAAAGTAAGTTTGTTTGCCATTGTTTTGTTTATTCCCGTTAATTGGAAGTATTTGTAATTGTCGATAAAAGAGTTAATGTAGTCTGTTTCACAGCTGCGGCGCCTCGTCTAAAATGCGCGTTCAATGGTCGGTTGCCGTGAACAAAACTATTTCTGTTTAAGATTTACATTTTCATTCGCCTGAGGCACATATGCTTCGTGTGGATGTGGTTGGGGCTGCAAAGAACAAATATAATACGTTGTCTTATATGTAAAACGTGTTTTTAGTATTATTTTACGAGTTAATATAAGCTTTGATAGAAGCACGTTGATTAGGCTAATAGTTGTTTTTATGCGTTTTTCAGTTAAATCGATCCCGCGATGATTTTGAAAAAAATTATTTCCCTCGTTATGAATTATTACTTTTATTGGAAAGAGTGAAGTGTGATCAAAGTCAGTTCAGTACATAGTAACAGTATATATGTGTTATATATACTGTCTCTCCATTTTTATTGGGCGCTATTTTGTTCCATCATATTGGATTCCTACCAATATGTTAGACTTTTGGGCATAATTTAAAATAAATTAAATACATATCCGATATTTACATTTACATTTTGTGCAAAATTGATTTTTTAAAAAGTTTATTCATCCGTCATTTTGTTTCGCTTTCTTAAATTGAAACCCATATTATCAGTCTTTGGCTACTCCGTTGCTCCGCAGATATCCCAGATATTAAGTTTGTGCATAGTTTTCATTCACGATTCTCATGTTGTTATGGTAGAGTGGTGTATTATTTGGGAATAGGATCCAGTAAAAAAACAAAGGCCCTTTTTTAAATTGCCGACGTTTTGCCAATTTGCTGTTGCATCCTCAGGACAGATTTTATATCCCGCATGAAACTCATGTTCGTCTTTACCTACTCCATTGGTCCGCAGATATTTCCTAACCCCAAACAATAGACGTTAACGTTAACGAAAACCATTTAGAAATTCAATATCTGGGAAATATCTGTGAACCAACGGAGTAGTAAAGACTGATAATATGAGTATCATGCAGGATATAAAATTTATGTGTCCTGAGGATGCAACAATGAAGTTGCGATAAGTCGACAATTAAAAAAAAAACTTGTTTTTTTACTGGATTCTAATTCCAAATAATACACCACTCTGACAAACATTTTTTAGCATTGTTCCGCCATATTGGATTTTTACCAAAATATTATGAGGCCATCCCCATATCAGCCTTAACTTTTGGTCTAAATTTGAAGTCAATCGGGTAAGTAGTATTTAAGCTACGTCGCGGACTGACACACAGACGGCTTGACGAAATTGATAAAACATGTTTTTTGGCATCTAGGAACGCAAAGATATACTGTCTATTTCGAGACGATGCAGAATACTGTCTATTTCGAGACGATGCAGCACTACCAGAAAAATTAACTGTTAGCTGTTTTTCCTTGCTTATTGTATTTATTGAATGATAACTATGTGAGGAATGTTGAGATTTTAACAAATATATAATTATTTTTTGATCACTTAAGCGGCCTTCGAGTTGTTTATTAATATCTGTAAAACATCCTACCTTAACTGTGTTTGTATACAGGACGTATCAATATTTATAACCTCACTGGTGTCCTGAAAAATTTCTTGATTATCTTCAGTTCGTCTAAAAGTGATTATTAGTCTATATTGCACAACACACAATACACTGTTAGAGTCAGAAGTAGAGGGTTACTTTTGTATCACTATAAGATCTTTTTTAATTTATTTAGCTCTGCTGCTAACTCATGACTGTTCAAAGCCGCCATGTTGGAAAAAATGTTAAGTTAAGTAAAATATGGATTTACGTCTTTTTCAGTCAACAAATTACCTAAAGAATTTATAAAATAATTATTTAAATTTTGAGTTGAAGGCAATTCACTTACAAATTTCAACTCGTTTTACTTAATATTATATTTTGTATTATTTTTCTAAGTTTGTGTTTAATTGAATTTAGAGTATATTTTAAAAATGCTTGTTTCTCCTTTTTTATAGAATTAGAGAAAACATTTCTTAAATTTACATAATACTCCCATGACGATCGAGTTTTTTGTTTATGGTATTTCTGGAGTGCTTTCTTTTTCAATTTTGACATTCTTTTAGATTAGGCGTAATCCATTGACGACATTCTTTGTCCTTAGTTAACTGAAGTGGAGGGTGGATGTTAAATAGATTGATTATTTTATTATTACAAGATTCAACTTTCATTTCAAAACTATCAAGAACTGCTATTTCATGTCCAGTGTTTGATAAATCTGTGTTAAATAAATCTAAATTAATACTAGTCTAATTTCTAAAATACTTCAATTGACAAGGAGTGTTAGATTGGACTATAAAATTACAAAAAACTTATTTCATGATGAGTTAAAGATATATGACTGCAGTTAAATAGTTTACTAATTTCATAAGTACCACTATCATTTATATCAATATTTTCATTTATATATAAGTGATCAATGATTTTTGGAATAGATATATTCCTTGTTGGATCTTTAAATATTTGTTTTAATCCAAAATAATTATGTGATAATACATTTTCATCGATGCCTTTAGTTAAAAGATAAACATTAAATTCGCCATTTATAATGAGTTTATTTACCGAAAGGAATATTTTTAGAATTAACTCTTCTAACACAGAAAAACATTTATAGCTAATATTAGGTGGTCTGTAGATTATCCCCAAACCTAGTTTTTCTTTATTAGAACAAATACTTAGCCAGAAACACTCAGAAGGATTAGTATCAATTGTAGCAATTATTTAAACTTTATTTTGTTTTTCCTTCATGGTGGTTCATTATTTTCATTGATATTCTGATTTATTTTGCCAACATATTCTTGAAGCTTAAATATAGATCCAGAACTAGGTTCGGTGTCCTTCGCATTAAGTTCTATGCGGGACAATGCGTTTGCATTTTGAAAAATGTCATAATCATACTGTCCGAGTTTTAAACGCCAACGTATTAATTTTAAATTTTGTTCTTTTAGTGAAAACCACCATTCGAAGGTCTTATGGTCGGCGATTATTTTGAATTTACGTCCAAATAGATAGGGCCTAAAATATTTAGTTGCCCACACAATGGCAAGAATTTCTTTCTCAAGGGTTGAATAACTTGTTTCTGACTAATTTGGGATTTCACTAGCATATGCTATAGGTAGGTCTAATCCTATCTTGCCTTGAGAGGGAACAGCACCTAACTAGAAGCATCACACATCAATATGAACGGCTCAGCAAAATTGAGGTACTGAAGGATTGGTGAGTTTTTTAAAAGTTGTTTACATAATTCGAAACCATTTATATATTTATGATCTTTTTATATCCTTACGTCAATCCTTGTTAGTCTTTTTATAAGACGTTTCGTTCCTTTTACGAAATCTTTAATACACTTTCTTTGGTAATCCAAAAGTTCGAGAAAACATTTTATTTCTTTTTGGGATTTTGGCAAAAGAAGATACTGAATTGCACGGATTTGTCCGGATTTGGTTTTACACCTTCAGGCGTGACATTATCCTTGAGATAAGCAACCTCTTTTCGAAGAAATTTAGATTTATCGAGCTTAATTTTAATGTTCGAATTACGTAGCTGTTCAAAAACGTTTCTTAGTCTATCAATATGTCTTTCTAGGCTAGTGCTAAAATTAATATCATCAAGATAAACAGCGCAATTTTTTTCAAATATTATTCATAACTTGCTGAAATGTAGCGGGCGCATTTTTAAAAGCAGTCTTGAATCTGCCTCCCTCGGCCATTTTATTTTAGTGGAATCACGCCGTCAAGGGTGGAAAAATATTGACATCTGCCTAATTTATCTAGCAAATCTGTGATATTTGTTAAACGATATCTATCTCCAAGGGTCTTTCCATTCAATTTTCTTTGACTCAACTCAAATAGGAGAGGACCAAGGAAAAAACGAGGAACGAATGATTTTTTGATCAGGTATATCTTGAATTTTAGTTCACACAACTTTATCTATTTCCGGGTATCTCTATGACCTGGAATTTTGTCCATGTTTTTATGTTACGTTTTATTTGATTCATATATCTTAACTTGTTGTCGTCGGTGTGAAATATGTCTAAATATTCTTTAATTAGATTTAGAATTGCGTTCTTTTCTTCAGAATTGAATTCATATTGTGTGTTCTCATTTTTGAAATATCAATTGAATTCTTTCTCTTACCTATAATATTTCAGAATCTTTTTTGTTTTTGTCGAAAACTTGAACTGTTTCCTCCACGAGGGGGCGTTTAATGGATCCGGATTCAAAATACCTCTCCGTTTGGATCTCCGGATGAGAGGTACTTGTGACGATCCACCATCGAAATGTTATTTCTCATTCACCAATATCTGCGGCTTGGGTAAAAATCTCAACTCTGTTCACCACTGTTTCCAGTCCTGAAAACCTCATATTCTCTTTCTAACCGAAACCAAAATAAGCCGCAAAAATGCAACCAATCACCTTTTCTTTTCTGGCTATCAACGTCTTGCATCATTCCTCCTGAAAAGTGGCGTTTGCGTTCGTAGCAATATATCCTGTACAAGACTTCTGAATCTTGAATCGACCAGATCCGATATCCTATGGCTCAAACTAGACCTCAGAACTTCCACTAAATTTATTTGATGTATCTATCGCTCTCCCAGACAATTCCTTCAACGAGCCCTTTCTATTACAGTGGATTTCCTAATTACTGAATTTCTTTCCTTTAAAATCATTTTCCTTGGCGACTTTAACGCCCATAATAAAGAAAGAATGGTTAGAGTCCAAAGACCAAAAACCGACCCTCAAGGCAGAGCAGCAAAGACCTTTGTAACCGGCCAGTCTTACCAACCTCATCAGAGAACCTACTTACTTCCCACGCATCGTCACACATAGCCAAAATTGATTGGACCTCTTTCTCACCACTCTTCCAGAGCCTTATCAGTCTTCCATTTTCGCTCCTCTCGGTTCCTCTGACCACGGTCTAATTACTGTTTCCTGTCCCATTCAACAGAAAGTCAGGGCCCTCGTAAGCGCGCGTACAATGCGTGCAACTCACGCGAGCGCCACTCTAAAGGGGCGCGAGGCTGCGTTGGGAAAAATACTAAAAATTTCTTGTTGAAAAAAAAACAGATTCGATCCATCTGATGTTGATTCTATATTATCAATTAAGACATCAATTATTATCCTTAATATCAATGAGGATAGGTGCAGAAGTCTACAAAATTATAAATCGGTAAACTTCCTTACCTAGAACTTTCTCCGTTATGAGTCTTTTTTTTTTATTAGGATTAGTAAAATATAACTTAATTTAGTTCGGAGCCTAGTCATTTACTAACACATAAACACATATATACCATCTTTGATCATTTTTATTGGGTGCCATTTTGTTCCACCACACTTGATTTTTGAACATAATGTAAAATAAATTAATTACGCAATTTTTTACTCATTTTGTTCCGTCATGTTGAATTCATACTAAAAATTTATCAGTATACCAATATATCATCTATTTCTTGTGCAAATATTAAAGTCCATTGAATAAGAGGTTTTTCACTTCATCATTTAAACAATTTATTGCGCCGCCATTTTATTCCTCCATCCAGTGGCGTAATAAGACAACGTGGGGCCCTGGTGCCAAATCGTAAAACCGGGCCTCCTCCCCTCTCTATAATAAGTACTTATAAATAAAAAAAATTATGATATTTCATAAATGGCAAAAAATATTCAAATCTTGTTTTAACATTCAGAATAGCTCCAGCAAATCGGATAGGTATTACAACACAACATTCTAAAGTATAATAATAATTCTAATTACACCGACTTACGATTAGACGACTGACTGGTGTTACTTTTGTCTACAACTTGACAAAATTTGTCTATTTTTACATGCGTTTTTTATTTTGCTTCGTTGTCCGCAGCTTATTACTTCCCTCGTAAAAGGGAAGTATTTTTCTATTAGCTGCACCCGATTGGTATTGTAATTCATTTTATCACAACTACAACGCTGAATAGTAACAAAAGAAAATATAAAATCAGTATCACTGCAATTACACGCCAGTTTTAGTCTAGCACCCATCACAGAACACAAGAAATTAGCACCCATCCGCATCTACCACTTTTGGGTTCCCCTCTTTCATATAGCAGACACTTGTTTCCTCCTTTAATATAATAATATCACGGGCCTAATGGGTAATGCGGTCCTGCCAAAAGCAAATAGCAATTAAAGTAAACTATCAATTCAGTAATTATTTTGCATCTTGGCTTCCTATTCCCCGTAGAAATCTTGTTCGATTGACCTTTACCGCCGGAAAGCCGTTTTTGTCGCCTATCGATAAAAGTCGCTTAGTTTTGTAAATGTAATTTCCTTACTTAAATGTGCGCTTTTATAAATCGATAGTTTTTAGTTCTATCGGTAGTTCAAATATGAGTTTTTTCTGTAGACTTTAACCGGGCCGCCGAGCCCCCAAAGGCTCGTGCCCTGGCGTAACTGCACCATTGTAGTTACGCTACTGCCTCCATCTTGAATTCGTACCGAAATGTTACCGGTTTATTCTAATACTTGATTTTTGTGCAACATTAGAGGTAAATTTGATAATTAGGCCACTATTTTGTTCCGCCATATTAAAATTTTACGAAAATATTGCCAGGTCATTCCCAATATGACAATCGGGTAAGTTTTCCAGTTATAGCGCGAACTGACTGAAAGACAGACCGATGGAATTGAGAAACATGTTTTTTGCTATCTCGAGACACCACAACGTGAAGATTCCGGAGTGTAAAAACAAACAGTTTATCTTGCCACCATTTTATTGCGCTATCCATATTTCTATTTCTATACTTATAGATATTATTTTTTCTTTTTTCTTCAACAAGAAACTTGTTCATTTTTTTATCGAAAAATTAATGCATCTTTATTTTTTTCAGTTTCATTAGTGTGTGGTTGGTAGAATAAAATGTTGGATTTTTTAAGTGAGGTGGAGAGGGAGGTGGAGCCAGAGTGCTATGTATTAGGCTGTACAGAGCAAGTTCGAACTATAGTCGAGGGCCAAAACAAGGTGAACATTTTCCGTTTAAATATCAGGAGCCTGAGAAAAAATTATGATGAGTTGATTCTATATTTATATGATATAAAACTAAAGAATGTTGACTTCTTTGTCTTGTCTGAAACGTTTGCTTTAGAAGAGACCGAAATAAATTTCTTTCTTATTGATGGTTACAGGCTAATATATAATAATTCAAATTATAATAAAAATGATGGTCTCATTGAATTTGCGAGGGAGGGAATAACTTTCAAATATCATAAAAATATCCGAAATTAACTTAATACATCTCCAGATTTTAGTAAATAACGTTTCAGTTGGGTTAATCACCTGTTATAGGCCACCGTCCACAAGTGTACCGATATTCTTATCAGACCTCGATTTATATTTAAATGGCTTGGAAATAAACAATATTGATATATTCATAGGAGATATAAACATGAACCTATTTCTTAATACAGACAAATTTGTAAATGAATACTTAAGCTTCATGAAAAGTAAAGGATTTTTTTCTTGTTTAAACTTTCAAATATCACACAACAACGCGAGTAGTCCAAAATAGCATGAGTCTTATTGACCACATTTTTATGAGGGAAAGTACTGGAAAAATACGTTTAAATCATTTATTTTGCAGAATTATTTGACAGATCATTATATGGTGGGGATTTCAATAACAGTAGAACATAAAAAATGTTATCATAAAGAAAAACGGTTTCAGAAATTAGATTAAGAAACTTTAAATCAGTCCTTGTCTCTGGAAACGTGGGAAACCTGCAACTCTATAAATGATGTGCAAGATTCTTATTCTAAGTTTTTAAATATCTTAAATAACTATATAAAAAAGTCCTTATTGCTAAAAAACAAATTTAGGAAAATAAAGCCTTGGATAACTCTTGGCTTAGTAAAGTCTATAAGACATAGGGATATATTAAAGAAACAACTTTTAAATAATTTTACCGAACAGCAAATGAAAACTATAAAAAATACAGAAACACTTTCAATTAGCTAATTAAAAAAACAAAAAATGATTATTATAAAACAAAAATTAGACTACTGACGACTATAGAAAAATTTGGAATTGTATAAATGAAGTAACTAATAAAACTAAAAATAAAGATAATTGTGAAATATTAAAAAACAGCTTAGGAGAAGAAACACATAATGACCAACAAAAAGTCGATATTTTTAACAACTTTTTGCTAAAATTGGAAAATCAGTGCCTAATAAAATTGAACCTTCTAATAAAACTTTTCATCCGAAACTAACTTCAAATAAAACCTTATTTCTCAAACCTTAAGTGATGAAGAACTCTTAAAAACATTTGGCGACTTAAAAACAACTTTTCCCCAGGAAAAGATAAAATATCAGTACATACATTAAAACTTATCCGTAGACATCTTCTAAAACCGTTTAAACACATTTTTAATCTGACTTTCATAAACGGTGATATTCCGTCTCGATGAAAAACTTCGGTAATAATTCCAGTATTTAAAAAGGGCGCCCAAAAGACGCCACTAATTATCGCCCCATTTCTATAATTAATAACTTAACCCAAATTTAGGAAAAATGCGTAAAAGGACGATTGGTTCAGTTTTTAGAATCCAATAACTTGCTATATAAAAATCAATTCGGATTTAGGGCAGGACTAAGTACCGAAGATGCGGGCTTTACTCTAACTAGAAACATAGTTTCCAAACCAAATAATAATAAAAAATGTGTGAGTGTATACATGGACTTGTCGAAAGTATTTGACACTGTGTGCTATAAATTGCTTTTGGAAAGATTATTTAGAATTGGAATCAGAGGTCACGTTTTAAAACTTTTTGAATGTTATTTGAGCAATCGTACTCAAAGAGTCAAAATTAATAATTTTATTAGGTCCTAACACTGAAACCTGTGATGAAAGAGCAGTTTGAAAAATCTTCTTGGAAACCCTAAAAACAAAGTCGACTTGAAGGAGAGGAGTGGCATCTATAAAATTAGCTGTAATGACTCCGATCTAAAATATGTTGGGCAAACTAAACGCTCCATAAACATTCGTTTTAAAGAACACATGGCACATTTAAGATACGAGAACAGAAAAGTCAAGCGTTGGCCAACATGCTTTGGAAAACAATCACCAAATAGGAATAAATAGTCAAAAGTTAATTAAAAATGTATCTAATAATAGATTATTGGATGTATTTGAGAGTATAGAAATAGTTAAATGTGGTAAGAAAGCACTAAATAAAGACAGAGGGCTTACTTGACAAAGGTGCAGTCGGGTGCAACCAAGTGTGCCCACATTTACCTATAAATAGTCTCGGTTAGGATAAGTTACTTTAGTTTATATCATCTGCTGATGATGGCTAACTTGGTTAGCGAAACGCGCGTCCAGAACGTAACAAGTTGTGGTTAGAACTCTTGTATTTTGATCTAATAATTTTATTAGTCAGGAACGCGTGGTGGAGACTGGAGTTCCTCAAGGCACTGTACTGGGCCCAATCCTCTTTCTTATATATATATATATATATATATATATTAATGAAATCGGTAATTTACCTATAAATGGAAATGTGATATTTTACGCAGGTGCCACTGCCATATTGTGCTAACTCCTGAGAGGATGTATTTTCTGACTACAATTCAGCACTGGTTAAGCTCGAGTTATCTGAGTCTGAACGTGGAAAAAAATCAGTTTTATTGCGTTTTCTCTCACAGTGGTTGATCGACCAATGACAGATACAATTAAAATCCATACAACTGTATGCAATAAAAACGCTAGTGTATTTGTGACTGTGCCTGCATAGAAAAACAACAAAACGTTAAACATCTTGGTACGTATATCGATCAACATCTTCGCTGGTCAGAACACGCCATTCAAACTACAAAAAAAAATTAGGAAACTATATCATACTTTTTATCTATTACGAAATATACTGGAAACTAAATCGGTAAAAACTCTTTATTAATCAATGGTGGAATCCATTTTACGCTAGTGTATAATAGTATGGGGTGCTTCCCTTAATAATGCAATAGATATATTAAAAAATGCCAAAATAAAGTTATTAAAATTATATTTAACAAGAATAATAGATATCCCACTGACCTGCTTTACACACAACTTGAAATCCTAAACCTTAGAGGTTTATTTGTGCACGGATGCCTGGTTTATTTCCCAAAAATTAAGGGTTTATTTTCACAGAATGACCATCAATATAGCACTAGATCGGTTTTAAATGTAAATGTGCAAATACCTTTTTTTCAAAGGACTCATCTGCAAAGAAACGTAACATTCCTTGCTCTCAAATTTTATAACATTTTGCCTGTATCCACTAAACTGTTATCCGAAAACAGACACAACTTTAATAAATATAAACATAAAACAAAAGATTTGGTGCTTTCTAATTACAGAAACTTCCATAATTTAATGAAAAACTATATTTAAGATTTTTTGTGTTGTCATGGCGTGTTCTGTGCCTCTCCCTGTTTTTCCGCCTTCAAGCATTTTGTTGTTTGTTTTTTCTTTTAATTTTTATTAATTAAAACTAATTATCTAAAGAATTTCACATAGTATGTTGCTTAAACGGGAGGGGAATATATCTTACACGGACTTCTAAAAAGTCTGGCTGAGTTTCCCTGCTTTGTGTGCAAATAGGATCTAGATATTATTTAATAAATAATTAGATTCCAGTAAAATAGTGATTGGTTAAAATTATGTTTAATATTTAATAATTATACTATGATGCTATGATATTATTTTCCGAGTTGTACTTTAAATACAATATACATGTAAACTAGATCAATAAAAATCTTTGTATCTTGATTTCGTACCACGATTTAATCAGCATTTCTATATCTTACTTAATTCTTGCACAAAAATGTAACTCAATCTAATAAGTAATTTTTTCAGGATAATTTTTGAAATATTTTATTATGCCGCCATTCTGATTCACCATCTTGGATTCATATTAAAATTTTACCAGATCATTCCTACATAAAACTTGAGTTTGGTGCAAAATTTCAGGTAAATTGGATAAATAGTTTTTTTAACAATTCACTTAGGTCGCCATTTTGTTTCGCCGTCTTGAACTGGTACCAAATATTTTCCGTTTCATTCCTACGTAATAGTTGATTTTTGTGCAAAATTTCAGCCGTATGGCATAATTAGTATTTTTATTTAATAATGTTTTTAACATTTTACTAGTCCGTTTTTGTAACCATTTGATAATGTATTACATTTTTAATTCAAAATACATGCACCCACGTTTAGAGGGAGATTCTCTATAAGAAAATAAGACGAAAAGTTCATATGAACCTGGGTTCGCAGATGTTTAAAGTTTAAAAACCAATATGAATTTTTTTAATTATACCGAAACAATGAGAGCTATTTGATTAAGATTTGGAACAACCTCATAGGTATCTAAGAGCTATATTTTTAAAGTATTCAGCAGTTTTTACTCTAAGCAAGGGTAACCATTCTTGACTCTCTTATAAAAAATTCACGCCAATTATTTTTTTAAAACTACAGTCTTTATCGTTTAGGGCAAGTAAAAATACACAAAAAAATGTCTTTCAGTATTTTGTGATCGATAAGTCGTTTTCGAAAAAAAAAAAACAAATTCTGTTTCGATTCATGCCTCTGGCACCTCTAATCCAGTTTTAGTCAAAGTCAGAACTGCTCAAAACTCTACAAAAGTGAAAACATTTTATAAAATAATTTCTTATTTTTAAAAATAATATTTGCATTACGATATTTAAAGGGCGCCAAAATATTTCTGGCACCTGGGCGTCGATAATCCTTGCAGGGGCTCTGCAGGAAGTTGTAGAATCCCTGTGACCTCGTACTATTTGGCACTATAATTCTGCTGAATGGGATGGGTTGCGAAATTTCTACTCTTCCTTTCCATGGAATGTTTGGTTGTTCACAAAACTCGGATGTAATCCAATTAGATATAGAAACCTTTATACTACGTTCTAATTAAGACTTCAAAACCTTCCAAAAATAAACCTCGGTTTTTAAAATCCTGCGATAATACTAGACTGGAGAAAATCCGTACTCATAACAATTTTCTTAAGAACCCTACTTCAGAAAATCCACAGGCTAAAAAAGAGGCATGAAATCATTACAATCGGATAATTCTCGAAGCCGAAAATGACTTCAATACACGCCTAAAAGGCAAAGTTCTTTCTTGCCAAACTGGTAGGCAATCCTTTTGGTCGCTTGCCAAAAATGTTAATCAAAACTTCTACGAAAGCTCCTTTCCTCTTTAACTTCTGGTGATGAAATCGTCTCCACCTCTAAAGCAGAAGCTCAGCGTTTTGCAAAACAATTCGTCGCCAATTCTGCTTTAGTCCCTCCACTTCACTTCCTCCTTCCATCAGTACCAGCTTTGCCATACAATATGCACGAAATTACCTTCACAAAACACTTAATACCAATAAGTCCTTTGGTCTTGATGGTATTCCGGCCATAGTCCTAAAAAGTGGGCTTCTATCCTCACCAGGTTATTCCAAATGTTCTATGACAAGGGCATTTTTTTATAAAAGCAGGAAATCTGTTCGTGTACAGCATATTATCAGTAAGGCACTGGAGAAGTGTATGAGTTATAAATTACCTTGAAAGGTATAAACTTATACATGACAGGCAAACGGCTTCCGCCACCAAAGATCCACAGCAGATCTTCTTACCTTCGTAACCCGCAACTGGAATAAGTCCTTCGAATTCCACGGAAAAGCCCAAATTATTACCCTCGACATATTCAAAGCATTTGATTAAGTTTGGCATGACGCACTTCTTAACAAACTCCCTGCCTATGTGTTCCTCCAAAAATGTGTACTTGGATTGCCAGTTTTCTTTTTAATAGAAGTATTTCTGTAGTGGTTAACGGCCATTCATCAACTTTCACGACGTCAACGCAGGCGTTCCACAGGGTTCGGTGTTGGGACCTACCCTATTCCTGCTGCACGTCATTGATCTACTTTCTTCTTCCAGAAATATTATTCGCAGCTATGCTGAGGATAGCACATTCCACTCTAATACACAATTTCTCAAATCTGTCTCCAAGACTGAAATTGATGATAGGCGTAGAGCAATGACTTTATGACTAACCGAGCTCATTAAAATCATAAAATGGGGAGTAAAGAACCTTGTCCAGTTTAACGTCGCTAAGACGCAACTTGTTTACTATCTCACAAATTATCTCGCAGTGTTCATACCACTGAAAATAAATAATCAAATGCTTGAAGCCAAAGATTCCTTTAGCCTAGTCGGTATCACTTTTCATAAAGATCTTCGCTGGCATGATCACATCACAGCAGCCGCGAGGAAAATGGGTGTTGTTTTCCGAGCTCGAAAATACTTTTTTTGACAACTTTACACTTTACAAATCAGATCCTGCATATATGTTTTAAAAGGCAGTATATATGTTTCACTAAATGACTACGCAATGAACTAAATTTTGTCACACTTCACTATTCCGAATAAAAAGAAAGATACATAAAAGGAGAAGTTCCGGGTAAAGAAAAATTACCGATTTTTGTGTTCTGCGTGTAACGATTTGAATTTGAAAGTAATATTTGTTAACTTATTTAGAGCAAAATTTAAATTATCAGGATTTTCAATAAGCATCAGAGAATCTATTAGTTCCTTAAGATTACGTACTCTTAAAGCAAATTTATGGCAATACTCAGATAAAACTGGACTTATGTTTCATCAGTCTGTAAATATAACTTTATTAAAGAAATCAAATTAATTTTCTTGTCTAAGTTCGACCATTTCTATGTTTAAGGTAAAAATGTCACGTTTATCAGCATTCGTGAGTTAAGTCACTTATTTATGACAATCTTTTTTTTTAAACAGTTTAATAGAAAATAAATAATTATTACAAATTTGACTTAACAGAGTAACTACAAATGATTCGCAGGTTATCAACAAGTGAATAATATTTAGTTTATAATTTGCTTACAATTTACGCAGTACAAAAATATAGAGTAGACAATATGCTATGATTGCTGGTGCAAATGATGTCAGCTTGAGATCATGTGTGTATGACCGGGTCCTTGACCTGTGCCTTACATATCTCCTCCCTTCTTACGTTTGAAAAACAAGGTTTTTTCGATCTTTAAGTTTGATATGAATTTTTGGAGAATTTTTGTTTTTTTGGGATTGCTTCTTGCACTTCCAAATTCTTCTTATTACATATGCCAGGATGATAACAATTATTAATACTATAATTATTAGTGGATTAATCCACTGGTTCACTGATACTCCAGGTGTGTTTAATGTGTGAAATTGGACAGTAGTGCTTTGTTTAATTATTCTAAATTTAGTTCTTCGAGTTGTAGTTTTTTATTTGGTTTGTCTTGATGGTTATACGAAAACTTAAGCAACTCCAATACATACTGAAGTCTTTTTATCTTTTTCGTACATTTTGTTATTGATTTCTATTGAACATGACGGTATGACGATTACACTGGGTTCCTTGACATTGGCATCTAATTTTTTTTGTCTCATCAAATGGAATAATTCAAATATTTTCCGCTTTAAGATGCTGAATTGTTGTTTTCTTGTAGTGGATGTCGGTTAGTGGTCATTCGTTCTTTGTTGTGGTTAGCCGTTTGTAAGGGCAGAGCTCGTTTTTGACAGTGTGCTCTTCTTGCAGATGAAGATGTCTTCTAGTTGCGGATATTCTTCTGGTCCAGTAGTCTTCTTTCGTGAGCAGAATGTAAGGATATTTTAGGGATATTGGTTAAGGATTGAAATAAGGTATATTTTATAAAATATAAATTGCGTGGGAAGGACAACTGGTGTAGAAAAAAAGAAAATAGAATTATTTTATCTTTGATTATTACTTGAACAGAAATGTATTTATTGTAGTTAATTAGTTCGTTATATTGGGGTATGCGATTTGTTCCGTATAGGTTTTGTATATTGTTTATAATTTCGCTAATCTGGTTAGGATTCAGAATATTTTCAAGAGCAAATGAAATTGCATTCTCTAGGTTATTTATTATCTGATTTAACGTGTTTAGTTGAAACATGATATCATCTAGTATTAAAGATAAATATAGAGCATTAATAGTATTTGCTTCTGCATCTTCTAATAAATTTTATTACTTAAGTAAAGGTATTTCTACAGACTCTGTATAAAGTTTTTTATTTGTTATGTCTATATTTAAGTTTAGTTCTCGTAAATCTCTTATGCCAATAATACCATTAAAATAATGTTATATATATTATATTTTTATATAAAATAAATTCAAATTCTGTGTTAATATCATATTCTTTTAATAAAGCTATTTTTGCTTTATACTGGGTGTTGGTACTACTCGTGCATGTTACTAGAGTATGTTTTGATGTGTAAATTGAATGAAGTGTTCTTCAGCTATGTATGGCTTTCTGTGTCAATTAAAAGTTTTGCTGGTGGATTTTGCAACTCTGTGTAAGGAAGCGAATTTACTTGAAAGCTATTCAAATTTAGGGCGAATTGTTTTCCTGAGAATTGTTCGGAAAATTTTGAGGACTGTCTTGGTTTTCCTCGAAGTTTTCAGAATTATGGTGGTAGTCGTTGTTTTCAAAATTATCAAATACAGTTTCCTCTATATAATAATTTTCTGATAATTGAGTATTGATATAATAATTTTCTGAGTATTGAGTATTGAGTATTTTTTATCTGCAAGGAAGACTTATACATGATAAGTGTTGGATGGCCTATAGATTTGTTAGAATTTTCTTTATTATTATTAGATTATCTGCTGATATTTTAAAACTTAAACCAGGTTTTAATAGTTTGATACGTTCTATAAAACCTAAAACACTTTCATTGCTATTCATACTTAAACAGTTTAGTTGTTATTCTAAAACTTGCCCATTTACGCGATCTCCTAATTTTTGTCTAAGGGCTATTTTAATTTGTGTGTGCAATTTCTTTTGAGCTAATAACCGATGTTATATTTGTTGGAGAGTGAGAGAGTTATACTTATATTAGAAATATCAGAAATTATATTTTAGATTTTAGAGTCTGACATACATTCAAATTTAATCTTAATTAAACGAAAAATAGAAATAAATTCACAATTAAAACAAAAATTAAAAAATCGATACACAACAATTAAAAAAAAAACGAGGAAAAGAAAGGAAAGCTCACTTAGGATACGCTGTTTTGTTGGATCGCAACTGGAGATTCTTGAATCTCAGCATATCGTTGATCTGACGACTTCTGGAATAATATTTGGTTCATAATTTGCTTAAATATGCACACAAATGCAGAGTATACAATATGCTGTGGTTGCAGGTGCGAATGCATGAGATTTTTTTACCTAATTATAGCAAATATTGTTTGTTCTACAGTGTTCGCCATACTTTTAAATTCGTCACATGAAAGTTGTATTCTAGAAAATGCATCAGCGGCTACATTATTTTTACCTTTTAAATGTGTAATATCAAAATCATATTCCTCTATAATCAACCTAAACTTCGTTAATCTACTCGAAGGGTTGGCCATACCAATCAAGTAGACTAGAGGCCGGTGATCTGTATATATAATGAATTTTCCACCGTATAAATAACAAGAAAAATGCTTTATGCCAAAAATAGTGGCTAATAGCTCCTTCTCGATTGTAGAATATTGTTTTTCAGCTTTATTTAATGCTTTGCTTGCGTATGCTATAGGTCCATCATCATTATTTGAAAGAACCGCTCCCAAACTATGACCAGATGCATCGGTTTTTAAAATAAAAGTATTATCTCGAGAAAAATTGGAATATTGCAATACAGGAGGATTAATTAATGCATTTTTTATTGATTCGAATGAGAACTGGCATTCAAATGTCCACTTAAATTGAACATTTTTTCGTGACAAATAATTTAAGGGTGCAGCGATTTCTGCAAAGTTTTTGATATATTTCCTATAGTAATTGTCAAACGCAACAAATCTTCTCGTATCCTCTGCACTCGTAGGTACAGGACATTCCTGAGCGGCTTTGATTTTGTTAGAATCAGGTAAAACTCCTTCAGCAGAGACTACATGTCCCAAATATAAGAGCTCTTTTTTTAAAAATTCGTACTTGTTGGGATTTAATTTTAGATTAACTTCTCTTAGTCGCTGTAGCACTTTTACTAAATTTTTGTTATGGTCAGCTAAGTTTTTTCCAAAAATTGTTTGTCATTGCTCTAAAAAAGGCATAAGGACTAATTTTTAGACCCATCGGAAGACGAGTCATTTGTTACTGTCCTCTACTACCCACTGTAAATGCTGTACAGGGTCTACTCGATTTATCTAATTCTACCTGATAATAGCTTTGTGATAAATCTAAGTGTGAGAAATAAGAAGCCCCTGATAACGAATCTAGGATGTCTGTAATACAAGCCAGGGGCCATTTCTTATCTTGTAGCTGAGAATTACAACCCCTTAAGTCTATCACTACCCTAAAGGTCTTATTACCAACTTTCTTTGGGATTAATAAAAGAGGAGATGACTACTCGGACCTAGCTTCCTCAATTATACCATCTTGCAACATCTTATCAATCTGCTTATCTATTTCTTGTTTTTGGGTAGAAGGGTATAAATGTTAGTTGTGGTTAATGGATCATTATTTAACAGAAAAACGTTAGAGTATTTTGCACATATTTTTTGTAAAGTAGTGTTCTCGTTTTTCTTTAAATAATTTAACTTTAATAAGCCTAATAAACTTTCTACCATACTAACGGAACAACTATCTTGATCCAAAGTTACACAATTCATAATTATCTAATAAATCAACTTTTGGTTTAAATTTTTTAAAGTGACATCCTGATCGCGCACGTTTAAAAATGTAACCGGTATCTTATCTAAATTAAGAGTAACTTCATCCGCGAACACGACACAATTCTTGCTATGCTCTACATGAAAATATTTTATTATTTCTGTTCGTTTTGGAATTAGTATCAATAACCCGTACTTAGCATGCATGGGTATCGTAATTCGATTACTATCGACATAAAATGAAAATAAAAATCTCTATTGTTACAGAATGTTTAAGAAAACATTCTAATCCCATAACTCATTAATCAACAAGAACTTATGACATACATTTACATTATTATTTATTGTAAAACATATGTTTGCTGAACCTTGCGAAATTACAGAACCAGAAATTCCATTTATTTTAATTGTCTCTGAGTAATCAATGTTTTGGTGTTAATTTACATGTTTCTGAAAAATTACACTTACAGATGCACCTGTATCTAATAAAAATGTAAGGCTATTTCCTTCATAATTTACTGTTATAAAATTTAAGCTATTTAAATTTATTAACTGTGGATCTGTACAGCTAGTCTCGAAAAAATAGCTGGCCTGAATTTGAATTTGCATTATTTGTGTCTCTATTTATGTCTTGATTTCTAGAATTACTAGCATTTTGCATGAAATAACCCCTTTGGCCATTATTGTGACCAACACGGCTACCCCTTCGGTTGTTATGAAATCTTGTATTAAAGTTTCGGTTTAAATAATTTGGATTTGAATACTGCGAATGTTGTCTATTATTTGAATTATTAAAATTATTACTATCATTCCTGTTGAAGTTTCGAAAAGAGCCCCTTGAATGCACCTGATTTCTAAATTTTCCTCTATTTTGAACACCTATTCGCTCTTAGTCGCAATATTTCTCTTGGTACACCTAACGAGATTTCCTCATCTTTAGCATCCCTAATAGCATCGTTTAAGTTTAAATAGTTTCGAGCCTTTATAATAGTTCTTAAATTGTGATTATTGAGACCGTTCGCAAAGGAATTAATTGAGATCTTTTCTTTAACAGGCCGTAAAATATTTACATTTTGTTCGTTTCCTTCTGCTTGTGTTAATGTAAGATCAACTAATAACTCCTTAAGTGATCTCCCAAATTCATCAATTGACATAGAATTATGTTTGGCACTGTTTAGCTTTAAGGATAAACCCGATGATGATTTTTTTAAATAAAGTGGGTTTTTAAATCATTGATTAAAATTGTCTTAGACGCATATGTTGACTTTAACCTAATTTTTGCATTTTCTGATAGTCTAGTTTTTAATACATAGGTCGTTAATAACTTCTTGCCCTCATTATCTAACAGAGTCAAGTCAATTGTGTCTATTATTTGTTTAGTTACCAATTCAGGGCCATTTATAACTGGAATTAAACCTGCAGCAGTTTTTAAATCGAATTTTTCCGACATTTTTCTTTTAGTTTTTGAACTTGTCAATTCGGTTCCAAAATCTACTTCAGAATTTAGTTTTAAAATGCTTAAACTTTCGTTTAAAATACCATAAATAGAATCAAAATATTTTTCTATTTCAATTACATACAATTTTATCGTATCCACTAATTTGGGTTCACGCAGCTCAATATTAAATTTTTCCCTAATATCACTAAATTCTAATTTAGGCCTGTAACCCTGGATTTTCTCAAAACCAAGGTGCAAGATTGCTACGCTCTTATTTAATAATTATTATTACTGTTTAATTTTAAATTATTTCGATCACAAAATGGTATCAAGATTACAGCTCGTGGTCAACAGAGCGTGCAATGTAGATGCCCTAGCTCAATTAACCCGGAGAGTAGGGCGTGGGAAAACTTAAGAAATCTTAAAGGAAAAAAAAAAGAAATGAGCGCCACCAATTTATAACGGCTTAAATTGGAAAGCCCCTGTTGCATCAAAAAAAAATAATCGTCTCACCCGAGCAAAAGTTAATTCCAAAAAAAAAAAATGAGAAAAGTTACCAAATTACGAAATTGAAAATCATTCAAAATTTCAGAAAAAAAATATCTCCTTTTCAGGATAAATAATATTAAAGCAAATTACCTATCCAATAGGGTCACTCAGTTCTAGTCAAAAAGTGGTTTCACGTGCCAAGTACAAGGGCATGGAAAATGGCGGTCTGGTCCAATCTTCAGGTCAAATCCTCTCTTAGAGAGATTTTCTAGCACAAAAAATAACACTCACAGTGCAAACTATAATGTGCCCGAAAAACTATTGCGGTGTTGAGGAAAAATCCCGCTAACGGATTTCCAAGATTTTCCTGGATTATTTCCTCAGACCCGCGCTGAAGACCTGTGGTTTATCTGCAGGTGACCAGAAAAGTGAAAAAGTGTTCCCCCAGCTTCCTTTCCATCTAGAACTTTGGTTAACTAAGGTGGCGCAATAACATTGGCTAGAATATGTCAGGTGCTAACAACCTTGCCAAAAGAGCACATAGACGGAATAAAACAAGGATATGATTAACATGTTAGACAAGAAAAACGACTCTCCATTGGTTGAGAAAGATACAGGAAATAATGCAGGAATACACTTGGCAACAGCGAAAAAGAAGCCTGCGCTCTGGATATGAGGAAGTACCGGATGGAGGGTTCCGAGAATAAGTTAATATGGAAGTCTTAGCCGAATAGATCCGAAAAGTTCCGAGACGACGCAATAATAACATTGACAGAAACAACTAACCTGAAATTTAAAAGCAACGCCTAGGCGAAATGGAAACGTAAATAAACAAATAAAATTTAATTAATTACTCTAGTACTAATGGAAAAGCACCAGTCAAAAAAGTCAAATATTAGTCTGGAGTAGAGTACCAAAGAGTCAAAAAAAATGATGTGCTAATGCAGCAGTAGTTAAATGCCATAAAAATGAAACGTAAGTTGAGTTTAATTTAATAGAATTTTCTTAACTATATAAACTCATTATTTAACCATAAAACAGGAATTTATTCACACAATTTTATTATTAACTATTTATTTTAGGCAATGCATCAGACGCAACGAAATTTCAGTTTATAATAGGCTCCAAGTAATTATGCAACTATGGACAAACAAAAGTCAATCTGAATTTCGGAACATCAAACATTGATAGAAATTATAAGAAGGCTGTAGTTTATATAGTCTCAGGAAAAAAAAAGGTAAGAATATTAATATTGAATCGAGAAATACCTTTGGTTTATTTATGTCTAACTGTATGTTACATATTCACAGCAAAAAGGAACACGAATAATAAAATGTAGATTTAAGAGAAAATATGACGTGGTGTATATATAGTATCTATAGTCTAAAAATAATCCTATGTATATCTGAAAAGAAATATTTATCAAGGCAACCTTTTTTTTATACAAGTATTTACAGTTCAATATTAATACATAATATCGACTTTATATCAAAGAATTTATTGGGGTACTAATGATTTGGTTTTTTTTACAGCGACAGAAGAGTTATACAAAATACACGCTCGAATCTAAAAATGCAGCATATCTAGCCAAAGAAAACGAAAATCCCAAGACTTGTATAAAGGACTCGAAAACAGGTTTTCAAAATTAATAAAATTTAATTTATATCTACTCTGTAAAATATATGAGAAATAAATAGTTTGTCTAAAGTGCTATTTGAAGTTTTTCTTATACAGTATATATTTATTAAATTCGGCAAAATTAAATAAATCCAACAATTATATTTGAACTGATTTTTTTTTTGGCGACATCTATGAACGAACGCTAAACTTATACCATTTACTGAAAATTATTCCTTTATATCTTGAGTTCAGATATAGGTACAAAATTAACTACTTATCGAGAGGTGACACTGTGTGTACCGAAATTTGCTGCAAAAGGTGTTGAATTTATATTTCGCTTAAATATGAACAATGTAACCGCTTCTAATAAGAAAACTACTAAAATCTAAGTAAATCAAACCAATAAGGCGTACATATTAATCACTAAACTTAATACTAAAGTAGTAGATTATAATATTAAATTAATCATACAATGAAATGCACTTATAACAAAATTAAACTGTTAAATGAAATGCACTTATAACAAAATTAAACTGTTACAACTCCCCCTCTCCAAGGAAAGGAGGGAAACTTATAAGAAAAGTTGACCGACGATCAGAGCTAAATTAAAAAAAGTATCCATAAAAGGTAAAGTAAAATAAATTATATTTTCCCAGTCTTTTGCCATACTATGCCTCGAAGCTCACTGAGGAAGATGTTCAAACCAACTACTCTCCTATAAAAACTGTCGAGTAAGATAAGCTACGAAGGAAATGACTAAGAAGGGAAACTAGTATAAGAGAAAAATAAAAAACTTCTTTTAGAAACACTTAAATCAAATCATAACGCCAATAACCACTGATGGCACACTAATATATAAAAAAAAATAATTAACTAACAACCATAACTCAAAAAAAATATACGGGAATCGCGACAAATTGCCTATTCAACCACAAAGGTAATAGATCAGATTACAAATTTCAAGTACAAAAACAGTACCAATATCGATATAACAACGCTAATAAAATTAAGGGATTTTAATCAAAAGGAAACGAAACAAATAAATTCCTGGCCACTTCGCCTTTCAGAGTTTCGGAATTCCCCAAGAAGAGCGATCAAAACAATTTCTACTCCAATAAAGTTGTTGGATTGGAGTGTGGCCAGAGTTGCGTGACACCCAAATAAGTGTGGGGCACCTCGTTCACTAGCTTGCATCGAGCACACCCTCAGGTCACTCTTCAACTCTGTCTGACTAGGCAACCAGGAGGCAGGAAAAACAAAAAGCGTAAATATTAATTTAAATTCACAAATAAAAAAAGTGTTGTTACCCAAAAGTCCCACCAAACAAAAGGGAGTTCGATTTAGCTCGACCAAGCTGAAAGATACACTAGCCGCAGCGACTATGTACCGTGCAGACCAAAAAAACTAAACAAAAAAACTAATAGGATGTTCCGAATGTTGCCACTGCCACCAACTGGCTGAATTCTAATAGGTCAACTGAAGCTCAAGAAAATATACACGGGGTAATATGTGAACAAGATGTTAGGTAATAACGGCCAGATGTCAATTAACTATCCACATTATACTTTTTGCATATTCTAGCCGACGTGGTGGTATCCTCCCTGGGCTCTATGGCCGCTCATTGAGACTGCCAGGGGCCAAACACCAGCCACCTCTAACTAGCCCTTCCAGGTGATCTGTCTCCTTCTGCACTGAATAGCACACAAGAAAACATCGAAAACAGAATTTGATAGCACCCAACAACACTCAGCCTTTTATAAAAAAAAGGCCGCACCAAAAAAAATTTAATAAAAAGTCACAATAGGGTCAAAAGTCATAATCATGATGTGCAAACTTGCGCAAGCACAAAAAGTCAAATCCAGTATAACCAAAATATACAAAAGCCAAAATATCAAATATCAAAACCAAAAAAACTTAAATGGGTAATAATAAACGTAACTAGCATAAATATATATGCCATAATCAAAATAAAGAAAACTAAGTTTGGCGTCGCTTAGCGTCCAACAATTTAGTTACGAAATGCAAATTTGCATATGTTCCAATATCTTAAATCCCAAATAATAAGGTAATTAGCTAAGAAAACCGACCTATCGGCAATAACTTAGCAAAATTAATACTGAAACAACAAAATGCATATATCAAATCCCAAATAATATGGAAATTTACTAAGAAAACCGATCCTAGCGGCAATAACTTAGCAAAATAAAACATAACTAAAGTTAGGGGCAATTAACTAAGATAATATAGCTACACCAAAATAAAGCCAAAAGGTAGAAAAGCTAAACCAATAATAATCATAAGCCAATAATAAAAGCAAAACATTAGTCAAAATCAGGGAGTGGAACTCGTCATCGTCGCGACCAGATTCAAAAAAAAATAACCCATCGATGATCTTGGTTGATAGGAAGCCGAAGGTTTTAACGGTGTGGACATTTAGTGGGCTTTTACCACTGACATTTTCCCGCCGCGACCGAATTCTAAAGCTCAGGCCGCGGGGCACAAATCCCAGAAATATCCCATCGATGATCTTGGTTGATGGGAAGCCGAAGCTTTTAACGGTGTAGACATTTAGTGGGCTTTTACCACTGACAGTTTCCCGCCGCGACCAAATTCTTAGGCCCGGGCCGCAGGGCACAAATTCCAGAAATATCCCATCGATGATCTTGGTTGATGGGAAGCCGAAGCTTTTAACGGTGTGGACATTTAGTGGGCTTTTACCACTGACAGTTTCCCGCCGCGACCGAATTCTTAGGCCCGGGCCGCAGGGCACAAGGAAGAATACAGGGACGAAAAAAGGTAAATTCTAAGCTGTGAGATCCATGTAATCATGGGGATGACCTTGAAGGCCAAAACAACCTAAAAACAAAGGTTGACAAACTGACAAGATAAACAAATTAAAAGAAAAGTTGTTCAATAAACCACTAAAGACAAACTTGTTATCCTATTCTAAGAAATAAGTTTGTCCAGAAACTAAATATCAATAGCAGTAGTACCGCTCACTGCTATGGCAAGAAATGGCCTGGTATACAAAGCAGACACGCCATGTTAAAAAAGTCACAATCGGGGTATAAATCAAGTCTGGGAAAACAGTCAAAATTGGTGAATTTTAAAAGAATCAAAAGCATTAATTTCTGATCGAGTCTTACATTATCAAAAAAATTGCAGTGTTTCTAACCCTAAACTTAAAATTATAAAGAGAGAAGGGAAAAAAAAATACAAACTAAAATAATACGCAGTATAAAATATATGGTGAATAAAAAAAAAATATTGTTTTGATCTTTCTAAATTAGTTAGATGGAGAATCGGATTCAGATTGGATTGGCACCAGTTTAAGATCTTGAACGTGCCAAATACCTTTACTTACCCCAAATTCATCTGCGAGCTCATATGTACAAGTTCCAGTTTTTCTTTTAATAATAAAAGGACCTATAAATTCGGGAGATAATTTAGCGCTAAAATAATTCGCGGCGTCAGATAAACTTTTATTTTTACGCCAAACCTGTTGGCCAATAGTATAACTAACAGGACGTCTACGCAAATTATAAAGATGTTTACCTTTAAGCCGAGAGGTTTCAATTTTTTTACGAATTATTTGAAACAGCCGTTGAAATGATTCAACTCTTTTCTAACGTAGTCCTGGTTTTCAGTATCGGGTCTATTAATGCTGTCTGAAAAATCTTGACCGAAGAGTTTATGTTCCCTACCAAAATTAACTAGAAAAGGTGTATTACCTGTTGTTTCGTGACGAGACGTGCGAATAGCGCAAGCAATTGAAGATAAGTTATCTTCCCAAGTTCGGTGATTATTTTGTTGTACATAAGAACGAAGCATGGTTTTTACAACACGATTAACTCGCTCGGTGTGATCAGCTCTAGGGTAATACGATGCGGTGTAAAATATTTTAACTTTATATTTGTCACAAAGAGATTGGAATTCTTTAGATTTCATTTGAGTCCCATTGTCGCAAGTTAGAAATTGAGGAGCTCCATAGACGAAGAAAATTCGATCTTCAACAAATTTAATCAAGGACTTAGCGGTAGCGGATCTGCAAGGAAAAAGTTCGACAAACTTGCTGAAATAGTCTGTCACTACTAAAATGTGTGTATTGTTTTGAACGAGGCAATGGCCCAATGTAGTCAAGGCTGATAGACTGCCAAGGCTCTTTGATTTCAGGACGATTACCCATTAAACCTGCCGGAGGTTTTTGCTCTATTTTGTTCTGAGCACAAATTCTACAAGAGCGAACATACTTAGCCACATCGGCCCTTATTTTTGGCCAATGAAACCTTTCGGCTACCTTCCAAAATGTCCTAAAAATTCCAACATGACCCGCAGCTGGGTTATCATGGCAACGATGGAACATTTCCTTTCGCCTATCTTTGGGAACGACGATCTTCCAACAACTAGAATGATCTGGAAAGTTAGGATTAACTGACTTGACAAATTTATACAAATTGCCATTTTCCACTCGCCAACAAGGATATTTTTCAGGGTGATCCTCTAACCTCGCCAACATTCCACGGTACCATTTGTCTGATGTTCTAGAAAAATCTAAAGATGGTTCGATCTCATTGACACTAGCGACTGTGTCAGTACTAACTGGGACAGAACGTGAAAGAAAATCAGGTACTATATGTTCTTTACCTTTGCGGTGTATTAGTTGAAAGTCATAAGGTTGAAGGCGGAGAGCCCAACGGGCAAGACGACCTTGTGGATCTTTAAGGTTATGCAACCACAATAACGAATGATGATCGGTTATGACTTTAAAATGAACACCTTCCAAATAATGCCTAAGTTTTTCGACACTCCAAATAACGGCAAGACACTCCTTTTCAGTAACGGTTAGCTTCATCTCCTGTTTGGTAAGAGAGCGGGATAAGTAAGCAATGACCTTTTCGCCATCGTCAAACTGTTGAGTTAAAACAGCACCCAGCCAAAGAATGAAGCATCTGTCTGGAGAGTAAAAGTTCTATTGAAATCGGGACAAGTAAGAACTGGAGCAGTAACAAGGGCGTCTTTTATGGTGTTAAAAGACTGTTGAAAATCAGTTGTCCATTCCCATTTAACATTTTTCTTAGTAAGCCGACTGATAGGGGCTAATACAGTTGAAAAATTGGGTACAAAACGTCTGTACCATGAAGCAGTCCCAACGAACCTGCGAATTTCGGTGATATTACGAGGGGGTGGTATATTCACTATTGCCTGTACCTTTTCTGGATCTGGTCTCAGTCCTCGCATCCACGATGTATCCAAGATACTTTAGTTCAGGTTTACAGAAATTACACTTTTCCCGAGACATCACTAGACCAGCTTCCCTCAATCTGTCAAAAACAAGACTCAAGATTCTCAAATGTTCTTGAAATGTCTTCGAAATAATTATTATGTCGTCCAAATAGACCATGACGTTATTTTCTAAGTCAACTCCCAGAACTCGGTCCACAATACGTTGCTAGGTAGCTGGCGCATTAGTTAGCCCAAAAGGCATGCGGCGAAACTGATAAAGGTTTCTGCCAGGGACAGTGAAGGCGGTAAGTTCTCGAGAAGACTCACTAAGAGGGACCTGCCAGAAGGCAGACTTAATGTCGATGGAACTAATAAATCGTGCATCTCGGAGCCGATCTAAAATGGCTGAAATATAAGGAATTGGATAGGAATCTTTCTTCGTCTTTTCATTAAGACAGCGGAAGTCGATGCAAAATCTGTAGCTGTCGTCCTTTTTCCTGACTAAACACACGGGGCTGGACCACGGACTTTTCGAAGGTTCTATGACACCAAGTTTTAGCATTTCGTCAACTTCTTGGTCAATAATGTTCTGCTTAAAAGGAGAAACAGGATAGTACCTTTGTTTAATAGGCCTAGTACCGGGCTCAAGTTCAATGATATGCTCAGTTACTTTACAACAGCCAAGATCGGAACCTATCAATGAGATTTTCTCTTTGACCAATGCATCCAGAGCAGTTTTATCATCTGGGGACAGTGTAGTGCCATCCACGACGGAGCAAATCTCTGAAGAACCTATATCACTGGCGAAGTGCCAAACATCTTTCCTTAAATCTGGAACGATCTTCATGGCCTTCCAAAAATCAATACCCAAAATGAGTTGATGCGAAAGCTCAGGAATGACCAAAATATTAACCATACGAGTTTTATCTAACAAGGTTACAGGAGTTTGAACAAACCCACTACTGACGCAACTGCTGCCATTAGCTACGGTACATCTAGTTTCCTGTTTAACGATTTTTAAACCCAAATTCTGTAAGACTTTATAGCCAGACTGTCCAACAATAGTGCGAGAAGCGCCTGAATCCAATAAACCTAAAATAGGACGACCCAAGACAAAAATTTCTAAATAAGGGCGTGCATCACCATGAGCGTGAGAAATAATAAAATCTAAAATGTGCTGATTGAGAAAAGTGTCGTTGGTCGATAGAATATTTGAAGTGGGAGTATCAAGAGGAAGCAAGTGCCGCGAAGATCAAGGGGCTTTCCAATTTAAGCCGTTATAAATTGGTGGCGCTCATTTCTTTTTTTTTTCTTTAAGATTTCTTAAGTTTTCCCACGCCCTACTCTCCGGCTTAATTGAGCTAGGGCATCTACATTGCACGCTCTGTTGACCACGAGCTGTAATCTTGATACCATTTTGTGATCGAAATAATTTAAAATTAAACAGTAATAGTAATTATTAAATAAGAGCGTAGCAATCTTGCACCTTGGTTTTGAGAAAATCCAGGGTGACAATTTGGCGCCCCACGTTGGGCGTGGTCAACAGAGCGTGCAATGTAAATGCCCTAGCTCAATTAACCCGGAGAGTAGGGCGTGGGAAAACTTAAGAAATCTTAAAGGAAAAAAAAAGAAATGAGCGCCACCAATTTATAACGGCTTAAATTGGAAAGCCCCTGTTGCATCAAAAAAAAATAATCGTCTCACCCGAGCAAAAGTTTATTCCAAAAAAAAAAAGAGAAAAGTTACCAAATTACGAAATTGAAAATCATTCAAAATTTCAGAAAAAAAATATCTTCTTTTCAGGATAAATGATATTAAAGCAAATTACCTATCCAATAGGGTCACTCAGTTCTAGTCAAAAAGTGGTTTCACGTGCCAAGTACAAGGGCATGCAAAATGGCGGTCTGGTCCAATCTTCAGGTCAAATCCTCTCTTAGAGAGATTTTCTAGCACAAAAAATAACACTCACAGTGCAAACTATAATGTGCCCGAAAAACTATTGCGGTGTTGAGGAAAAATCCCGCTAACGGATTTCCAAGATTTTCCTGGATTATTTCCTCAGACCCGCCCTGAAGACCTGTGGTTTATCTGCAGGTGACCAGAAAAGTGAAAAAGTGTTCCCCCAGCTTCCTTTCCATCTAGAACTTTGGTTAACTAAGGTGGCGGAATAACATTGGCTAGAATATGTCAGGTGCTAACAACCTTGCCAAAAGAGCACATAGACGGAATAAAACAAGGATATGATTAACATGTTAGACAAGAAAAACGACTGTCCATTGGTTGAGAAAGATACAGGAAATAATGCAGGAATACACTTGGCAACAGCGAAAAAGAAGCCTGCGCTCTGGATATGAGGAAGTACCGGATGGAGGGTTCCGAGAATAAGTTAATATGGAAGTCTTAGCCGAATAGATCCGAAAAGTTCCGAGACGACGCAATAATAACATTGACAGAAACAACTAACCTGAAATTTAAAAGCAACGCCTAGGCGAAATGGAAACGTAAATAAACAAATAATATTTAAGTACTAATGGAAAAGGACCAGTCAAAAAAGTCAAATATTAGTCTGGAGTAGAGTACCAAAGAGTCAAAAAAATGATGTGCTAATGCAGCAGTAGTTAAATGCCATAAAAATGAAACGTAAGTTGAGTTTAATTTAATAGAATTTTCTTAACTGTATAAACTCATTATTTAACCATAAAACAGGAATTTATTCACACAATTATTAACTATTTATTTTAGGAAATGCATCAGACGCAGGCGTAACGAAATTTCAGTTTATAATAGGCTCCAAGTAATTATGCAACTATGGACAAACAAAAGTCAATCTGAATTTCGGGACATCAAACATTGATAGAAAGTATAAGAAGGCTGTAGTTTATATAGTCTCAGGAAAAAAAAAGGTAAGAATATTAATATTGAATCGAGAAATACCTTTGGTTTATTTATGTCTAACTATATGTTACATATTCACAGCAAAAAGGAACACGAATAATAAAATGTAGATTTAAGAGAAAATATGACGTGGTGTATATATAGTATCTATAGTCTAAAAATAATCCTATGTATATCTGAAAAGAAATATTTATCAAGGCAACCTTTTTTTTATACAAGTATTTACAGTTCAATATTAATACATAATATCGACTTTATATCAAAGAATTTATTGGGGTACTAATGATTTGGTTTTTTTTACAGCGACAGAAGAGTTATACAAAATACACGCTCGAATCTAAAAATGCAGCATATCTAGCCAAAGAAAACGAAAATCCCAAGACTTGTAT
The DNA here is from genome assembly GCA_030620095.1 of Kuschelorhynchus macadamiae. Lineage (NCBI taxonomy): Eukaryota > Metazoa > Arthropoda > Insecta > Coleoptera > Curculionidae > Kuschelorhynchus > Kuschelorhynchus macadamiae. The sequence goes on from JAUTXW010002097.1 coordinate 396,440, forward strand.
AAAGAACTCGAAAACAGGTTTTCAAAATTAATAAAATTTAATTTATATCTACTCTGTAAAATATATGGGAAATAAATAGTTTGTCTAAAGTGCTATTTGAAGTTTTTCTTATACAGTATATAATTATTAAATTTGGCAAAATTAAATAAATCCAACAATTATATTTGAACTGATTTTTTTTTGGCGACATCTATGAACGAACGCTAAACTTATACCACTTACTGAAAATTATTCCTTTATATCTTGAGTTCAGATATAGGTACAAAATTAACTACTTATCGAGAGGTGACACTGTGTGTACCGAAATTTGCTGCAAAAGGTGTTGAATTTATATTTCGCTTAAATATGAACAATGTAACCGCTTCTAATAAGAAAACTACTAAAATCTAAGTAAATCAAACCAATAAGGCGTACATATTAATCACTAAACTTAATACTAAAGCAGTAGATTATAATATTAAATTAATCGTACAATGAAATGCACTTATAACAAAATTAAACTGTTAAATGAAATGCACTTATAACAAAATTAAACTGTTACAAGCCTATCTACATCTTTTAATTTATATTTTAGTACCTTAGAACTATTCCTTCTGTTTATATTGTCTTTCCTTAAATTACTATAACTTTCTTCCAGTGTGTGTTTAATTTCATCTGCTTCCTTTGACATTCCATATAATATTCCATTCCATATTAGTTATCCATCCATTATTCATATTCAATAATTCTATTCCATATATTAATAAATAATTGTTTTGCAAAACCTGAAAAAAATTACAGCTGCTCTCTGCTCCTGGAGACTTCTTTTCTAATCTTCTTTTCCATTGCCGTTTTACAACGAATAAAAATATACCACCCTATGGCAGCAACCATTAATACTAGTACAATTAGGGTTAGAACATCTTGAGTGGAGCCAAAACTTGCATCCTTGTGGCTGGCATTACTTGTTTGTCCTCCACTATTGCCTGCGTGAGCTATAATAATTTCTTCCCCTTTGCTGTGTGTTTTCCCCATAGCTATCTCTTACACCGACTTCATTATAGTTCTTAGGGCAGGGTCGCCATGTGATAACTTACTTTAGGGGTAACCATATTATAATAAAACACTTTTCACTTTCACCGATACAACTAGAAATCTAATCTACTACATTTTAAAATATGTTACAATAATTAACGAAATTGTTTATCTGCGTCAGTAAAATAATATATATACAACACTTTCATAATAGTTAAATGAACCGCTTGAACCCTGGTACTAACGCTGACTATGTAATATACTTAATAAATCTATATACAGTAAGTTATACATTGTATTCTACAATGTAACTAATTATGTTTAAATTCTTACTATATTATATATTATTACCACAATGGGTCTATAACTGGGTGCTGGACCTGTGAGTCACATATTTCGAGTTTAAAAAAGCTTTTTTTTAGGCCTGTCCAAACATTAATTATACAAGAGATTTTTATGGCTGCTTCCCCTTTTATTTTAGAAAAAATAGAACTCATTAGATATTCGTTTTGAAAATTGCTTGTATGGACTCTCTCGTAAATTTTTTTTACAAGTTTTTCACAAATATCAATGAAGCTAAGTGAAAGTTCGACTTCTCCGTAAAATTCGCGTATCATATTTAAATATTCTAGTTTTAATTGCGGAGGGGCAATTTTTACTAGAAATTATAAAAGATCTAAACCTACTAAACTTAATAATGATGCGAGCCTAGTGAATCAGAATTTGATTGTTATTTTAATTAAAGTTTTTGCGGACTATCCTCTAAATAACAAAGCATTACTTATAGCAAAATCACCAGAATGATATCCATGCACTTAACTTTGATATGAACTCAAAGATTCTTGCGTTAGTATCTTCTTCGGAACCTAGTTTCTGCCCGTAGAATATTCGTTTCTACTTTGCAAATGGACTTATGGATTTTAACAACTCGAAGTGGGCGGCTCAATTCACTCGGGGACTGAAACACGAATTTTCGAACCGATTTTCTTGTAGAAAAATCCTACCACGTCTGCCCCACTTAAAAGATATTCGTTGTAAGGCCCTTTTTTAAAAACTTTTTTATATAAATAATAATAACATTCAAGATTTTAAGCTAGAGTAAATTTTGTTACAACATTAACAGTGGGAACTATGTTATAATTATATATTGCAATACTGCTTAATGAGGTAATTAAGGTATCGCATGAGGTTATATAAACTAGATAAGTATATATGTATATATATATATATATATATATATATATATATATATATATATTTAGAGATTATTTTAAACTATACAGGGTCACTTACAAAAGTTGTACAACTGTCATCTTTGATTTTTTCAATACAACGCCTTATTTTTTTCTGCTATTTTAATTCTCTATGAAATTCTAGACATTTTTGGTATAACATAACCTATACTGAAAATCAACAGTTATCGAAATATTCTTATCTAAATAAAACCTGCGTATTTAATAACCTATCGGACATTTTTATACCCTACCTATGTCTGTCGCGTAATCCCAAAGAAAAATGAAAAATGACTGAGTCTCTATTCGGACGCCAGAAAGAAAGCTTCGAAAATGCCAAATGTGATTTTGGCGAAACGTCAGCAAAACTGTTCTTTTCAGAACGACAGTAGTGAACGGATGTACCGGGTGGTCGAAATTGGTCTGTTTTAACAGAGAAAACCTATTTCCTGACTAGATAGAGCAAAACTGACTTAGGTGTCATGGGCTCGATTTCTGAGAAATGTTTAATGGCAAAAACCGCCTGCCGATATTTTCACTGCCAACTGAGATATAGGGCGTTTTTCAATTTTCGGCCATTTTGAAAATTGTCCATAACTTTTTTATTTTGCGGAATATTAACATTCTGCAAAGACATTCTAAAGGCACTTTTTTATGTGCAATCCAGTGGCGTACTCAGATTTTTTCTATAGTTGTCCGTTTTATCATAAATAGGCAAAACTTTTTTTTTTCAAATGGAAATCATAGTTGGCTATAAATTATAAAAAATGCTCGCGTTTAGCCCTTTTCAGTGATATAAAGTTGTAGGTACTTATTTTCAAAAATAACGAAAATATTAGGTGTTTTTGGTTTACATCGAAGTAGGCCTTGAAATAATGACGCGCGTTCAATATTTTGAATATATTGCTGTCAGATTACTGTAGTCTGGTGTAATTATTGCGTTTTGGTGTTATCTTTATAAAGTTGTGTTAAGTTGCTGACAAAATATGTTTGAGAATTATGAAAAGTATGATATGTTAAAATGTTACATATTATCTAACGAAGTTCCTGAAGCAGCTAGTGAATTATATTTTAATACATTTCCCGAGCGACGTCAACCGGATAACCGAATTTATCAAACATTAAAAAGTAATTTAGTAAATTACGGAAGTTTTAAAAGTTAAGAACAAGACATTATGAACTAAAGGAAGAAAAGGAAATCCAGCAGCTAAATATAATTGGTGAGGTATTAGATCATCCTGGCACCTCCTCTCGAACATTGGCTAATATAACGAATGTTCCAAAGACCACCGTTTTAAAAATACTCAAAAAACATAAACTCAAACCGTACAGAACGAGAAGAGTTCATCAACTCCGTGAAGGGGACGCCGCTAGAAGATTGAGATTTTGTCAGTGGTATGAGCAAAAATTCATGGAGAATGAGAATTTTCCATTAAATATTATTTGGAGTGATGAATCCAGAGTAGATACTTCTGGTATATTTAATAGATATAATTCATATCACTGGTCCACTGAAAATCCACACGTAGTTGTGCAACAAGACCGGCAAGGTCGGGTGGATTCAATATATGGGTGGGGATATTCCGAGAAGATTTGTGGGACCTTATTTTTACGATGGAATTTAACTGCAGATGATTATGTAAATATTTTGCGCACATATATTGTCCCTTTGTTGGAAGACATACCTTTAGCTGATGCCAGAAATATCTACTATCAACAAGATGGTTGTCCCCCGCACAATGCAAGGATCACAACTGATCTTTTAAACTTGAATTTCAAGAAATTGGATTGG